>CM035801.1:22942041-23352041 GCA_020466265.1 Siphamia tubifer | reverse complement strand
AGTCCAGAAAGACACTCTAGTATTAACATAAATGAACTGAAATAAGCACATCTGCACTAGTAACATTAATGCTAGAAGCCCATTAGTACATACAACTAATATATTAAATACTGTAAATACACTGATTTAAAAAAAAAAAAAACAGAGTAAAATGGTGTTTAATGCTAAAAACCTTTGTCATATCAGCCATAATATTATTAGCACTGACAGCTAAAATGCTAAAACATTTTGATTATTGCATTCCAATGTGACCTGTCAGTGGGTGGGATATATTAGAGAGCAAGTAAACATTTAGCCCTTGATGTTGATGTGTTAAAAAAGGCAAAAAGGGGCGAGAGTAGAGATCTGAGCTACCTTAATGACAAACAAATTGTGATGGCCAAATCATTAGGTCAGACCTTCTCCAGATCTGGTAATGAATTAATCAATAATATTACCACTTCTGTCAGTGTATATACATATAATTAAGTCTGATAATTGCCTAAGAGTTTACCCGTGTGTCGCTTTTAGTGTTGGATATCACTTCTATGAACAACAGTCAGTACTTTACACAAAAGAAAAACTATGACAAATTGAAAAGTCATCTGCTTGAATTTTATGTTGAAATCTATCATGTAAGGGTGTGCAGCAGCATTCATCCATCTTCATTTACAATTTAAAAAATGTGTTTGTTTTATTTTGAGTACCAACATTCAAAAAACTAAAAACAGGGGGGGGGGGGGGGTAAAAAAAAAGGGGCAGGCTTAAATTTATACTTCTACACAAATCTTACACATATCAAAATTAATTCTAACCGTGCCTGGACAAAACGTAAAAAATTATGAGGCATATCAAAAATAATCTGTCAATTTCATAACAGTATTATGCATATTGGTAGATAAAAAGGATTTTATTTGTAACACATGGGTAGGTAAAAGAAATTCCACAGTTTTAGGCCTGAATTATTTTCACCAAAAATAAAATGTAAAAAAAACTTGATTTAAAATTTTTGGGTACAACTACAAACCACAACAGTAACTGGCATGTATTTTTCATGTTCAGGCCACAGTGCAGTACATTGCTTCCACTCTGGCGTGTTATCATGTTTGAGGCGCTGAAATAATTTGTGCTGCTGTATTTGACAGATACCGCCTTCAGGCTGAGTTTGCGGCAAAGAATGGTTTGGTCTTCACCGAAAACTTTTGAAGCTGTCCTAATTACACACAGGAAACTTATAACTCATAAACTTCTCACTCTCCTCAGAAAATGTCATTTTTGCACTGGTTTATGCACTCTGGTATGTGCTCTTACAGTTAGGAGGTGCTATGGTAACCTAGAGGAGGAGCGTATGGGTAACCTAGAGGAGGAGCCTATGGGTAACCTAGAGGAGGAGCCTATGGTAACCTAGAGGAGGAGCCTATGGTAACCTAGAGGAGGAGTCTATGGTAACCTAGAGGAGGAGCCTATGGGTAACCTAGAGGAGGAGCCTATGGGTAACCTAGAGGAGGAGCCTACGGTAACCTAGAGGAGGAGCCTATGGTAACCTAGAGGAGGAGCCTATGGTAACCTAGAGGAGGAGTCTATGGTAACCTAGAGGAGGAGTCTATGGTAACCTAGAGGAGGAGCCTACAGTAACCTAGAGGAGGAGTCTACGGTAACCTAGAGGAGGAGTCTATGGTAACCTAGAGGAGGAGCCTATGGGTAACCTAAAGGAGGAGTCTATGGTAACCTAGAGGAGGAGCCTATGGTAACCTAGAGGAGGAGTCTATGGTAACCTAGAGGAGGAGCCTATGGTAACCTAGAGGAGGAGTCTGTGGTAACCTAGAGGAGGAGTCTATGGTAACCTAGAGGAGGAGCCTACAGTAACCTAGAGGAGGAGTCTACGGTAACCTAGAGGAGGAGTCTATGGTAACCTAGAGGAGGAGCCTATGGGTAACCTAAAGGAGGAGTCTATGGTAACCTAGAGGAAGAGCCTATGGTAACCTAGAGGAGGAGTCTATGGTAACCTAGAGGAGGAGTCTATGGTAACCTAGAAGAGGAGTCTATGGTAACCTAGAGGAGGTTACCGAAGACCTCACTCAACCAATCATAAAAGCATCTGCACATCATGTGATTGTGTGTAGCAGCAGGCTTTCTCCCTAAACCAGACCCAGTTGAGTTATCTTGCTAACTAACAGACACAGACAAACAGACAAACTCTGGCAAAAACATAACCTCCTTGGCAGAGATAAATATCACACAAATGCATAACAATTTCAATGTGGCTCTTTAACAACACTGAATGTCCCAAAAGTACAAGGAAGTAGTCGAGCTTATATTGTCCACAGCACAATTTTACATGACTTAGCTAATCAGCGATTGTATTACAGTATATAACAAAGAATACTGTAGGTCATTCATTAAATTACACAAAAAGTTTCAGGTTATCAGTCCTGAAGAAGATCTAAAATTAAAGTATTTAAGACTAAATCAAACAAAAAAGGTCAAGCAGAGATAGAGAGAGAGAGAGCAAGAGCAGTACCTTTTCTGTGATTAAAAATCCAGAGAGCCTATCATTTATGGAATGAAATTGGTTATCTTGACCTGTTTGGTTATTGCATATTTACAGGATGTTTGTAGAAATACATTAGTAGAATGGGTCTAGTGTACAGAGCAGTGATAAAAAAATAAAAAATAAAAACAGCGTGGTGAGACCCTGAGGACTGAGACAAGTATATGAAAGAGGCATTTTGGGAAGTTTCACCCTATGAATAAGTAGCAGAACAGCTGAAGCAGCAACACAAACAGCACAATGGTGTCCATACAAATTCAACGAGTCAGACTGTTCCTGACTGGAGACATGTGGACTGTCCTGAAATAATGATATTGAAAGTAATGGAGGGGGGTTGGGGGGTTTGGGGGGGTTCTGCACATACAGATTCAGTCTACGTCAATACCAGCTCCAGTTGACTTTCTGCTGATTTCCTACTTTTTCTCTCTAAAGCCAAGTGTGAAATAAATACATGCACACACAATAACCAAAAGCATTGTAAAACCTGTTTTGTCACGCCTCTTTGGCTCCTTCGATGCCTCGAGCTCAACAATACAACACCAGAGACATTTAATTCAGTCGGTCAAAGCAATCCATCAAAATGTACTGGAGGCCACCAATCACATTTTTCAAAGTTGCATCAGAACAGTAATAGAGCGTAAACTTCAAAAGTCGGCTCTGAGTTCCATATTAATACCCAGAGACGACGTAATGGAGGTGAGATAGGAGGAGTGCATCACTTCGATTTTCTGCTTCTTTGTTTTCCCTTCAGGTAATTGTTGAGCTCTATCTCCTAATCCTAAATAAATAAAACAAACCTCAACAAATCTGATATGACTGTAGGTTCAGGTTATGTTAGGACTCTACTTATGCCTTCATAACCAAGGCCAAGAAATTCAACTACAATGATTTTGTACAATTCCGGCCTTGACAGGTATTAACCTAGACCGTCCTGCTGTCCATCTTTCTCAGTGAGAAAAATCGGTATGGAATCAAGGGACTTGAATCTAAACTGGAAGACCCTAACCACTCACAGAACACGGTGTAATCTGTAATTCAAGGCTCATTTTTGAATCAATGAAAAAACAGACAAGAGTTGTAAAGAAATTTGCGGACTTGGAACTGACTTCAATTTGTGATGGAAAAAAAAGTCAGTGCTTATGATGCATTGCAAACATTGACTTCTGATAAGTTCAGTACATATTACACTCAACGAAGATTAACAACAAAATATTGTAAAATTGCAACATAAAAAGATGTAAATGAAAATGCAATGCAATACATGGTAACAATCAATCAAATATAGCTGTACGTTTTATAGGAAGAGTAAGTGAACAAAACCAGATTTGTATGTAGAAATTATTTAAAAAAAATAGAACTACATTGAAAAATAATGTGGTACAGTTTAAATTGCAAAACCACAATGTTGAAATAACAGCCTATTCACTTCTTTTTTCCCCCCTTCGTTCTTTTCGAATAAAAATGCAATTTTAAAAAAAAACAGCAAACATTAACATTTTAACATTTTAAACATTTAACTTAAGGGGTGGTGGCTATGACTCAGTTGGCAGAGTTCAGTTGGTAGACCAAAAGGTTGGTGTTTCAAACCCTGGCTCAGACTGTCCACATATCCTTTAAAACATTGCATCTACATGCTACTCTGTAAATATGTTTATTGCAACAAATTAATATAAACTATCTTGATTAGGAGATATTATCATATATATTAAACCCTGAATAGAAATTATACAAATCAGATTGTGTGAGGTGACTTTCAAAAAATGTGTATGTAACTTAGTGTTGCACCTATCGATCGTCTGCCAATATTGCCTAAAAATAGCCTCATTGGTGATCGGAAAAATATGCAGATCAAAAAGCCGATAACGTAATGTAAATTACTAGCGACCATTTTTAAACCCGCAAGCACACTACAGAACAGGTGCATCTGGTCTGGACTGTATCTGTACTTTTGAAAATACAGTTAGTTAATTAACAGTAGATGTTTGGGGCCATTTCACGCTGCGTAAGGCACACAACAATGTGCACACAGCTAAATAGCATTAGCATTAGCCTCGCACTGCTGTATTTACTACAACACCTGAACCGAACGCATCCACACTTCAACGGCACTTTGTCAAAGTGGACTCAGAGATTGTTTTGCTAACTGGCAAGGACTAGCATCTGTTAGCATGTAGCATCAGAGTTGTAATTATTTTAGCAAATGTACCAAGTTAGTGTAACTATTAGGCTACATCTGCTTCACACATCCAAGCGCGTACATCTGTGCACGGATGCACACACACACACACACACACACAACTCAAAATACTTCAGTCTTCTCCCATCCCCATTTATTGATTGATCTAGTTTAACCCTTTATTTCAGGTAAATGTGAGTTTTAAAAAACGGAATTAATCTGATTAATCGATGAAAAAAAAAATCGACAGAATACTCAATTACAAAAATGTTTCATAGCTGCAGCCCTTCATAGTTGCATCTAGGGCTGTAAATGTCCATACCTAGATGAAAGGTATGGACATTTAAAATTCCTTCCATCATCGGCAGTGAATGGCAATCGGCAGATCTAGTTTTTTTGTGATCAGTATTGTGATCAGGTCAAAAAATGCTGATCGATGCATCACTAGTATAAATGGTTTGTTTGGATGCTTTGTGTTTATGTTAAATGGACAGAAAAATGTGTCTTAAAGCATCGGAAGCAGAGATTATTTGACTACTAGTTTGCTAAAAGAGTGGGAGTTTATAAGTTTTACTTCTTCTCACTCCTTTGAGTGCAAACATTTGTTTTTATTGATCGTTTTGGTTGATGCTTTGATGATATTGTGTGCACGAAATGAAATTGAACTGAACTGGTAGATGTGTTTTGTATAGTATTGATTTGGTAAACAATGCTGTCAGTTTATTTATTTTAGTGGGGGGTTTTTTTATTATTTTATAGTGTAGAACGTGCATATTTCACAGTAATTGAACCAATTCCACACAGTTTTGTCAGTAATGAATATACTGAGAAAACCAAATGGGTAGTCAGGCTAGTATTAAAAAGAAATGTGACTTCTTTGACGGTTACGAAATAAATTTTTCTACGAATTTAACCTTTTCTAAGTGATTTATCACCATTTATTATAATATTATCCTTTGAATTTATTTTTTTCCCCAAGGGAAATCATACTTTTTTTTAAAAAATATCAGAGTAAAGTCTTAGTTTATTACATAAAAACTGAAAAAAGTTACATTTTCATTAAAATATAACATTAAGTGAAGATAAACCCAGTGTCTCCATCCACCGTCATTCATCAAACTGACAGTGTTTCTACAGTAACTACAGAACCTCTTAACATCCAGATGGGTCTTATCTGATAAACTTTATTTGATAAGATTAGTACATAAACAATATCAATGAATCATCACTTTTGGTCAACAGTGGATGTTTGGGTCTTTGTGAGTTAATATTTTAACAAATTTATTCAGAAATATCTACCTTGAAAGATTTTATATCTTCTTATATCTTCAATTTTATATGAGGACACAGGTATTATATTCATATTATATCCTCTTGGTAATAGCAGTTGATATTTTCTTATATTTTTATGCTCATTTTCTTTTGTGGGACATTCATAAATGTCATTGATTTTTTTTTCTTTTAATGTTCTAGTTAAAAGTATCTTTAATTCTCTTAGCAGTAATAACACTAAAAGTCTTAAAATAGCATAATGTACACATAGTGCTGCCACACATTAGTGTCACAGGACATCTACTAGCATTAATGACTAATGTTCTCTACTTTATTTAATTATATCTTTAGCAGTTGCTGCTTCTGCTTCAGTCTGCAGTTTATTAGCGACCAGATCAGCTCCTAATTGGTGACATTTTTCCCTGGATATAGATACGATGAAATGTAAAAGGATCCTATTTAAGGGAACCTCTTACGGCTTATGTGCTGCTCTTTATACCTGCTGAAGCTGCAGAGCTGAAAACACCACCTAAGCATATCGTGGTGAGTGTGTGGGGCTCAGCTGACAGGCGAACAGCATCACCGCCATTAAGGTTCAGAGTTCACCGCCTACAGCATGTTAGTAAATTAAATAAGCTGTTAAAGTCCATTATGGATTAAATAATACAAACAAGTCAGACATTCAATGGTACTTCCCTAACATTCTACTGTATGTAAACCACAGTAAATGCAAATATAAGTGCCTAGTCTATACCTACTTTATCTTTCCTCAATTAAAATGAATCATAAATACACATGAAGTTGGAGTTAAGCCTTCGGTTTGAGAATGTAACAATGATATTCCCGCTAGGAAGCTTTATCTTTTTCCTCATTTTAATTAAAAATCTGTTCCTGCTCTCTCATTAATGGTTACAGTTGAGATTATATGTCCCGTGGAACTCAACTTAAATAAACAGAGCCATTTTATCTTAAGCTCCACCAGGTAAATCAAACACATGAGCATGAACTGATTTGCTTTTGTTTATATTGTGACACTCCTGAGTTTAGATGTTACGAAAAAACAGGAGTTTGTGGATGAAGAAGAAGGAAGATGCAGGAACTCTACAGGAACAATCCTTATTAGCAGTACCACCACTGTCACTGCTTCAATCTCACTCCGTCATGTGACCCCTTTTTTCTTCACAGTATCCTTCCGCCTGTCCATTACAATAGTTCCAACAAAAGAAACAACACACAAATAAAATTCACAAAAGGAAAAGCATCCCTCTCTTTAAATGAAATGTCTGTGTGGGTTTTCTCCGAGTACTCCAGTTTGATTTGATTTGATTTGATTTGAATGCTTTATTTCGAACATGTGCAGAATGCAACAATAATCAATACAACAATAATAATAATAATAATAATAATGACCATTCCTCCCACCATCCAAACACATGCACTGATAGGTTAATTGGTTAATCTAAATTGAATGTGAGGGTGATTGTTTGTGTATATATGTTCAGCCCTGCGCTGAACTGGCGACTCATACAGGGTGTACCCCGCCTTTGCCCCATTGTTGCTGGATTAGGCCCCCAGTGACCCCCATGACCCTAGTGAGGATAAAGCAGGTTCAGATGATGAGACATTTGTGGTTTCAGATAAACATTAAAATATCCTGTCAAATCATTGTCATTTAAATATTAGGTACAATTTTCTATTCTTAATACATACACTTTATTGGGTGAATTTCTGTGAAGGTGATGTACAACGTTGGAAATAGCCTACGGTATGGAAGGAACAAGAGATCTCTGGAAACATAAAAACAAAAAAAGTAAGGTTTGGGACACAATGGCTGAGATTTTTAAAGATGATGAACAGCTCCCAGTGTTTTATTTTCTGTGGAAACTGGGTTCAAATGTCTCTTTGGGTGTTACAGGTTGTTGAACCCTGGTTTAAGTGCTGCGTGTTGATAACTTTTGAATATTTTCTCAACATATTAACCCTTTAAACTTCCAAGGGTCCACATATTGGCCAGAAGTAGTCACTCAAAAATGTTAATCAAACCACCCAAACTTGTCTCAAATGTCACATGACCTAATGTAGTTTGACAACAGAGATTCTCACACATCAGACGACCACTTTCTGATCAAATATCCACAGCAGGTTCAATCATTCATTTGTTCATAATACAAATGGCAAAAAGCAGATCTGAACCTTTATGTCTCATAATTATCCATAGAGGAACCATATTCCAACAAACAGAGTCATAGTACAACAAAAACATCCAAAACAAAACAAAAAAATTGTCCAAATGTAGTCCAACACATGTCAAAAACACAATAAATATAAATATAAATGGCTATTGCATCATTTAACAGGACCCCACCTATTTTCATTCATAATGTAAGTAAACACCAATTGCATGTCGTCAAAATAGTTTCGAGAACAGCATTCAATTTACTTAAGAAATTTAGGTGAAGTTGAGTGGAAGTTTAAAGGGTTAACTTACACGCAATGGCAACGGATTTAAACAGAAATAAATGCAGGTATGTGAGTAAAGTCATTTGATGTTCATAAAAATCTACAAAGGCTGTGCTCTCAGAATGCTTTTCTAGTTAAAGTATGTAAGATTTAGGGCATTTAATGTCTGAAGCAGATACTTTCTAACAAGGGCGTCACAGCCATTTAAAATGTGGGGGTGTTCTAGGTTGTGGCACATGAGCAAAATTTTCTGAGTCGATCATTGGAAAATTAGCGAATAATAATCCATTAATGATTACATTTTTTAGATTAAAAAAGTAATATATGATAATAAAAAATGTGTAATATAATATAATATAATAATAAAAATGTGGTTTTCCTCAATTAAATATTTATTCAATTCATAAGTCAAAATTTTTAGATAAAAAGTTAAAATTATGAGATAAAAAGGATTTAAAAATCAGACACTGTACTTCTTTTATTTTTCTTACAAAAATGTTTTGTCCATGTCAGGGGAGGCGATTAAGAATATGTTTCTCAGGGGGAACATCACTGAAAAAAGTTTGAGAACCACTGGCTTAGGGTATATGTCACGAAGCAAGACATAATTTAATTAACTTATTTTAACAACGGCATAATTTTGTCATTACTTACTGGTTGATGACTGTTTACTAACACCACGAAGAAGAGCTGTTTACTTTTCACCCAGTGAACTGAGGTGCGCTTCATTTACTAATGCTGTTGTGCTGCCTGGGCGGGTAAACAGTTAAACCATAGATATTGTAACAGCCCCGTAATGTTATTGCTGTTTGGAGTGATTGCGACCGACTGTAACTGTTTATCTTGAAATAAAAAGTAGGTGAGACCAACTCTCCGTCCGTTTCCTGGATCCAGTAACGATACAATATATAAACTCAGGAAAAAGTGGAGGCTATGAAATCATCTGGTTGGAGAAGTGGGGGTGTCGCAACACCCCCATCCCCCACGGCTGCGACGCCCATGCTTTCTAAAAACTTGTAGACCAGTGTAATTAAAATAAAGAGAATGTGAATGTGATGATCGTGGGTGTCGTATGATGTAAAACAATCGACAAATGTAACAAAAAAACATATGATGGGTGGTTTGGCGCTGGTGTTGGCTTGACAACAAAAGAGAGAGAGAGAGACAGACTGTCGCCAGTTTTATCCCTGGCATGACGATAAGGTGTGTCGCATCACACCTAGATGTGCCATGCATGCACGCTGGTCACCCCCCCCCCCCACCCCCCACCCCCCACCTGCACACAAATGGTAAGGTGCAGAAACACCAACCCCATTTTCAGCAGTTGGATGTTGTTGGCGAGGTTGGCGACATGTTAATGTCAGTTTTTTTTTTACTGCTTCACTTTGTCCTACCATCCATGCAAAACATTGACCCTCTCCCCACATTAAAATCCAGACTCAAAACTCACCCTTTCAGAGCAGCATATCCACCATGAGTTTTATGCGTCACTCTACATCTTCATTTTTATATATCGTAATTAGTCTTTTATCTGTTTGATTGTTTATTTGCATTTTATTATTTTTGTTTTATCTTGTTGTACAGTGTCCTTGGGGCTCTTGAAAGCCACTTATAAATAAAATGTTGTATTATTATTATTCAACATGTGTCATTCAGTTGGATCAAATCTGATTGGTGGATGAATAACCCTTGTTGAGTGAATCAGTGAACAAGCAGTTTCCATGTGAATACAGTTATGTCAAGGTACTTTACACTGTTACTGTCTTCTATAATATACTATGAACTGCTCATATTGTATCTGAATGAGTGCCACTCAGTGTTGACTATAGACTTCATTCAGGCGGCTAGTTGGTGGAGTGGGTCGCCCAATACCCGAGAGGTTGGCGGTTCATGTCCCGACTCTGGCTGTCCACATGTCAAAGTGTCCTTGGGCAAGACACTGAACCCTGACTTAGGCACCCAGTAGGACTGACAGAAACGTATATATTAGAAACCTACTAATGTATGAGAGTGTGTGTGAATGGGTGAATGTGACGCTAATGTAAAGTGCTTAGTGTACACTGTTAGCATATTGTCTCCTCAGTTTTCATCTGTGACATGTTTCTTCTTGCAAAACAAGAAGCCCCAGAGCTGATGACACCAGTATCTTATTAGAACCATCCGTTAAACAAAAACAACAGTAACCCTTTTTGGCTACGTTTTATATGGTGACGATGAAAACAGAAGACGCGAAAGTGGCGTCTCGCTTTCAAACACGTTATCCGTTTCTTGCCGTTAACATGGAGACATGATCCACCTCGTCTTCAAAACTGGAAGGAGTCTTCAGATTTGAGCATTTTCAGACCCCAACGGCGCAGTTGCCGTGTAAACAAAAGACACTTCTGATAAAATATTTTGTCATTTTTGGCCGTAATCCCTTTAACTACTCAACTCTCTCTGCTGTCAACAACTGACTGATGACAGTGAGGGAGACAGTCAGGGTACCTTTTCTGGTGATAATCGCAGTCAGTTTGGATGTGTCTTTGCCCTTAGGGACAGACAAACAGCCCACATGACCAAAAGGGAGGGGTCATGACACTGACACGGGTCACAATTTTTTTTTTTCAAATTTGTAAAATTTGTGCTTATACACCTGAATCACTTCAGTCATGGTGAACAACTTTGAAGATGACTCAGACCACTTGTTTATGTAACTAACTGAAACGTCACTCCGGCTTTTTTTGGAAAAAAACTGCATTGAACTGTAGGAATGAGAATGTCACGCAGCAGCAATTTCAGTCTCTCTTTGTGACTGTTAAACCCAAGTGTCACCTTTATCTCCATCCACCGACGAGATTCATTCTTTAAAACAACCTGTGGTGAACTGGATACTTTTACATTGTAGTGATCTGGCTTCTTTTGTTTCCGAATCTGTGAGAAACTGCAAACGCTTGATCGCTGTGTGGAGTTCCCATTTAGGTCAACTCATGAAAAGATCATTCCCACATTGCAACAAAATTTCCAAAAAGACCCGAATGACTACTTAGTTTGTTATGTAAACAGGTGAACTGTGTGTTGTGATCAAAGTCAGATGCTGTTTTAATTATGGATCACCCAAATGTAACTTCTACAGAACACAGAAAATGCAAATTAAAAAGAAAGCAACCAAAGTATGCTGCAGTGTTATCCACCTCTGCAAGGTCATCACCTCAAACAGAAGGATAGGAATGTTCCAGACTTTACTGCAAGTTATAAGGCAGTGATGTAACAGAATATTCAGAACAGAAGGAGTTGGAGGAGAATTTTTTTAAGGGGAAAATGGAGATTCAATAAAGAATAAATGTCAAAATGATCAAATTTTGACTTTGAACGTGATAAAATGAGCAATATTGAATTTCTGCGACCAGGGGTTTCTCAAAAAAAAAGAGAATGATCATGAATGCAAAGGTAACGTTATTATGATATTAAAATATACTTGTACAGGGTTTTTTCGAGAAAAAATTACAACGAGAGTGCACCATACTTTAAGGAATTACAAAGCATTTGAAAATTTTTAACATACAATGCGACGCTTTGAGACTAATTGAGAGAGAAAATGCAAGTTTGGGTGGTTTTTGCACTGCCTGATGGTGGATTTACTATGACTAGAATGTTTTTGGCGTAATAATGATGTTTTTGATGATGTGACTAAGGACATTTGCACACAGTGTACTCCAGCCTGTACCCAAGTACACTATGTACCCAAGTCCGCTTTATTCTGCCCATGTAAAAACAACTGTTCCATTTTCCAGTACCATGCCCCAATCCACTTCAGAGGGTGGTCCAGGATCCAGATCACGCATACATTGGTGTAAATTACTGAATTTACGGGCAACAGTGTAGTATCATCGGTTCCTCACTTTAACAGATCAGCACATTCAAGGAAAAAACATTATAGCAACATAGAGTAAATTAAAATGTCAGTAAATAAACATCTAATCAGAATCATGATTTGGCACAAAAGAAGATTCCAGGAGATGTCTCATTCAGTATGATTTTTACATATTGCACCACTCGTTTACGATTTGAAGAAGGAATCCGCATAAATATTATACATAATTTTAATGTTAAAGGTTGCATGTATATGCATTACTACAGTATATGAATACAGTATTTTGACAGCCTGGAGAAAATATGGTTGTCCTGATGATTTGACAATTTCTTGCTGTATGTTTAAGGTTGTGTCAGTTACATTTCACATTACTGTCTTTAAATGACATCAAGCTGTTTGTGCAAGGTTATCATCAGAACTGTGCAGGTAGAGAGTGTAAAGAGTGTTTTTAAAAACACTAAAACAAATGTTGCTGCAATTTAGCCTCATCTGTCAGTAATTCAAATATTAGATGTGCTGATTAAATGCAACTTTGGGGTACTTTGTAGACCCTGTCCTTACTGATGTGTGGTGGGAACGCTTGGGAGATGTGTTTCTAGACAGAGTAGCCATTTGCCCTTGTGTGTCACATTATAGTGTGTTATCACGTCAAGGATAATTGGAAGTGTGGGAGGGAATACCAAGCGGGGATACTGAGGACAAAGTGGTGGTGAAAGAAAACAGTGAAAGCCAAGAACAATATTCAAGCTGCTTTCACAGAAGTGACACAATGCGTTACACGGTCACAGTCTCAATGTACGGCCAAAGCCCCATTCAGTGTTTCTGATCTGAAGTCTGTTTACACAAGGGAGTTTGTAGATGCATCCTCTGTCATTATGTGTTGGTTAATTAACACAAAATCTACCCATGTAGTCTTGGCCATGCTTAAATGACAAAATCCCATTGTGGATTAATAATTCTTCACCCCATTAGTGAGACCTATGATCTAAAACCACAAATAACATTTCATTAAAATGGTTTTTGGTAACAGAAAGAATGGAGCTGGCAGAAGGTTTAATTAAGACACGCATATAAAAGAGGTAAACAGACACTTGGTATATTTTGTCATCTGTAAACTACATAAAATGTGTTGAATTGAAACACATAATGATGATGTTCCTGTGCATTTCAGAGCACATTTGTGAAGGAAAAAAGAGTCAGGGTGTTAATTAGCAGGATTGTTGCTCTTAGTCCTATTATTCGGACTATTTTCACTGATATATTTGGCATTTCAGGTTTTTTATGGTGCAATATTTATGCTAATATGACTTGGGGGGGTTTGGTGCTTTGCTTGTTAAGAGTTTTACAGGCAAATTTTAACTATGGTTCTGGATACTGAACTGCAGAAACATAATGTTTTTCCAATTTACATGAAACTTCAGGGTAGATCACTCCTTGTTTAAGATAGTTGATTACTAGTGCTGAAATAAAATAGTCTTACAATGGCAAACTTTACAGTGTGGTGGAATTTCCTTGATGATAATTTTTGGTGTTCCAATATTTAATGGGTTGAAACAGTGCCGGATCTAGACGGCTATTTTTAGACGGGCCTAACTGAAGTCGGGGTGGGCAAGATCGCACGTGTGGGGGGGTGTATAACAACAAAGTAATAACATTTCCGGAATTGAAACAGATTTTTTTTTAAAAATAAACACAATTAATTAAATATACATAGTTTATTTCCATTGACATTTACAAATATATAACTATATTAAGGATATTGATCAAGATTTCATTTTGACGAGGCAACAAATATGGGTCTAGAATTCTGTTTCTGAGCTTGTGAATGGGTGGACACAGCTGTCAATTAGGGTGGGCCCGCCCCGCCCATAGATCCGCCCCTAGTTTGAAAACTTTGGCTGTTTCTCAATACAAGTTCTTGCCTGTTCTTCCATTCTCATGAAACTTCATTAGTTATGACCAAAGTATTGTTCCAATTGAGATATCACATAAGAATGCATGAAATAGCCCATGTTGTTCTACGCTGCGATGTAGCTTAAATTACAGATGCACTGGTTGGTGATGTGTGGCAAAATATCTGAAGATGCAATTCATGATCTAACAGCTTCTGTTATGGCTTAATTCAGAAATGCTTTTGACTAGATGATCGTAACATCATAATGTGGTATAATATTAGAAAACTAGAGAGCACAGACCTCCACAAAGCAGCACAAGTCTGCCACAGTTTGGATCTGGTTGTTTGTAACTTATTTGTAAACTAGTGTTCCATGTTCGCTAACACTTTCTTTTATCGATCATGAACAATCCCTTTGAGGGTTTAAAAAAATTCAAAGATGCCTCGGTCCCATTTTTAAGCTATGACCATTTTGACCATATGACTCCCTGATGAAGGCCATGATGCCGAAACGCGTTGGGGTTTTTATATGTTTTTATATGATTTTATAGGTCTTTGTAACCAAGCCAGTTTAATAAAGGCTTTTGTATCTTCACTTATAAGAGAGTGCCTTGGAATTTTTCTTTCTTTATGACCATTTTAATATTCGATCACTCTGACATTATTTGACGTTGCACAACGACCAAATTTTACATGTTAGATCTAATGTTAAATATGAAGCACAAGATATTGTTAGATTTAACAAAATATGTCAATAACCCTGCTTTAAGGTAAAGGTCATACATTTTGTCATATGACATCAAAACATGACGTCATTGAGCCTATCAGTGTTATCTCA
Organism: Siphamia tubifer; assembly: GCA_020466265.1. Classification (NCBI taxonomy): domain Eukaryota; kingdom Metazoa; phylum Chordata; class Actinopteri; order Kurtiformes; family Apogonidae; genus Siphamia; species Siphamia tubifer. The sequence goes on along the minus strand of CM035801.1, from coordinate 23,337,021 downwards.
TCTGATGTCCGAAAGTAAGAGATCAAATGAAATGTCTATGGTGTATATATTATAGTTTTTAATATAGTTTTTAAGTATTTATTGAACTGTTTTTATTTTTATTGAACTGTTTTTAGTTCTTTTATTGGACTGTTTTTATTTTTTATTCAGATTTTATGATTGATTTATTATGTCGGATGGTGAGCTTTCACTGAATGCGCACTATGGTAGATATTTGTGACAATAAAGTGGCTATTGTATTGTATTGTATTGTACTCTATTCTATTCTATTCTAAGATGAAGTGAATGTAAAAACTGTGTGATACTATCTTGTCTGGATTCTGAGATATGGCCACTTGTGTCTTTTAGCTATTGACCTTCACTGTGACCTTTATAGCTCAAAATGCAATGGTTTCTTCATTGATGCATTATCAATCATCTCTGAAAGTTTCAGCAAAATCCATCCATAACCTTTTGAGTTGTCTTGCTGACAAACAAACGCATGGTAAAACATAACCTCCTTCGCAGAGGTAATAAATGGTAAGAAACAAATTTTTATTATTATGATATTGAATTCAACGTAATGTATCAGTCCTGAAGAATATACAAAATGTATAAATGACATGTGAATAATAGTATAAATGTAGTAAAATCAAACAAGTGACATTATGATGATTTGAAGTAAGTATGTTAGTGAGCAGATGACAGAAATATACAGTAGAAACAAAGAGGAAATACAGATACAGATAGACTTGCATTCTTATTAAGTCCATTCTTACCATTCTGGATATGGACAAACAGTTCTTACCTAATACTGTGCATCAACCTGAAACCAGTTAAATAAATACTGACAGAATCAACAGTTTAGGACGTACTTTATCACAAATCTTTAATTAAAAACTCATCTTGCAAAATTAATCCAAATGCAGGTACAATGTCAGTCTGTATAATTATATAATGACAAAAGTTGAAACTTAAAGCAGCAGCGTGTTTTAGTTTTCTGTAATTAAAGAGGTTTGACAGCACATGAGAGACCTGCATCTACTCTTTGCTTGTTTTTTTCATGCTGCAGAAAATAAAGCTACCCTGTGACACAGACTTTGTGTAATCACAGTCATTTTCAGACAGGTAGGGGGTTAAATATGTGACTGACAGCTAAAATTACCCTTTGCAGATTCCGTCAGAAACAACCTGCTCTATTTCATGGCTCCACATGAACACATGGAAAGTGTTTTCGGTTTTTCAGAACAACATGAAACACAGTCAGATTGTATTTACTTTGGATTTGGACCAATAGGAGATACCTGCAGATACTTTCCACTTCTACCATCCTCCACCCCCCTGACTTCCTACAGTTTTAATCTAAAAAAAAATATGTATGTTAGAAAATTACAATAATATTACAGATATAAATTTTAATGCATAGATTGACTTTTTGGAATCTAAAGGTGACTGTAGAAGTGATCACAGTGAAGCAGTTTACATGCAGCGAAAACTACCGCATGCCAGCCTCCAGAAGGGGCCAACACCCAACGCTTCAGGACATCTTGAAGAAGGAGGGGTCGACAGGAAGGTGTTATAAAACTGTGTGTCTGAGCTTCCCCCCTTTAGTGTCTCATGACCCCTCTTGGGTCATGGATGCTCAAAGACTCAAAGACTTATAATTTATAATATATTTATAATAATATATTTATACTTATAATAAATTAAACCAAACTGAACCAACAATTTCTAATTTGCCCTCTTTTGTACGGCCACATTTTGGATTCAGTAACACTTAACATCAATAGACCTATACTTCCATTTGTTTATCACAATTGTAAATTACAATATTATATAGAAAAACTACATTTGACTTGTTCACCAAATCATGCAGCCTTATTTAACAGAATATGGATGTTCTGTAATCAGAGTGTGGGAGTCTGTGAAACTGTGGGGGAGTTGAAGTTACACTTTAATGCTCATTGTTATTTGTCTACATTTAGCTTTATACCTAATCACTCCCCAATTAGTGCATCCTCACTCACAATTACTTTTCTCTTAAACTATCACATAGAATGCTTATACATAGATTGCTATTTAAATGATGTGAACTGGCACTTTAAATATTGCACTATCCCTGTGAAATTATATGCAATCCCCAGAAAATACCATCTTACATAACCATTTTGGAAGCAACCCAAATCAGAGCAACTGCTAGCAGCTTGTTATAATTGCTCTACAAGAACAGAGCAAGTTTATAACAAGCCTAAATATGTCTTGCTCACTTAAAACCTACTGGAGGCCAAAATACCCCAGGCATCTGAAAAAAGGAGGTAATGTGATGTTGGAGGCCCCATCCAAAGCCGTGTATTGCAGATATGGATGCTCATTGGACCAGAAAAACACTCCAGGATATTTGTGGAGTGTTAAAACAATAGCAGCATTGGTCTGGCTTAGGAGCCACCTGGAACCGGACTATTTAAATTAACATCGCAGCATGACAAATCTGCAACTGGGAGAAAAGGACGAGTAAAACCTGGGTCCATTAACAGCGCTGTTAAACACGAAGCCTGTAAGAGGCATCCCCCAGAGGACTCCTCCCACATACTGCCTGTGCATGTGAAGATTTACAGTAAAGGACCCATAAATATGCTGCTTATAGAAGGGAAAAAAATGAAAATAAAATAAAATAAAACACAGCTACGGCCACACATGGCTGCCTCTGACAGCTCAACTGTCAATGATGTTCAATTTAAAAGGGTAAAGGAAAATGCAGCTTGAAAATGAAGCTTGTGAGATCAGGGCACGATGGCTAAATCTTCTCAGAGCATTTGAGGTGACGAGACAATGGCAGTGCAACACTCAGCACTATTTTTAAGATTATCTCCACACTGCTGTTATGAAATGCTCCTCCATCTTCACGTCAACTTTGTGTCGAGTTTAATGATGGGATAATATTGCCCCCTGCTGGTGATGAATGTACACAACAGCTCACATAAAACATTTAGACAAGTCCGCATGGATTATGCAGCCTGTGCTCAATAAAAGAAGAGGTTTTTTGTTTTGTTTTTTTTTCCCTTTTTTGCCATATGAGAGAATGAAGGAAAGCATTTTACTGACAGCTGACACAAAAAAAACTGCTGTGCCATAAAATAATTTGCTCATTATGCTTGTCTGTTTACAGTAAATGCAAGCTGGGTTTTTTTTGTTGTTTTTTTTTATTGTGGATGCAACCATATGTCAACTGATGTAATGGTAATATTAACTTCATTTTTGTTTGGGTTTTTTTTGCACATGAAAAGCAAATTTAATTGAATGCAAGATATTTGCACATGCTGTTTTTGCACGTTTAACTGTCCAAATGCTTCTGGCTTTAAAGGCTGTAAACTACACAAGAGAATAGCCTAGCCTTAAGGAATACTCAAACCAATGGGAAGGGGGGGGGTTAATATATGCATCTAGGTGCAGGAGATGTACTTCTATGCCTGCAAATGCACAGGTAGCACTTACTGCCTTATGTGTTTGTGCTGCATTTCCCCCTTTGGGGAAAAAAAATGCATTTAATGTCTACTTGGAAGAACAAACCTGATTTTATTTCCATTCTCAGGACTCTCTTCTATGTTTTTCTATTACTATTCATTTGCTCCCTAATCCCTCTTCAACATGCACAAGAAAAGTGCAGAATAATAAGTAACAAGGCAGCCAGCAAAGGAAACTGGAGGCTGATTTTTGCTGTTTATTTACTATTTCATCAAAAAATAAATGCATGCTGTTAACAAAGTGATCATGTGCTAAGTGACACAAGCATAAAATATGACTGAAGGTTTAAAAAAAAAAAAAAAAAAAACACCTGAAAAATGGAAACTGCTGCCTGAAATGTCAAGTATACATTTTCCATGTAGTCACAAGCTGCCAGTTCCCTGCTGTGTTTCTCCACCATTTTTATCATTGATGTCATATTCTCCCTTTAGTCAGAGATAAGTGAGACAAGTGCAACTTCTTCTATATTCTCTATTACCAGGGCAGCAAGAAATATGGCAGCACAAACATTTTTCTGGGTCAGAGAAGAAAGAACGGATGAATTTTAGAACTATAGGACTCGTGTTTTTGTCTTGACATCTTTCGGTCAGATGCATTCATTGATGTCTCACCTCAGACGTGCTACAAGTCTGTTATTCCCGTACTGTTTGACTAATCAAAGTAACCTTTTCCTGATGCTAATCACAACCACACTGCACTTTTGCCTCAGGGATGCTGTGAGGTAAACACTGGGCATTTCAGCTGCTTAATGACCTGCCTTTGTTTCCCTTCATGTTCATCCCTTTATATGCAAATGAATGGAGCAAGTTGTTCCAAAAAAAAATCTAGTCAGACCATAGACCATAGAATACGAAAGTCAAACCTGTGGTAAATTGGTAAATATCATGTGTTTACAGTCAAGGAAAAATAATTATTAGACCATCAAAAGTCATTAGAAACAATAGTTATGCAATCAAGTACCAACAGTTGGGCGATATGTCATGATATTTTATTTCACAATTTTAGGCATTCATTCAAATGCAGACATTGATTTAGTTTTCTTTTTTATTTATGAAGCTCTTTTGCTTTATGTGGAATCTTAAACTGTAATCCCTTTAAAACATAATTGTATAATTCATTTGTTCGTGTCTGTGTTTTGTTCTGCTAAAGCTGTATTTTCATCTAAAATTTGCACTTTAAATATTTACACAAGGAAGTGTTGTGATAAAGCAATAGATCCTTTTCTAATCAAACAGAAATGTGTGTATGGTGTAATTGTATTTATCCCAGGAAATAATCTTTTTTTAAAAATTGCATTGTGAATCGTGCATCAGAATTTCCCTAAGGGGACCACATTAAAACTAACTAACTAAAACTAACTAACATATTGCAATATATTTTATCGTGATCCTAGTTCTGTGATTTGTATCATATTGCAAGATTATTAACAATACACACCTATTCCTGTGTGTATCATGCGACTAAAACAGGCAAAAAAAACATGGAATCCTAAAAGCACTGTTTTTGTGAGTACAATGACATAGATACTTATGTAAAAACCAAAGTGATGCGAGTTATTATCAAGACAACATGGGAAATGGATTGATATCAAGTCTGAAATTAAACTCTTTTCAGGTATTTTTGTTGTTATCATTATATTTAGCTAAAAAATTTACTTTTAGTTGTATCAGGCATTATAATGAACAACAAAATGAAGAGAACAAGGTTGGTCTAATAAGTTTTTCCACGATTGTACATGAATCAATCAAGTCATGTAGTGCAAAGTGCTTTACATCAGACACCCCCCCCCTCCAATATCCAGCAATTGTAGGACAAGTTAAAAGATTTATAGAGTTAAAAAGAATAAAATAAATACATAAATAAATAATAGTAATAAAATAAAAGTAACTATATAAAATAGCAGAATGAAATAATATTAAGAGTAAAATTTAACAAAAAGCTACATTAAAAAGGGAGTTTTTTTCAGTTTAAAATATGAACACTTCTTATATACATATAAGAAGAAAAGACAAAGCATGAGAAAATTCAACTTATTAAATATTAGATCTATTTTTTTTTTCTGAGCAAACTCTGTCTAAGGTGACCTGATATATTCATCTCCCTGAGGTTGGGAGGAGTGGGTGGGTCCTGTGGGAGCACTACGCTGCAGGTGACCCACCACAGATGAAAACGGAAAGTACAAAACGGAAAGAAAAAAAAAAAAAAAAAGGAAGGAAGTAAAGCAAAGGAGTGGCTGCAAGGAGCCAGACTGAAGTGAATCTAAAAGCTAGCGGGTACGATGTGTCCCTGGTGTATAAAGTAGGAAATAAACTGAAGTAATGTTACATCCAATGCAATACCATTATTTGATTCCATGCAAGTTAATTAAAATATAGACAGCTTTGTTTTTATGAGTGTTTTTATCAAATAACTCACACCACATTTTTAAGTATCAACACCCCCCCCCCTGTGGGAATTGGTCTTCATTTCTAATACCAGTCTGTAACACTATTAAAAATTCTGAATCTGGAGCAATAACCATTTCATATTAGTTTCTCTAAAGATACAGATGAGAAAAAAATAAATAAACAGGTTTAATATCATATACCATAAAATATTCCCTACATTGTTAAAGTATCCCTATGATTCAGCAGATTAGAAAAAAAAATACATGTAGTGCATTAATTTGTCCACTAGATGGTGGTATTATCTCTTTGCATTCTTCAAAAGGAACTGACAGAAAATGTCTGTCTCTGATCTTTGCTTTGTTTAATGCAAAGATTTTCTACTTACAGTTATTATATAGCTTAATGTCTAAAACTCAGTCTTCTCATATTTGGCCAAATTAATTAATGGAATTTATAGGAAAATGGTGTTAAAGCTATAATATGTAATATTTCTACAATAACCCATGAAAGACCCAATGGAAATTTTTAATTTGTCTTATTATCCTCTGTATTTTGCATTTTTTTCAATGTAGATTATATATTTATTTAATATTTAATTCACTGATCATGTAGATGTTCATTAAACCTCAGAGTGAATTCAATGGTAATATCAGAAACAGACAAAAAAAAAAAAGAAGTGACTTTTTCAGCATAGATATCAATAACTGAATGTAAAATTAAGGTTTTAATGGTGAATCAATGTTGTGGAAGATGACGGCGTTTCCATGGTAACTATGATGCCTCTGAAAGTCTGTATCTGATGACCATGAAAAAATGACAAACTACATTTTACATTAATTATTTACTTATTTAATGATAGGATTAATGGATGAACAGGTTTTAACCATTTTCAATCAGTAGATGCTTTTGGTAGTTTGGGTCTTTATGGGTTAAATATGAAAATAACTAAGTGTACTAATATATTATATTTTCTTTAAATCTGCACTCACATATTAAATATTGGTCGTCTGTTAGCATCATTAACGACACTTGTGATTGTTTCAACAGAATGCAGAGGTGGAAGAAACTAAGTAGATTTACTTCTGTATCTGTACTTTACTTGAGTATTTATTTTTCCAGAAACTTTTTACTTTTCCTTCCTACATTTTTGTACTTTATACTCTTTATCATTACTTTTTCAAACTAGACAAATGTGATGAAAAATAAGTCGTCAATTCAAAATTGTGAGTTAGTATATCACAATTTTAACTTTTTTATCTCATAATTATCCATTTCACATCTTATAATTATGATTTTTTTTTTCCTCATAATTTTGACCTTAATCTCATAGTTTTGACTTTTTATCTCATCATTTAATTTTTTTTCTTTTTACATCATAATTATGCTTTAAAAAATTTCCTATTTATGACTTTTGAATTTTTCCTAAAGGTCTTGTCCATACCCTTTAAACTGACCATGACCCAATAAAACACAACATCTACACAGTAACTGACTTTTAAAGGCTTTATTTTTGGATATTTTTGTGTTTTTTCTTGGTATTATTTAACAAAAAAATGCAGTTTTACTTTTTACTTTATTACAATTTAGAAGTTGTACTTTTTTTTAAACTTTTACTTCAGTAAAGGAGTTGAATCAGTACTTCTACTTTTACCAGAGTTTTTTTTCACACAAGTAGCTGTACTTCTACTTAAGTACAGAATGCGAGTACTTTGACCACCTCTGACAGAATGTGAATAGAAAAAACAACTCAAATACTTCATGTAAACTTATACAGAGGTCATAACAGATACATTTTAATTTGCAATAATAATGACTACACCTCTTGTTTTTGTCACAAACATTGCATTTAAATATCAACATCTTTTAGCAATTTCCACATAATCTGCCTCTTCTTCCATCTTTATTTAGCTACCATATTTGGGCTGTGATGGTCCACATATTGTCTATACATATGCTCACTGTGTGTTTCTATTCATCTTCAATGATGCTTTGCAAAACCAAGAGTGTTTAGATGATACTGGGGTAAAACATATCCTGGCAAATCATCCCAGTGCTATATTTCATATTCCTTTTGCACATGATGTTCACACTTCAAGTCTTTGGATGCGAGCCTTTTTTAAACCGTATTTTGGAGGTGTGATAGACATTTGGAAGACGCAAGGACATGCTGTACATAGGACAGCAGAGGAGTGGAATATGCTGTACTACTCATTTTTGTGTTATTTTTAACACGTTTCAACCAATTTAATTCAAAGCAACCGCGCCACATATTATTATGTTGTCCAATACGTGTCAAAGTATTTGTCATACATTCAAAATTAATGTAACTATAATTAAATAATGTTAAATAACGTGATATCAGTTGAGACATGGACACAATACATACAGCAGTGGAACAAAGTTTTCAAACACCGTAGGTAAGTAGGTAGGTAGGTAGGTATGTAGCTAGGTAGGCAGGTAGGTAGCTAGTTAGGTAGCTAGGTAGGTAGGTAGCTAGTTAGGTAGCTAGCTAGCTAGATAGTTAGGTAGGTAGCTAGCTAGCTAGCGAGGTAGTTAGGTAGGTAGGTAAGTAGCTAGGTAGGTAGCTAGGTTGGTAGGTAGGTAGCTAGTTAGGTAGGTAGCTAGCTAGCTAGCTAGTTAGGTAGGTAGGTAGGTAGCTAGTTAGGTAGCTAGGTAGCTAGTTAGGTAGCTAGCTAGCTAGGTAGGTAGGTAGGTAGGTAAGTAGCTAGGTAGGTAGCTAGGTTGGTAGGTAGGTAGCTAGTTAGGTAGGTAGCTAGCTAGCTAGCTAGTTAGGTAGGTAGGTAGGTAGGTAGCTAGTTAGGTAGCTAGGTAAGTAGGTAGACTAATACCATGAAATATATTATTTTTTGCATTTCAAAAACACATGGCTGCATCAAACAGACACAAACAAATGCAAATGATTTTTTTGTGTTCATTGGTAAAAAGGAAAAAAATAACACAACTCGGAAAAACACTCAGAAATGATGTACTCGAAAAAGGAGTGGGAAGAAGTAGACTTATAAACTCCCACCCCTCTTTTACAAACCAATACGTACTTCCAATAGATTCTGCTTCCTACTGTACGCCCAAACACACCTCTTATCCTCCATCAACATAAACATCCATAATCATCATAATCATATACACACATATCCACATACATAGACAACAAAAATAAATAAATACCCATGCCAATATATATCTACACATATCCAAGTCACACCCCATAAAAGGACTAAAAGACCATCCCATCAGAGGTGCAGGGACTGGCTTGGGGACTGGTAATTGGTTAGTGTTGATCTAGTGATATACACAGAACAATGATATCGATTGCCACATAATAAATCGCATCGTGCCAGTGTTCTTGGGCTGCAAATGCTTCGGTGTTCTTGGGGGACACATCAAATGAATGATCACCATAAAGTGCCTGAGATGGATAATGCTGAAAGAGAGCTTTTCCAAGGTAATAAAAGAGTCCCGGTTAAAATGAGCAAGGGACCGTTTGAGCGTCAGCCTCTTCCTGTTGCTGATTCAGTATAGATTTTCCATTTGTTTAAGCAGGATATATCATATGCAGGAAATACAACATTAGCTGCTGCCACTAGAAACGTACCAACTGTTGGCTTGCTCACCTTCTCAGTGGCTTTAATGGACACTAATCCATCATCCAACAGAAGCCTACTACTGTACATCATGGGTTTGTTATTCTAATGACGACGCTTTAATGAATGAAAGGGTATTTAATGAACATTTTATATTATTTGTATTATGGAATTTTATTGGATATATGATATCTAATTTTACAATAAGGCTGAGGAAGTGGATATATATTTTAATGACTGTTTGTCTACTGTATGAGCTCTGGCTCTACTGAAGTATTTATGGGTTTATTGGGCTAATAGTGCCATGTATTTAAAAGGGTCGATCCAATAAACTACTAACACTTGATTAGATAAGATAAATTGGCACGTGTTTAACTATACAACTGAATGTGAAGTGCAGTGACACCTGGGCAACAAGGTGTCATAATACATTCCATAATATATGTAGTGGAAAAAAACCCTTAAGATTTGACAGTTTCCAATATTATCAGGAAATATTTGCTGGAAAAAAAAGCTTCAAAAGTATGTTTTTGTTTACTATTTATAAGAAAAAAGAGAAAACTAAATTATTGACTGTTTTAACATGTTATGTCCTGGATGTTTTTCTGCTTTTGACCTTGACAGAACAGAGCATGTGCAAAAGGGAGCATGTGGGGTTGGAGAAGGGAACAATATTTGGCAGATTTCTGTGACTTAAGAATAATTTTTAATGCAATATATCATCACAAATACACAGTGGGTGTGCAAAAACTTGTTCAATCACTGTAATCATTTAAATTAATTAAATTCATAATTTAAAGTCTTTTAAATACAGTCAAGAAGCTTGGATCTAGACTCTTTATGAGATATAAAGTTAGGAACATCATCATGTTAATGCATGTTTTGTCATCATTAAACTAATGCAACAGACCAAGTGTTGCATTTATACACTGCATTACCCACTGTAGATGTGCAAAAGGTCATGCAATCAATGCTATAGAAAGCGCTCATAATCACAAGCACCTTTGAAACAAATCATTTATGTGGGAACAGGCATGAAAGCATACGATAATGTGAAAAATTCTTAGGCTGGCGTTCGATTTGTTGTTTTAGCAAAGTAATTGTAAGCGCACATACAGAATGTATGTCTCACTTTCTTTATTAAAATAGAACCAGGATACATATGAAATATGGCTTTCAAATAAAAACAGGCCAAGAGGAACCTCCCTTTGCACTTGAAAAGTCCCTCACTCTTAATGCATGCACAAGTGTTTGTTGTCGGTTGCATGTTTTTTTAACCTTTTATGTAAACATTTTATTTGTTTTTGGTTTGCAACCCTCTATCCTTTTCCTTCAAGTGACTCTGGTCTCATGGCAGGTCGTCATTGTAAATAAGAATCTGTTCTGAATGACTTGCCTGGTTAAATAAAGATTAAATAAAAAAATAAAATTATAGTGTTTAATACCAGGTTTCATCCAACATGTCAAACTGACTCAGTTGGGAGAGCGGGTCATCCATTGACCGAAGGGTTGGCGGTTCGATTCCCGCTCTGTCCTCGTCCGTTGTGTCCTTGGGCAAGACACTTTACCCTCCTTGCCTCAAGTGTCACTCATACTGGTGTATGAATGCATATGAATGTTTGGTGGAGCAAAATGGCCGCCACGCTTCTGTCAGTCTGCCCCAGGGCAACTGTGGCTACATATGTAGTTTACCACCACCAGAGGGAACATGTGAGAGTGAATGAATAATGGATCAATAATGTAAAGCGCTTTGGGTGCCTTGAAAAGCGCTATAGAAATCTATAAAACAAAAAAAACCCTGTTCTTACTAATATGAATATCTATTATAAAAGGGAAAAATACTTTGTTTGTATGTCTTGGGCATTACATAAAAACCAGAAACAGCAGATTGGTGCAGTTTGGCACATTCATATAGTTTTGGTTAAGGAAGAGACCAGTGAAAATGACAAACTGATAGGACCAATATTTTGGTTAGATATTAGACTATGTTCAAACTGCAGGCAAATCTGGTCCGAATCTGATTTTTTTTTTTTTTTTGCCCATATGTGACCTGTATTCAACCTGTTAACGACCATTTGAACAGCACACATTTCTTTTCAAATCCAACCAAGGCCATTTTCATATGTGGTCTTAAACCTGATACACATCTAATATTCAGTCTGAATTACCAGGTCGCATTTATCTGAACTTTGCGTCATTGAAATGCAACAACCGTCACAAGTGGCAGGAAAAACATATAAATATCTTTAAATACATTGCGTGCCTGTGTGGTCACATATTTCACCAGGATCTCTTTTGCATATGCAGATCACTCCAGGGTCACATTTAATTCATACTCAAAACTGATAAAGTCACATTTAATATGTAATATAAATAAGCACATGGATTCAACCAAAAACTATAAATTGTACATAAAGACCTGCTGTCTGAACGTAGCCTTAATAATTTTGAAATACAATAGCTTTAAAATCACAGAATCATAGAGCCATCATTGAAGTAGATTATCTAGTAACAGCAAAAACAATAGGGACGTGTTGTCATGGTGTCAAATTTCATGTGCAGAAATAAACATGCCATCTGAGAGGTTATTCAACTATAAAAATCAGTGGAATTTACCAAAAAAGTAAAGGTGGTTAGCACTTGTGTCTCACAGCAAGAAGGACCCTGGTACAATTCCCACACCAGACCTTTCTGTGTGTAGTTTGCATGTTCTCCTTGTGTCTATGTGGGTTTTCTCCACATACTCTGGTTTCCTCCCACCATCCAAACACTTGCACTGATAGGTTAATTGGTCAATTTAAATTACCCATAGGTGTTAATGTGAGAGTGTTTGTTTGTCTATATATGTTCAGCCCTGAGATGAACTGGAGACTCATACAGGGTGTACCCCGCCTTCACCCATTGGAGCTGGATTAGGCCCCCAGTGACCCCCGCAACCCTAGTGAGGATAAAGTAAAGAGTAAAGGAATAAACTGTATGAGAATATCTACATCCCATAGTTCCCCACATATTCCAAGCAGATTTAAGAAAAGGTTTCAATTATACATTTTATAAACATATTTTTTTAAACAAATTTCAACATATGTATATGTTTTCAACATTTCTTTTTACATAATTTGTGCTTTTTCAAAAAGAAAATGTACGTTTTAACATCTGTCTCCTCATGAGGCCCGAGGTTGGAAAATTAATGAATGGTATTCAATGGGAAATAAAATGCTAAAATCGTATCTGGTTTGTCATGTGGCCTTAATTACACACATGTTGTACCTCATAAGAAATGATAATTATTGATGTGTGTTTCAACTGCTTCTGTTAACCAATGGCTGATTCATTTGCAAGTAAAACCCATTAATAATTTGGACTACACGCCTGGCGCACATGTGACGTCACCACAGTGTCCACAGTGTCCACAGTGTCCACAGTGTCCACAGTGTCCACAGTCTCCACAGTCTCCACAGTCTCCACAGTCTCCACAGTCTCCACAGTCTCCACAGTCTCCACAGTCTCCACACCACAGCTGAGTGGAGTGTGACGTCACATACGCATTGTCGTCTCTTACTAAGCCCACATAAAACCTAAGGTCACATTTGCTTCCAATCAAAAACAGGTGGTCTGACTATGACACATCAAATATTTCTTATTAACCGCTATCATATGTGAATTTCAGAGCGTTTGTCAAACAGAATCAGAATCTAGCTTGACTCGTTCCATTCACTCCCATTCACATTTTTTTGCGAGCTACTGTAAGCACCCATGGACCAGAAGTAGAAGGGTGTGACTTAGCCTCCCCTTAGCGCTGACCTATTACGTACAGATCAGTTTGAAAGACAGCCGTTGATCCCACCTGTCTATGGATCGTCTCCAGGCTATGACTTCATATCATAGTCAGGCTAATACTTTTATGTGTTCCATGTTTTCTTTTCTGTCTGTTTTAGTCACATGATGCACACAGGAATTAGTACTTGATTGCATAATTTTGGATGATTTTTAGTGGTCTAATATTTGTGTGTCTGTAACTGTACTGACTGTAGAGACCATTTAAATCACATTTTTCCTGTATTTTCTTCCAGTATCTGAAAATAACAGAATATAATCATTGAAAACCTGCCCAAATGACAAAGCTAAAGGTGACATAAAATCTGTGGACTGAATAAAAACTTTGCTTGAAAAAAGTTTGGTGTATCCATCTCTTGCTAAAGTCTCATTATTTAATACCTCCAAGTGACACTTTTTTTCACCAGTGCAGGAAAAATAACTTTGATATAGAAGGTTTTGTCAACAGTTATCACAATGTACATGCTTATAGTAATTAGAGATAAAGAACAAATATTATTTTTGTGTCCTCCCCCCATTCTGGCTGTGCAGCTTTTATCCATCCAACCCAAAAACCGGTGTAGGACACTCCTCCTCCTCCTCCTCCTCCTCCTCCTCCTCCTCCTCCTCCTCCTCCTCCTCCTCCTCCTCCTCCTCTTCCTCCTCCTCCAGGTTAAAAGTGGAGAAAAAACACGAGGTATGAAGACAAATAGTGATTCCAATGGCCTTGAGTGAGGATTCAGAAATAGAATCAGTTTAGCTGTTCAATTTGAGACTAAATCTGTGCTGGTGGTGCAGGCCTGCAGGTTACATAAATGTATAATAAGCAATTAAAAATGTTGATTTTAAACTCATTAAATATGTGCAGCTGAAATGTTTTTACAGATGTAACCTGTTTGCCTCTGGCCATCAATTTGTCTCGTGTCTTATAATAGTTGGATGGAAATTAGTGGGTTTTTTTCTCTCCCCCCTTTTTTTTTAATGCTAGTCTATGGGATCATTAAGGTTATTGTGCGTACCGTCGCATGACGTCATACCCTTACGCATCTCATCCCAAGCCTCTGGGTTCTTCATCTGAGAGGAGAACAGTCCGGTTACGGATCAAACGCATTTGTTTTGTCTTCTCACCACAAACGGAATTTATTTATCGAGGTTTTTTTTGGATGTATAAAATAAAACAGTGGTCCAGGACATTTAACTTGAATCAAGTGCTTCTTTACTTCAGCTCATTTTCTTGGGTCGTTCAGTGCGTAAAGTTTGTTTTTTTTTTTCCAAACGCACCGGGATCAGACACATCCACGCTGAAAACACACCAACCGATGGAGGCAAAGTGAAGTGGGAATGTTGCGTGATTGTTGCGTCTTTCTGCGTCTGACTTGTTTTGGACAAATTCTGGCACGTTTGGACGATGTGGTCTTAAACGTCCGCGCTGCGCTCTGATCGACAGCTGGGATGCGCACGAGCGGATCCACAGGATGCATTACCAGCATTTGAACCTACATGATGTGCAAATCGAAAGGAAACGGATCTTTCTGACAAGTTCTCTTGACATTTTGTTTAATTTCCTTTAAACGTTTACACAATGTTTTTTACAACTTTGGTCATTATATTATCTTTCCCGGGTAAGTGACGCATTCATCTGTTGAATTCCTGTGGGTTTTTTTTTTTTTTTTGCCATTAATCTAAATGTAAAATAACGAAGGAAAAGTATAATACTCTTACTTGATTAGTTTTAATTATCCATTAGCACACTAGGAATAACCCAAGGTTCAAAAGTTTGTCTGTTTAATGCGTTTCACTGCGTAATTTGGCACAAATACGCGCCCTCCGGTAGACCACAAACCCTATAAACCCATAGATCAATGATAAATATTGTTTTTATGTGGATCCTATAAGTTCATGGTGAATGGTTTGTGTGTGTTTTTAACAGATGGAGTGCTCACCTTGAAGGGTGACGGTGGATCACCCTCCCGGTCCGTCCACATGGACTGCGTAAAGGCCAGTGAGCAATGTCTGAAAGAGTACAGCTGCAGCACCAAGTACCGGACAATGAGGCAGTGTGTGGCGGGGAGGGAGGGCAACTTCAGTGCGGTCACCGGTCCCGAGGCGCAGGGCGAGTGTCGCAGCGCCATAGAAGCCATGAAGCAGAGTCCACTGTACAGATGCAGGTGTAGACGAGGCATGAAGAAGGAGAAGAACTGCCTCCGGATCTTTTGGAGCATATTTGAGAGCTTACAGGGTAGGAAGTGATTTAGAGAAAGATTATTCATCATCACTATGAGCTGGATGTGGAGAAATATATGGGTTTAGATAAAGCAAGTGAAATATATAAGTGAGTTTTCACATTAAAAAAAAAAAAAGTCGGATATATTCTGCTTTAATTCTAATGACCTCATATTTTAAGTCCATGTGGAGTTACATTTTATATCCTATCCTCTTGAGACCCAGGGAAATTAACATGTTACCTTTTTTTTACACACTTAAACAATTTGAATGATTGGAAGCTGACAAATACAACTGTTTTTTTTAAATGATTCATTTTTAAGGGAATGTCATTTGCAATGAACCCCTTTTTTTTAAAGTAAAACTGTCATATTTGTGTCCCCTAACAGAGGACAAAAATGCATTGCTGGGTCTCAGGAGGATATAGCCTACATACAGTAGTTTAATTCAGAAAAATCCATCCAATAGCAAACTTCTATTGTTTCTCCTCTGAACTGAAGTGTCTAAAGTTTCCTTTTCTTTCACCCAATTGCCTCAAGGCTAATATAGATAAAGAGCTCTTACTAACACTCAGGTCAACCTTGTAATAAATCTCACCTACATGTCTTCTACTGCTGGTCAGAAAACAAATTCATCCTGTTTACATCTCTTCTAAATACTGGAGGGGAAAAAAAACCCCACAGTACAACCTGTTATTACTAAACATAGCACTCAGTGTTTTTGCATTTAATTGACTTTGACTGTTTAATGTTGTTTCAAGTGTCTCAAACACATAACATCCAATTAGCACACACTCTTCACTTTTTTTTTTTTTTTTTCCCCCACGCAGGTAATGATTTGCTGGAATACTCTCCTTATGAACCAGTTAACAGCAGGCTGTCAGACATCTTCCGTCTCGCTCCCATCATCGCTGGTAAGACTTTGCTTTTACGTCGATGACATTCCGGGTTTAAGTTTAGACATTGTTGGAACTTAAGCCACTGAACACACACACACACACATTATTTTTCTGTTACACTTTAAACCCAGCTTAAATCACTACATCGCCACTACAAATCTGTCACCATTTGACAACCACTCTTTTCTATTGCTGTCTGGTTTCGGGCTGCAGCTTTCAACGCCCATTATCCATAACAAAAGCTTCTCTCTGCCACTGTGACCCACCATACACAAAAAGCACAGTAATTTAGTATATTTCACTTGTAGCACTCAGAGCGCTGATGATGAGAGGTCTGCATGTTTTTGCACTGTCACAGTAAGGCTGGAAGTAGCATTTATGAGGTAGCTCTGGATTAATCATCGCTTTTTAGATGAGCTTGTGGAGAATTAATTGTGTAAGCTCACTGCAGGGATGAATGCCTGGGTTAAAATCAAAACCCCTCGGTCAAATATAATGTAAAATTCCATTAAAAGTTACTTCCCTATAATTTAGATTAAATCATCTATGTGTAAAAATGTTTATACAGTCACAGAAAAATGATTATACCACCCTTGTTTACTTCAATTTCTTGTTCATTTTAATTCCCGGTACAACTAAAGGTACCTTTATTTGGACAAATATAATAATAACAACAAAAATAGCTCATAAGAGTTTCATTTCACAGCTGATATCTATCCATTTTCCATGGTTTTCTTGATAATAACTAAAATCAATTCACTTCTTGCATCCATATCTATGTCATTGTAAATAAAGCCAGTGCTTTTAGGCATTCAATGTTTTCTTTTTTGGTCTGTTTTAGTCACATGATACACACAGGAGTTACTACTTAATTGAATAACCATTGTTTTAAATGAATTTTGATTATTTAATTTTTCATCGTGCAACTGTACAGACTTTAACCTGTAAAGGCCATTTAAATCAGATTTTTCTGAACAGTTGCTGTGTTTTCTTCCTGTATCTGAAAACAATAATAATGGATTGGATTTATACAGCAATTTTTTGGCCACACAAAGCACTTTCCATTACTGACCCATTATTTATTCACTCTCACATTCTACCTCTGGTGGTGGTAAACTACATATGTATCCACAGTCGCCCTGGGGCAGACTAACAGAAGCCTGGCTGCTATTTTGCACCTGATCTGTGTATCATTCGTTGATTGGTTTTTCAAAATAAAACCAAAAATAAGACAATGAAACAACTCGTTTCTTCATTTTTTGTTTCCAAAACCAAAATGAAAAAACAGATGATGTGGTTTTTCAGTTTTCCTTTTTGTGTTTAAATCAATAATGGAAAAAAAACAAAAACATAACGGCTGTTTTCCGTTTTGTCCAATTTTGACCTGAAGCAAAGTCCTGCAAGTTGAATAAACCGGAATTGACCTTTGACCCACTGTGACAAAGATGTAAACCTACATCCTATTTGGGGAAACTAAGAGGGTCACCCTAAGACCTGAAGATATGACCACGGAGAAAATTGGTGTCATATTATACCATGATGATCTTCAAGTCCAGTGGCCATGTTTCTTTGGGTTGTTAAATTCATTTCATTTCAAAATTGTATAAAACAGGAAACTGCCGTTATCCATTTCTTCCCCCCATCCTTTTTTGAGGAGGATTCCTTTTAAAAGGAAAAATGAAAAAAATAATCACTGAGTTTTTTTGTTTTGTTTTGGAAAGAAATAATGAAGAAACGAGTTGTTGTTTCATTGTCTTATTTTTGGTTTTATTTTGAAAAATGAATGATACACAGATTCTACCCCCCCCTCTAAGACAAGAGTAGGATTTGAACCACCAACCCTTCAGTTATTGGAATGACCTGCTCTACCAACTGTGCCATGGCCACCCCATATAGTAAGTGGTCATTTGAAAACCAAACAAAGCTCAGTTCTTACATCAATATCTATGTCATTATACTGACAAACACAGTGCTTTTATTCATTCCATGTTTTCTTTTCCATCTGTTTTAGTCACATGACACAGGAGTTAGTACATGATTGCATAACCATTATTTTTAATGACATTTGATTGTCTTAATAGTTTTTCCACAACAGTGTATTAAAGCAGTGGTCCCCAACCCCCGGGCCATGGATCGGTACCGGTCCATGGATCAAGTGGTACCGGGCTGCCGGCTGCCTAATACAGAATTAATTATTTCTCTTGTATTCATTATCTGAGTCTGAACAATCTTTTATTTTGAAAAATGACGGATTCTCTCAGTTACATCTCTGTCACTTGAACACCAAAAATGTTAGCAAATTTAGTAAAAAAAACAGATGTCTTTGAAAAGTTTATTTCGAAGAGGAAAAGGCCGACTGAAGAGACAGAAGAGTCTACAACTGCCAAGAAAAAGAACGCTTTTAACAGACAATACCAGGTGTTGTACTTGAAATATGGATTTATCATGACAGGCGATTACCACAGACCAAGCCTACTCTTGTGGCGACCGAGATAAACAATCCACCCCTCCCCCACCGGTCCGTGGTAAAATTGCCAAATATTGACCAGTCCGCAGTTCTAAAAAGGTTGAGGACCACTGTATTAAAGTACTCAAATACTATCGCTGCACAAGGGCATTTGACCCTGAAAAAGTAGGTCAAGGTCACCTATTTCTAATAGGCTTCTGCTCTATACTAAAATGCATCAGTATAAGTGTAGTTCAGATATCTCTATGCATTCTTCAGATAATGTGATTATGTGGTTGAACGGACAGAGACAGACAACAAAACAATTATGATTACAATACCCATCGGCCAAAGGGTAAAACCTGAAATGTGAATATTATGGCTTTAAAAGTGTGTGTGTGTGTGTGTGTGTGTGTCTTCAGTGTTGGGTTTGGTATCTGAAAAAGGGCATCTGCAACTATTTTGGTGTGGAGAAAAAAAAAAACACTGTTTAATCCCCCCCCCCCCCTCTCTCTCTCTTTCCCATTCTCTGATTGAATCCACTTAGTGGCACTGCTCCACATGTGATGACATCACGGTTAATTTTGTTTCAGACGTAAATACAAAGAGGGTGGTGACATTCCACAAAGAAGAGCTTTAGTGGCAGTCACATTTGTCAACGGTGCGACACGGGCAAAGGCTTAGCGATTAGGAGAGGCCATAATATAATGAGGCTATAGTTATAAGAGGGGAAAAAAAACACAGGTTTGGGTACATTCCTCTAGATGAAAACCTTCCAAAAAGCCAAACTGTGTGATTCAGCATATGAGAGCTGAGACAAATGTAAAATGTTTAATTCTTAATTAGGATACATCTATCTGAGATAATAGACTATTCTATCAAAGTCAGTGAGTAAGAATGTTTAATAGATGGCTTACTGTGTGTTTTTATCATTATTAGACCCTATTAGAAGAAATTGTCTTTGTATGGATGAAGAGATGGAGCTGGAGCTCAGCAGTCAGTGTAATGTATAGCAGTGGGTAAACAGCCAAAGGGGCCTGCAAGAAAAAAATAAGTCACTTAATGGTTCAGATATCAGGAATCCATTTGCCGCAAGTGACCTTATTCCTCTGTGCAACTAAGCTAAGCCTTAGGCAATCACAGTGTAAAATAATGCACATGCAAGCCTGCGCACAGATAGATCCCATAAGTCAGCTGCTCTGACATGATGCCTGATGTTCTCAGTGGCTTAAATGGCTTATTTTATGCGTACTTTATCCAATGTACAGATGACATTTTTTATTTATTTATTTTTTAATAAAGTGAAAGATCTGACATCTTAGCAGAAGGAGTTGAAAATAAATGGTGTGTCATTTATAAATCAATGAACAAGTGGCTAGAGAGGCGTAACACGATGCTGCTGTGCCGACTGAAGGAATGATGGAACTGCAGGACGGCTCAACAGATGAAAAACACGCCATGTTTATTAAAAAATAATCGGATGGGGTACTTGAGGGCATCGACAACTGAAATACCAAGCTGTTACAAAGCTGCAGCAAACTTAAAAAAAAAAAAAAAAAAAACTTCACGGGGTGATTTCAGATGTACCTGTAGCTTTTTTTGGCGTCTTCCTAATCCGATAGTGAGTAGACACAAGTAAGGAGTGCTGCAGGGTATCGGCATGTACATACCACATTCCCAGCTCATTTAAAATAAGATGCTTTTTAAGTGACAAGATGGACTGATTATGTTTTTCCTGCTGCAGGTTTAACAGCATTGGTACGAGCACAGATGAGCAGAAAATGTCAGAATTTTTCTTATCTGTTTGTTGTTGGGGTTTTTTTTTTAATAAACACGGGTTCATGCAAGTTCCATATTTGCATCTAATACTTATTCTAGAGATCGACCTATATGGGGTTTTCTAAAGTCGGCAACAGCTGATATTTGAAGCCAAAATTTGAGCCACATTTGAATTTTTTTTTAAAGCACATTGACCATAAAATACAATTGAAACATTCAGATAAGATTTTAATGCAGCAGTCTTAATATCAATGATCATATATCTTATACATTTTTTAATAAATATTTACAATTTACATATTGGCCCAATATATTGGTCTAATTCTAGTGTATACTGTGTGAAACTTTGCCTTACGTCTGAGTAGGGGGATTGATCATTTTATCAAAACTTACCTACACTGTATTAATCTTAAATTGCCTGAGTACTAGTGTAGTTTTACATTTTACAGAGTGTTGCATTATGGGTTGTTCTGGATAAATGTTACCAGACAAGGGAGGTTAATTGATAAAGATCCAAACTACTGATGTAAACTGTTTAATATCTGTTTAGTTACTAAACCTATCAATACGTTGAAATAATTATTGTAAAATGCAGTTTGTCTTCTTTTCTGTATACCATTCATTAATTTTCCCATCTCAGGCCCCATGAGCCTCCCAGAAGGGGCGGACACTTAAGCTCCAGTGGCGGCCATCTTGGATTTTGTGCATAATGACCACCAGGGGTCTCCCCCAACTTGTGTGCGGTGGTTTTTGAAAACATATCTATACCTAACACTGTGTAAAGCTTCAAAAAGTTGTCACAAAGTGCACAATTTTTTGGAATCCCCACCCTGCTATTATTTATATTCAATCTGTAGAGCACTTTGGTCAACATTTATTGTTTTTAAATGTGTTTTAAAAAATTGACTTGACACTTCTCCAACCTCTGAGTTCAGAGTCTCTTCTTTCTTCTTGGTTTATCCTTGCAGCTCATCAGTAGTCACACAGGGCATTTAGGTGGTGGACAAGAGGTGAAGCTAGACATGAATTGGTATGATTTTCAGTTGCAAAGTGAGTGTAGATTTTCAGTAATTCACTGGCTTTATTTGCCTGAAGCAACAGATTAGTCCTTTGCAGCCTTTGTCCTCCACTGCCGGCCTTGTCTACATGTACTTTGTGTCTTTATGAGCAAAGTTCCTTAGCTGAGCTTAACCAGGGCTGTCACTAGACAAAACATCACAAAAATCTGTTTAGCTTTTTTGCACAAGACTGCTTTCAGCCCTATCAGCAAATCTAAGTTTGTTTTCTCTCACACACTTGTGTTTTTGTTTCCATTCGGCCCCTCTATAACCGCAGAATAACACAATTTATTCTGACTGACTTAACCAGAGGGGGCTGAAAATTTACAAGTTATTACACACAAGTTGTTGATTACAACTTTACTATTCGATGATGCCGCATCTAAGTGAATTTCAAACCTCAGGGGGTCTATGTCATGATATTAAATAAACAAAACTTCTAATCAAAACCACTGACAAGAGCATTTTCAGACTTCTACGTTCTTCATAATGGAATGCATAACTGGCCTATTTTACATAACACAATAAAATGCATTAAGCACTTAAAAACATGTGTACATGGAGGAGGGGGGGGGGTACACTACAGGAGGTGAATGCAACACAAGCATATGTACAGTACAGTATAATTTGAGATGTTGGATGAATGCCTCTCAAGCTGAAACATGTACATAATTATATAGATCTTGAATCATATTATATGGACATGCAGGTGTTTTACTGTAATCATCCACCTCCTGTATGAGCAACAGCAATGGATTTTAACAACTTTAGAAAGCAATATAAAGAGGAGGGGAAAAAAATAACATTTTTGCAACTATCAATACATCATGAAATATATTTAGATTCTGGAAATTACGTGTCAATAGTTCGCGCCCATCACTATGGTCTGTATTATAATGGGAAGCCAACACTGTCTATTCTCAGAAATAACTCATAAAATTCTGTAGAAATCTAATTTGATAGCTCATTTGTTGCATAGCCAGACTGTGTCACAACATAACAATAATCCAGATAAGATGAAAACAATAGATGACAAAATCCAGCCCTAATATGAGTATGTAAGTAAATAATTAAGTACTAAACACAGAACACAGGGAAACATGCACACACACACTCCTTCTGTAGTCTCTGCCGCTCACACATGAATGTTACCAGGAGATATAGGCTCGGAAAAGCAGCTTGGAGAGCAGATACTCCCCACAAAAAAATAAAATAAAATAAAATAAAAAAAACATGGTCAGTTGTTGATGAGGGAAAATACAACCATGAGCAACGCAGGCTATGGATATGAGATAAAATATAACACTGTGGGTGGAAATAGATACTGTTTTGAGTCATGGGTGGAACTGTTTGATGTAAGGTAACCACACCCTGGAACCACAAACACCAAACTTTATGTATAAGAAATATTTGCACATTTATACAGAACTATAAAACATTTATATTATTGCAAAAAGACACTCAGACAGTCATTTACATTCAAATCATCATGAACACATACCCATATAGTGACAATGATATATGTCTACTGTACTCTGCTTATACAAAATTATCTCTATTCCGCTTCACTTCAGTCATACAGAAACAAATACATTGTAGTGTGACATATACAGGAGCCTCAGTATTAGACTAGCAGTGTCATAGTAATGTTAGCTAAGTCAGCAGGTCTTAATGAACAATTCAGATTTTTTTGATTGAAATCGGAATTTTTTTTTTCTTGTGTTAATTCATATTAAATTACGAAAAATAAATATATTAATACCCAAATATATTACTACCTAAAATATTATTGGCTGCCCCCTGCCCTCCCTGGAGAACATCGTGAACGCTAGGGGGTTGAAGAGGGGAAGGAACATTCTGACAGATCCCACCCTAGTCAATGCCTCTTCAACCTCCTACCCTCAGGGAGGAGGTATCGGGTTCTGAGGAGCCAAACTAACCATTTTAGATGCACTTTTTATCCCTGGGTAATACAGCTTTTGAACATGTGAATTTGGGGGACTTATTACTTTTAGCTTTTTTAGCTCTTTTTTTTTTTTTTTTGGGAAAAAGCACTTTTAAGGCTTTTTTCATTAGATTTATTTTAATGTTTATCAAGTCTTATTTATTAGATATTATTGTTTTTATCTTTCGGCTTGATTTGCACTGGGGGGGGGCAGCTGGATAATTTCATTGTAACATAAATGTGTGCAATGACAATAAAGTGATTCATTCATTCATGTTAGACATTAAATCAGTTTTGAGTATGTACTAAATGTACAACAACATAACTTCAATTTGTTCCCACTGTAGTTTGAAACACTCAGTCAACTCTTTTGTGTGTCTCTGCATTGAGTTGTTCTGAAGACAGCGCCCCCTACAGGTTTGGAGCACTTCTGCTGTAGTGACTGGTTATTAAGCAGCAGATATTTTCATGGTTTGCATTGTTATTGTTATTGTTTACAGACCATTTGATAATTACTTTGTTTTTCATGCTGTAACTTTTCATTTCCTCGTTTAGATGTATGTTTAAGTTTGCATCATTTATGTATTTGCAGCTGTTATCTGAACCGTTGCAATGGTTTTGGCCTCTGTCAACCACCGTAATATTTGCCTGCAGTCTGGACATAATCTAAGGGGTGAGGTTAGATCAAGAGTGTTTCCAGGAGGTGTCATGGCGGCATGTTGTTTGCATCATTAGTTTCAATATGTGCCGTGTTTATATGGTGGCGCTGTCGTCCTATACTAGGAACTTCTATTTCTGAACAAATTAAGATGTTATTACCCTATAGGCATGCTCGAAGAAGATTTTAACAAAAATCTAGCCTGACCCATAGTCTAAGTGGCACCAATGCAGCAGGCTTCATATTTCTAATTGGGAGAGTTGAAAATGGTCTAAAAGGGTAAAGAACCCAAAGCTAAAAAATGTGGTTTAGGCTTGTTACAGTATATCTGATTCGCTCACAGAGTAGAACGCTCCAACCACAACTATGTCTTTATCTCACACTTCCTGTCTCCTAAATACTGCAGCGAATGCAACACAATCTGTCCAGGGCCTGTTTGTCAAATCTACCAATCTTTTGTTATGACATTGTGTGTCAAACAATTTTAAACAACTCCAGTCTTCTGTTTTGGCTCCAGTTCCCAGTGGACGACCAGTATAAAGCAAATACTGGTCCATTTAATATGTCTGACAAACGCTTGATGCTGATACATTCTGCACTATTATTATACAGTATATTGATGGTAAATGGAATGACCTTATATATCGCAATGGTAACCAAAGTGGCCTCACTGCAAGAAGACCCGGGTTCGATTCCTGGACCGTGCGGGCCTTTCTGTGTGGAGTTTGCATGTTTCTCTCCCTGTGTCTGGATGGGTTTCCTACGGGTGCTCCGGTTTCCCCCATCACCCAAAACCATGTTTGTTAGGGTTAAATCCTCCAGCCTGGTAACTGACCATGAACCTGGCTCCACGTCTGGAGAGGGGTTCCCGGGCGCCACCCATGAGTGCCCACTGCTCCTTAGAAAGGATGGGTTAAATGCATAGGACAAATTTCGTTGTACAATTGTATAATGACAATAAAATACTATCTTATCTTACATTATGTTACAGTGACAATAAATTAAAGTACAACTTGTTTTACAGTCTTAACTAAACTTCTGCAAACTTGACTGTTTTTGGCCTTTTGAGAAATTCACCCCATAAGCCACTTTGGAAAATGTAGTGAGCCGCATTTGGTCCCCGGGCCACATGTTTGAGCCTCCTGGTGTAAATGATTCATTAAGCAGACAGGAACAGTTTTTACCTGCTTGATTAGTCAATGGAAGTATAAGCTAAAGGAAGTTGTTAAAACTAGTCAAGCAAGTAAAAACTGCTCCTGTTTCCTAAATTAAATATATACACACAGAAAATTAACTTCACCTGCTGCTATAGGAACATACTCTTACATCTGAACTAATCAGAGTAGACTGCATCACTTTCAGTTCTCCATGCTTTGAAAGTTTCCTAACTTAAAGGCGAAGCTAAAAAACACTCCTAAATCTGAAATAGTTCCTTGTTACTGCAGTGTGAATACAAAACAACAGTGAGGACTTGATCAAACAGCAATAAAAGCTGTGAAAAAATCTCATGTGGTGCCAAAGCATCTATTTAAAAAGGTTTCTCATCTTTTCAAATAGAGGCAGCTCATTCTGTCATACTCAACATGACATCTTTCTTTTTTGCATCTTGCTCCACAGTTCAAATGAATGCAGGATGAATCACACACTCCAGGAATAAATGAAGAAAAGCAATAGCTGGCGTGGAAGCACAAAATAAAATTTTGATAATTACATGGGTGCACTTAATAAATGGGTCTTAGGACTGGTCATAAATATACTGAGACACTGGAATGGATTGAATGGTTCTGGCAGGAAGCCTGACAGAAAGGCAGAGCGCTATGACGTAAAAAGCTTTGACCACTGCTGTTTTCTTTCCATTATGACAGAAGACAAACCGTGACACAGAGTGGACGATTAAGGTCAGAAGAATTATCTAAAGTAGTTTGATGATTTTAGGGTAAACAGGATACAGGAAATCCATGTCCCAACTTATAACTCTAACCATGTGATGATGACTAGACACTAAATTAAGTCAAATCTGAAAAGTTATTTTATTGCCTCAAAATGTTCACATGCACAGTTAACCTTTAATTTTTGTGTACTCTGTCACATATGTTTTGCTCTATTTACAAGAAGCAATGAGTTTATAAACAAAACTCCTACTCATTTAGTTTGATTGTGAAATGGTGATGTTTTCAACGGAGGAATTTTCAATGGTTTTGTGCTTCTACAGGATGACAAAATTACATTTAATTACCCTAGAAATAGAAAATGTTGCCTGGAAATGTGCTGATTCAATGCAAATAAAGGGAAGAAAGTTGCAGATAGGAAAAGGTCTCTTGCATCCATAACCAGAAGACAATAGAAACAGGTTGTCTTAATATTTCCCTTGTGGTGTTTATTCTGTCGACGTAGCTATAGTTATTACTGTGAAACCTTTACATTCATCTATAATATGGGTCAATTCTTTTATCATATACTCATGTAAAACCAGAGATTTCAAACATGCAGCCTGGGGGACTAATGTGACTCACCAAAGGTTTCAATCTGGCCTGTGAGGTGAATTTACCAAGTGCAAAACTTCATATTCAGGTTCCACATACGGACCAATATGATCTGCAGTTAAATAATACAATAATTCATTTATTCATGTTCTGAACCCGCTTTATCCTCACTAGGGTCATGGGGGTCAGTGGGGACCTATTCCAGCTACAGTGGGCGAAGGCGGGGGTGCACCCTGGACAAGTCGCCAGTTTATCGCAGAACTGAACATATATTTACATACATATACATGCATTTTTGTTGCTATTATTATATTTGTCTAAACATAGATACCAGGCATTAAAATGAACACATTTAAGAAATCAAGGGTGGTCTATTACATTTTATTTTCCAAGACTGTCGTATGACCTGTATAAAAAATTTACAGATTGTTATAAATGAACGAGAACATGATGGAAAAAAAATACAGTTTGAAAGTTTGTCGACTTGTTTTTGACCTGAACAAGGTGGGCTTAAAAAATGACTGCTTCTGCCTCACCCTTTTTTTGTTATACATTCATAATTTAATAATAATAATAATATTTTTTTCAGAATTTAACCCTCAGGTATTCCTCCCAGAAAGGCTCTGACTAAGCACCAAGTGTGTGAAAAAAATGTTTTATATATATATATATATATATATATATATATATATATATATATATATACACAGAGAGAGAGAGAGAGATCCATATACATATAGTTTGGTGTTTTTAATTACAGCTCAAGTTGATGAAATAGAAAAAAAGGTAGAGTTAAAAATAAATATTCATTAAGCACAACATTGCTTAAAATACTGTGTTTGTAATGTAACCAATCCATTTTTTGTCTTGGATGCAAAAACTATCTCCATTGAACATGATATCAGTATATTTTTTGATGCAAAAAAAAAAAAAGAAAAAAACTTTCATTTTGTATAATTTATGCCTTAATGGTTTATGGATCGAGCACAGTGGTTATAATTGAAGTAATAGTGTGTTTTTGGAACACTTAGGGAAACAAATGATAAGTCTGGTAATTATCTTTTGTTTACAATATGCAGATTTTAGTTGGTGGACAGAATTTTAAAGATCATGCAACAACAAACAACTTTTGAATTTTGGCTTTATTTAAATTCTGAAAAAATCATAGGAAGTTTTTTTAACATAAAGTACAGAGTGTGTAAAAAAAAAAAAAAGCACATGTGGATACTGGAGGGTTGATGCTTTTGTTTTGGGGTTTTTTTTGCACTAAAACAGAGACCAACATTTGGAGTTGTCATTATTTATAGGTTATTATGCTATTATTTTACTGGTCCGGCCCACTTGAGATCAAATGGGGATGAATGCAGCCCCTGAAAGAAAATACGTTTGAGACCCCTGATCTAAGCATTTTAGTAACTGAATATTAGAACTGTGGTAAATGAGCATTTGGCAGCTGTATAATAGTGACATTTGGTTCACACATTCTCATGTTTACTGTATTATTGAACTAACCCCTCTAGGAAACCATAATTAACTTCCTTTGTGATGATTCTTTAAACCCTTACCTGGCTGCTGGCTTCTGAAAAGGCCTGTTTTTTTTAACCGAGTAAGGGTCAAAAGTCAGATTCCAGCGTCATTTGGTTTGCGTCAATGGTATTGCGGTGGCCTTGCTTAAGGGCGCAACTCAAGAGGAACCAAAGAGATGGGATTTTAACAACGACGGATCATATTTATGTTGGACGTGCGGGGGTGCAGTTCATATTGCACTGCAAGGACAAAAGAGGAGTATGGAAATATAAACTCTGCAACACGTTCTTTGTAACTTTGTTATACCAAGGCAGCAGTTACTTATGACTCTGACTTTGCAAGTTACAGACAAATCAAAGCAAATAATTGACGGTAGAATGAGCCTCAGTGTAAAAAAGTAAATAAATAAATAGGTTAAGTTGACATTTTTTTAACAGTTTTTAATTTTCGACACTGTGTTTATAAAACAAAATGTGTTATATAAAGAAGTAAATAAAAAGGACCATTGAAATGAACAAGTTTAACACAGATTAATCCATCATGATGATTAATCTGATAAAAAAGTTTAATGCAATTCACCCATTTGCTGCAGTAATGACTCTGAATGTCCAAGAGGTGCTAATGATCAGTTGATCTGGTAGTGATAGGCAGCAGAAGTAAAGATGGAAGGCACTAAAATAAATTTAAATATAATAAATGACAACACAAAAATATATTTCCTTCAGTTAGTGCAGTGGTCCCAAACTTTTCTGGCTCCAGACTTTTTTTTTTTTTTTTTTTTTTTTTTTTTTTTTTGTTGCAAAAATTACTTTGTTTTTGATCTTGACATAGTTTTCTATATTATGTTGCAAATAAACATAGATTTTAATTTAGTCTATATAATGTACATTCTTATGGACAGTGAAAAAAAAAAACAGATGTAGATTAGTTCAAAAAGTGAGGATTTTATTGTCCTTGGTCAGCATATGTACAGTCAGTACAATTTATTTTTACAAGGCTGACAATTCATACTGAACAAACAATAAATCACTATAAATTACGAGAGAGCTACAGCATCTGAACTGGACCATAATGAACATTTGACAGATAAACAGTCCCACAGTGCTTCAGTTTCAGCTTCAGTTTGTCATATCTTTTATGGATTATGATTGTCTCTTAACTCACCATATAATTTTTATTAATAAATTTCCAATTTTTTTTTTTTTATCAATTACTATAAATTTCAAGGGACTCCATTTGAATTCCAGGAGACCCCACTGGGGGTCCTGATCCTTATGTTGAAAAACACTGAATTATAAGACTTAGTACTATTACTTCACGGTACCTAACAAAGCAGGTACATGCAGAAATGTCCAAAAATAATCACTTGTCTGATACTGTACATTGTGATTTTTCTACAAGCAAAAGTCGGGGATAGTACAGTACATAATTTTTGCATCTAATTACCATAGAAACAGAAAACAACACCTGGAAATTAGTTGATTAGTTGATGCAATGCATAAAAGGAAGGAAAAAAAAAGAAAAGCTAAGAAAGAAAGCTTGTGACAGAAAAGGTTTTTTGCTGCCTTGGGGTGTTATGTCTATATGAAGACAGTACAGTATGTGACCTACTGCTTCTGCCTTCGTACTCATGTTAACTTAAACCCTCTGCCACATGAATACACTCAGAAAAGCATGTTTTAATCCCTGTCCTCCATCTGAGAATGTCTTCAGATATGGTTTTTCATCACATGGAAGATAAGCATTTTCCTCTAGGTAACAATAATGGAGGTAAAACTGTCATACCTATAGCCCGAGAGCCACAAACAGGCAGTGAAGGATCACAGTGCACATCACAAGGCACTTGTCAGATGTAAGTAATGGGTTTTGTAATATGTGATTAACCCAAGGTTCAAGAATGTATTCAGATTTAATCATGGCTCATTCTGTGGTGCATGAACGAGAGCAGTAAGCTTCAATTCCACCTCAAAAGGCAGAATTACAAAATTCATTCTTCCATGCACAGGCCGAGCATACAGTTTGTGTTATTGTGCAGAAGTCAGTGAAGCAAAAAGGACTTGGGCTACAGCAAGTGACAAAAAAAAACACAAACGCTAAAGTCATTACGTTGGCCATTTATTTCAGTTTCCATCGTGTAAATAGAATCATACCGGGGTGATATGTAATGTATGTTTTTATATCTGCAATGAATCTGAGAATGTCTTCTTTATCAGAGATGCAACTTAAACATGACTTGTGTTTCTTTCTGCACATGTAGTTATGGTTCCAGCTTCTCAAATGGAGTTTTGACATCCAGAGCAGTGTTTTGAGAGGGCACCTTGAAGTGACTGTGATTGAAGGTCTAACTGTGTGCACTCTGTGTTAGGGTTTGAACATTAAGGCCAAATCTCTTATGGTCTCACAGATGACGCTCATACTTCAGGTGTAGAATTTTAAGTATAATTTTGTGGCCAAGCTGTTGCTACAAATGGATCAACTATAGCGATAAATGGGTAAATCAAAGTGCAGTACTCAAACAAGGTTTTTCTGTCATGACGTTTGTGTGATGTTTAGTAAATACGCTCATGACTGTGGGTTGAAAACCTGAAAAGCTTTTTGGTTAGATATAGTTTTGATATAGAAGGATTTTTTTATGTGGCAACAATTGAAAACACTGTTCTGCTCAGGTTATACGGAAGTGAAAGAAAGCTAGTATTGAAAAGGACGACTGATAGAATGAGAATAAATAAGTGTATATGGGGGATTCTCACAAAATATCAAACTATTGCAGTAATGAGGAAGTGCATTGTTCTGACGTGGTGACTCGGCACAATAATGCTAACTGTTGCTAACTGTTATGACCTAGCTAAATAATGATATTTGTTACATTCGGAAAAATAATACCCAGTTTACAAAAAAATATATTAAATAATGAAATGCTGACTAATTTGGGGAAAGAAAAGCAGTCTTGTCCTGTTCATGCAGTTATGAGACAAATCATCAAAGTTTCCAGGAGCATAAAATAAAGGTGACTTCCTTTGTAGCCATCTTGGATCTTCTGTTAGTGCAGATGCATTGTGGGTAGTTTCAGCTCATATTCAAATTCCTATAGCTTTTCAATGCAGTTCTCAAATATGTTGCAGTAATTCAAATAACAACTCATGGACATGATAAATATTCTGAATATTCATTATTAAAATAACCAAAAAAAACAACACTTAAAGGAATAGTTCACTATTTTTCACATTAATTTTGTACAGAATCACCGTCTATACTCTGGTGCACCCACAGTGACTTACCCCTGACAGTGTCCTGTGAGTCGAGTTCTGGTCTGGTTTTGGTCAAAGCAAAAGTAGTCCCGGTAGGTTTCTTGGGGTTAACAAAATAAAACGTGTTTCTTCTCAAAACAATATATGTGTGAATGAGTGATTTATTTGCATAACAAAACCGTCATGGAACAAAAACTCACACCTAGTAATTGCTTGGGGTTACTTCCTCTCAATAGCATCAATGCACATTGTCACTGCTAACAGCTGTGCGCCTTAGCAAACTACTTTCATCAGTTGTTCGGCAGTGTTTGCGGCTGCTATGTGCAGACGTTTTTGTTCCGTGGAGGTTTTGTTATGCAAATAAATCACTCATTCAAACACATATTGTTTTGAGAAGAAACATGTTTTATTTTTGTGACCCCATGAAAACTACCGGGACTACTTTCACTTTGACCAAAACTGGACCAGAACTCGACTCACAGGACACTGTCGAGGGTAAGACACTGTGGGTGCACCAGAGTAAAGACGGTGATTCTCTACAAATTCATGTGAAAAATAGTGAACTATCCCTTTAATGAAACTTTTGACATATAACAAGGTACTTGTAGTTGTATGTATTTATGTAATTATGTTTTCCCCTAATTCAAAAACAAGAAATTTTGGTCGGACCACATTTCGGTAATGAGAATTTGCCCAGAAATGGTATAAAAAGTGGAAAATAAAAATAGAATGTTTTAAAATGACCTAGTGTGAAAGAAAAAACACATTTTCCTCGACAGTAAAATAATGTTATAAATAGGATTTATTTGATATTTAACCACTAAAACCTCAGTGCTATTGCCTTTTTTGCTTTTTTTTTTTTAATTTCATGTTTCAACAAACAAGAGAACAGACAGGGTTTAAATACACAGACTAACGAAGGAGAAATGAGACACAGGTGTGATGAGCAGGTGAAACAATCAAGGAGAACAGGAAGTAAAGACAGCAGACATGACACACAAGGGGAAATGAATAAAACAAAACAGGAAATGATAGACAAAACATAAAAACGAGACAGACTGGAGATGGATGTGACAGGTTCTTTCTCTTGGTATGTGACTCCTGTATTTTTCTCTACCCTTTTCTTTCTACTTTACCCATTAATGTATTAATTTTTGTCCTCCATCATCCAACCCGCCTATTATGATGGGAACAAGAGAAGGAACAGCATTGATTAATAAGGAAGGACAATGAAAATGATGCGTGTTTCTTTTCTGTTAGTTGAGCCTGCATCAACCAAGGAGAATAACTGCCTGAACGCTGCCAAGGCCTGTAACCTGAATGACACATGTAAGAAATACCGCTCATCTTATATCAACCCATGCACCAGCAGGGTGTCTACCTCTGAAGTCTGCAACAAGCGCAAATGCCACAAGGCGCTACGACAGTTCTTTGACAAGGTGATTAAATATGTCCATTACAACAGTTTCATGCACTTTTTACCATAGCTGTTCCAAATAACACTGCTCTAGAAATGTTTTTTGCTTTAGAAAGTATCTACTTCAGACACTTTACTGAAGTAAAAGTGAAAAAAAAACTTCTCAATTGTCATAAAGTAAAAAGTAAAACTGCATTTTTTTTTTTTGCTACGGGTGGAATAATACTTATTTAAGGAGGAAAAAACTGAACATTTTCAAAAATATATAAAAAAAAATAAATGAAGCCTTTAAAAGTAAATTACTGTGTAGATTATGTGTTTTCTTGGGTCATGGTACTCAGATTATTGGGTATGGATGGGACATCAAGGAAAAATTCAAGTCATAAACAGAAGATTTTTTTTAAAAATGCGGGGGAAAAAAGCATAATTATGAGATGAAAAAATTTTAATCGTGAGACGAAAAGTCAAAATTATGAGAAAAAATCATAATTATGAGATTAAAGTCAAAATTATGAGATAAAAAAAGTCATAATTATGAGACAAGAAATGGATAATTATGAGATAAAAAGTCAAAATTATGATATAGTAACAGCAATTTCTGATTTACAACTTGTTTTTCGTACTGTCACATTTGTCTAGTTTGAAAAAGTAATGAGTCTATTAGAATGTAGAGTATAAAGGACAGATATTTAGACAAAAATGTGCTAAATCTTACACACTTTAATAAGAAGAATCAGAAAACAAATGATAAAAGTGCTGCTTAGCTCATGTTTTTAATATATATGATGGTGTGTTATTCCACATATATGGTGGTTTATGTACATGTATACAATGATTTAGTAAATATTCCAATAGAAAGAACCGGTAAAGTGAATGGATCATAATGGGCAGACAGTGTTTTGAAGTAGATCTGAGACTAATATTCCTTTGGACTAAAACCTATTGTCTTGTTCATTCTAAGAATTTCACATTTTGACCCAAGACATATCTTGAGTTTTCTTTATCACTAACACACATCTGGTCAAATTTAAAAAAAAATATCATCCATTCCTCATTATCACTTCCACAACTATAGATTGTATACAGAAGTAATTATTTATTTAATATTAATTATTTATATTATTTATATACTGTTCTTTTTTTTACTCTTGTGTGCTATAATCTTGCTACTTTATCCTGGAATATCCCATAGTGGACATAAGGGAATAAAGGAATATCTTGTCTTATCTCTACCAATACATGTGCCTTGTTTCTTCTTTGCCTAAAATTTAGGTTCCACCTAAATACAGCTATGGGATGCTGTTTTGTTCCTGTCCAGCCGGGGATCAGACGGCATGTGCAGAACGCCGAAGGCAAACCATCGTACCCATCTGTTCCTATGAGGATAAAGACAAACCCAACTGTCTGTCTCTCCAGAACACATGCAAAACCAACTACATCTGCAGGTAAATGAGTGTTTGTGAAGTCAAACATGGCTTTACTTCAGGGGTCTCAAACATTGTCTTTATTTGGCCCAAATTTGGAAATGGTATCGTTGTTGAGCTGCATTTTGTAATCATGGTACTCAGTTTATTGGGTATGGACAGGACATTTAGGAAAAATTCAAGTCATAAATAGGAGATTTTGAAAAAATAGGGGAGGGGGGGCATAATTATGAGATAAAAAGAATTTAAACTGTGAGACAAAAAGTAAAAAAAATAGGAGATAAAAAGTCAAAATTATGAGATTAAAGTCAAAATTATGACATAAAAAGCCAAAATTATGATAGTCAGTCACAATTTCTGATTTACGACTTATTTTTCGTACTGTCACATTTGTCTGTTTGAAAAAGAAATGAGTCTATTCTGTGAATGTAAAGAGTATAAAATACAGATATTTATACAAAAATGTAGAGAGTAAAAGTAAAAAGTTGCCAGAAAAATAAATACTCCAGTAAAGTAAAGATACTTAAAAACTGTACTTAAGTACAGTAAACAAAGTACTTCTACTTAATTACTTCCACTTCTGGTTTTTACAATATTCCATCTTTTTGTAATATTTATTTATTTATTTATTGCCTTTGCAGATCTGATCCGTAATGCATATGT
Organism: Siphamia tubifer; assembly: GCA_020466265.1. NCBI lineage: Eukaryota > Metazoa > Chordata > Actinopteri > Kurtiformes > Apogonidae > Siphamia > Siphamia tubifer. Next base: position 23,301,949 of record CM035801.1, on the reverse strand, counting down.
AAAAATGACAAGTGGAGTTCAAAAGATTATTAAAACTGCATTATTTTTTTTTCTATTAAATATTTTCCTTTTTAATGTTATTCTTCTGGACTAAAATAAAAATGTAATTATTATTTCTAGGCTATTATGTTAATATTATACTGGTTGAGCCCCTCTAGAAGAGCCCTTGAAAGCAAATGAGGTTAAACAGACATGAATACACAATCATCAGAAGAACACACACAAAATAGTATTTTTGCTGTTTGAAAAACCAAGGCACCTATTTCCTTAGAAGCTCAAATGACCTTTAGCTACAGCGAGTGTACGCAGCACACTTAGCGATCTAAATCTGGAGATAATAACTAGTACTTTGGTGCAGAGTACAAGTTGTACAAGCACAATGTAAACAACAGAAAATTGCCAAGGAAATGTAATGTACTTGCAGTTTTTTTTGTTTGTTTTGCTTTTTAAACATATTAGCCAACTCTGGCCAGAGAGATATTGTATTCTGTCTGTCTGTCTGTCTGTCTGTCTGTCTGTCTGTCTGTCTGTCTGTCTGTCTGTCTGCCCATGCAAGGGTGTAGATGCATAATCTGAAGAATGCATTGAGAATATCTGTGCTAAATTTATACTGTGGATGTAGATTGACAGCAAGTTATTTTGACCTAGACTAGTGAAAAGTCTTTGAGTACCCTTATTTTTTTATTTTTATTTTTTTTTACATATTTGCAAATATTTATCCTGACATATTTTAACCAGAAAAGAATTTGGAGAGCACCCCCCCCCCAAAAAAAAAAAAACAGCCGTTTTCCACTTTATCCAATTTTGACCTTTAGCAAGTTCAACAAACTGGAAATGACCTTTGACCCACAGTGACAAAGATGTAAACCCATAGACATATATACATAGACGCCTCTGACAGCCTGTGAGGCGTCTATGTATATATGTCTATGTGTAAACCTATGAACTAAGAGGGTCACCCTAACACCTAAAGATACAACCACAGAGAAATTTGGTGTCATATCATAATATAACGATCTTCATGTCCGGTGGACGTGTTTGTTTGGGTTGTTAACATTCATTTCCGGTTTACTCAATTTGCTTCAGGTCAAAATTGGATAAAAGAGAAAATGGATAAAACGGAAAATGTCCGTTATCCTGTTTTTGTTTGTGTATTTTTTATTATTATTTTGGTTTTGGAAACAAATAATGAAGAAACTAGTTGTTTTTTAATTGTCTTGTTTTAGGTTTTATTTTGAAAAAACGAATGATACACTGATTAAACTTAACTGTAAAAATCAATGGTGTTTTACATATTGTGCTATTTTTTTCCATCAGTATTAGAAATTCCAGTTCACAATCCTAATATTAGCCAATACCTAATATCAGAGCAGAGTTCTGTCAATATTCATAGTTTATTAATTGTCCTGTGGTTCGAGATTAAGCTGTCGAATCAATTAACGGCTTTATTTCTACAGACAAATATTGGAAACTATGCTCAGCGGGCAACAACCGACAGTCACACTGTTAATTAATGCAAAGTGTTCACATTCATTTTAGAAAACGAACATCTGTGATTTTATTTAATTTTTAAATCCGTATTCTCTATAGGTCGAGGTTAGCGGACTTTATAAGTAACTGTCAACCAGAAGTGCGTTCCATATCAGGTTGTCTGAGGGAGAACTACGCTGACTGTCTGTTGTCATACTCAGGTCTGATCGGTGAGTAATTGTCATCTTTATTCTCTAATGTTCTAGTTGTGAAGCTACACTGGTTACTTGTCCATCAAATGCTAAATAACTGACCGCGAATCTGTACACGTGTAAAAAAAATGTTTTAAAAAATGGTAAATAAATCAGACATGTCCTACGTGTCCGTCTTGTTTGTGGAAGCAGGGAAACGGTCGGACATTTTTCACAGCAGATATTTTGTCATGTAAAGCCATAAACTAGCCAGGTGTAATTGTTCTTATTAAAATGACTCTCTTCCATTTAGGTGCATCAGTTTTAGGGCCTTGGCTTTGCACATGATGGCTTTGTGGAACAGCTTTCTGAGACACTTAAATGGAACAGAGCCATGATTAATCTAATCACGGCTTTGCTCACTAATGCCTGTGATTTTCTTGCTGTAACAAACCAAAGGCTCTGCTCTGAAATATGTCCAAAGGCTGCTACAGATAGTGGTTGTAAAAGTCTTGGCTGGTATATGCATCTTTATTACCCCCACCGCCACAATACAGTACCAAGGGGCATTGTTTTTTTTCCAGCATGTTTAACGCTCTAACAGCAATTGGTAACTTAAGCTAATGTGTTTATTTATTCATTTAATTCATATTAAATAAGATTTATAGATTGCCAGTGACCCAGAATACATCTGATTATATTTTGGGAAAAGTAGGTCAGAGTTCAGATTTATTTAGTTATTTTTTTCCCCAAATATTTATAATGTGCAAACTTGTAAATGTCTGTAGCAGCAAAAGTATTGGTTAAATTCATACCAGTGACCAAGAATAGAAGTGACTACATTTTGGGAAAAAGTATTTAAAAATCTTCTCCTATTTACTTATAGCTGGTGAATTTTCAAATGTCGATAAATATATATATACACATATATTGAGGCAATTGATGTACGTGATGACATCAGTTGGATCAGTGGAATGTTCACTGTGCCTGGAACCACTTTTATATTTCATTATTTTGGTTTGTTGATATTTATTGAACTTTTGTGGCATAGAAACATTGTATACTATGTACAATAAAGAGGCAAAGTTGAAATGTTCTAGAGATGCTTTGTTTTTGTTTTTTTTTATAAATGAGGACAAATTCAGCCATATACATTAATGAAATAACCTTTAATATGACCGTACTACTACTGCCAACAGTTACATTAGATCTATATATGAAAAAATGGGATACTGCACATTTTTTTATTTTTATTATTATAGGGGGCACTTCACGTCACATTTTGGTGCCACTTTCTCTACAGAGGAAACTGAAAACTCCCGAACACACCTGAACTGCATAACTTCTTTAATAAAGACCCAAATATCCACCAGTGACCAAAAGCATTCTTTCTGTCTTTCTATTATTATGTAATTAATTAATTTTATTTTTTGACTGTAAAATGATAAATAACTAATCCTAATACATGTGAGTGATTGGTTAAAAAATATAGTTTGTCATCTTTCCGTAGACATCAGATATGACCCTTTTCAACATTCATCTTCTACAACATTAATTTCACCAGTAAAACTCACAGTTGGATCAACGACAGTGGATGGAAACACTGGGATTCTGTTCAGACAATGATATATCTTACTGAAAAAAGTCAGTTTTTCTTCACTTTTCTCTGCTTTTAGTGTAATAACTCAAATATAAATCTCACCCAAGGATGTAATGGGTTTGTGATGCGTGGATCAATGAGTTACCCACAGGGCAGATTGGAGCAGGTCATTGAGCAGAGACACAAAAATATGTACAGTATCAATTCTCTATAGCAGGTGAAAATATTTAGTGATATCTAGCATGTTTATATTTTACAATATTTGATGGTTATGTCCTGGTCCGCATTGGCCGCAGACTTTTCCCTCATAATCACACCTGCATCAAATTCACCTGCTGCCACTTTTTCATTAGGAGTGTATAGAAAGTTGTTTTTTTTTCTGTGGCAGGATCATTGAACTGCATCACTTCCAAAAAGCTGGACTTCTACCATCATTTCCCACTGCAACAGGTTTTTGTGTTTTTAGCTGAGATCCTCAGTACGATGATTCAAGGACATGATCAGTAAATTAAATACATATTGGATAATTGATTTTCACAGAAAAAAAATGCTAAATATTAAGGATAATATTTTGATAAATGGTGATAAACTATAGAGAAAATATGTACTTGGGAACCGACACAATAGTAGCACTGGGTTCAAATTTGTGTTGCTAGTTTTCTGACTCTGCTGTTTAATAGTATTCACTAAAAGCGAACAATAAACTATGACATTATGACAAGGTTTGACTAGATGCCTGGTGTTGATATAATAGCTGTCATAAATCACATTATTGTGACTTCTTTTTATTTGAGCCAGGTCAATAGGACAATAATGTGAGATGGTACAAATGTGTCCACTGGCACAGGTCGGCGATTTTCCACTACAGCAGCTTTCCCTTCATCTATCTGCTATATTTGGGAGTTGTTGTTTTTTTTATTCAAGTGTTGTATCTTCACTACTTGAATTCACAGAATAATCACCAGATCATAGAATGTCACAGAAGACTTCAGTTGTGTTTTTCTCCCCCGGTAGAAACATAGATGAGAAAAATAAATGGGTTGCACAAGAAGTAATGCAACAGCTTTGAAGTGTTTTAATACCTACGTATATATACTCCCCTAATGTGATTACAACAGCCAATCAACAGCCACAAACCTAAGACCACAGGTAATGAATTGCAAATCTCCAAGGTCTGCATGTCATTACAGTTCACACACCACAGCACTGTGCACAAAGAATTAGGTTTGTTTTTTTTTTCTTGCCTTCCCCCCATTCAGCAAGCTTCATTTTGTAGAAAAGAACAATTATGTCCTGTTGAGTTTTAGTAATGAGATTTAAATACAGGCCAACAGTGACCAAGTGTGAACTCACCAGGCAGACATTTTAATCTACACCATTCATATTCTCCAACACACAGGTTACAGCCTCTAATGGGCTCACCGTGGCTTAACCACTCATCTCTTGTCTGCATACACAGAAATTTGCATGTACTTCCACAGCTAATAATTCTGAACCCATTCAACCTTAAACTCCGTACAAATTGTTATAGATTTAGTCAGTTACAGTAACATGACACTGCAGTCAAGGGATGGACACAATTGCTTCTTTTTTCTGAGGCCCAGTAGCAAACATTTACAACGGTGCTGGTTAGAAAATGTGGGACCTTACAGGCACTTCAACGACAAACCGAAAAGCTACAGTTGATATTAGCAGGTGTATTTTGTTGCAGATGGAACTCTGGCCCTGCAGCGTAATTAGAGGAATGCATGAGTCAGTCAGGCTTATAATCATAATGCAGCAGATGTATGTGTCAAGTCAGAGAGTACAGTAAGTCAGTAAAGCCCTATTATAGGTTGACATCTATGTGAAGCAGAGTGACATCATAATGCAGCTCTCAAATGACAGATGTGCACTTCATTGGGACTAGTGAGAACTGCAAATTGGATTTTCTGCATGCTATACCGTACATAGAGGAAGCCTTTGGTGGCCTGAACATCAGAAACCAGGAACAAAAAACTTCTATGTAAACCAATCATGGGAAGAAAGTTAATTATACTTTTCTCCTCATCTCTACAGGTACAGTGATGACACCCAATTACGTGCGATCTGTTGGTATTAGTCTGTCGCCGTGGTGTGACTGCAACAGCAGTGGGAACAACAAGCCTGACTGTGATAAATTTGCAGACTTTTTCACCAACAATCGATGCTTACGTGAGTTTCTATTTTCAGTCGCACACTTACGTAATTAGACTTAAATCGAGGATGTGCAAGAGAATGGATTCAGGGAAGGATGTTAAAGAGGAAGGAAGGAAGAGAGGGATAGAGGAGGGAATGAAGGAAGGAGGAAGGGAAGAGGAGGGAGGAATAAAGGAAGAAGAGAGGAGGGAAGGAAGAAGGGAAGGAGGACAGAAGGAAGAGAGGGGGAGAGGAAGAAAGAAGGAAGAGAGGAAGGAAGGAATGAAGGAAGAAGAGAGGAGGGAAGGAAGAAGGGAGGGAGGACAGAAGGAAGAGAGCGAGAGAGGAAGGAAGAAGAGGGGAGGGAAGGAAGTAATGTGATTTTTACTAAGTATTTTTACTAAGTATCTGTTCAAACTCAAATGTGCAACACTCAAAGTCACTCTAGTGTAATAAATAAAGGAAAAATAAGATCAGTCAATATAAGATTCGCAGGAGTTTTTATAGACTTAATGTTTTGATCAAATGTCAAACTGAAGATGAGATCAAATCCATTATATATATAAACGATTTCTGAGTTTCTGAATTTTCAGCAGGTTTAAAGTTCATTTTCATACAGCTTTGTAAATTATAATTATTAAAAGCAGACACTGCTTTCAAAAGGGTTCTTCAGGAAGGTCAGATCTGCACTTTTCCTATTCAATTATCTAAAGTGTCAATTATAACCACTTTTTAAGTTGGACATTTAATAAAATTAAATACCATTCACACTTGGAACTGAATGAGAAAGATACAGCGAACTTATCAAATATACAAACTTTTTAAAATATTAAATACAAGGCTTTGAAGGCATTGAAGTGATTGATATTCACTACATCCATCACCTGTATTTACACAAAAGAGTCAATGTCATCAAATGCACAATGGAACACAGACTGGACATCAGTATAGCTGCACCATTAACACGTGGGCTGTATGTATTTCTATAGGTAATGCTATTCAGGCTTTTGGAAACGGTACCGATGTTGGAGTTTGGCAACCACAGCCACCCATTCAGCCAACTGCCCGAGAGCCAGGCATCACCAGGAAGGGAAAAGAACGAACGAGCAACGCTCTGGATGCACTGACAGACGTGACAGGGATGGACCTGGATGCTGACTCACTGTATCACATCTGTGGGATGATGCAGGTAAAAGCTGAAACTGTGAGTTAAAGGACCCATGGTTTGTTAAACCCACTTTTATTAGTCTGTGCTTCATTAAAGGAGAGAGTGAGTCAAGACAGTCAGTCGCTTTATGCAAAAACTACTGGATCAATTTCCATTAAATTTTCAGAAAAGGTGGAAGGTAGGTCCAGAATAATTCCATTACATTTTGGTGAATGTAGGTCAAAGGTCACAGTCACCAAAAATGTGTTTTCCCAATGATAAGAGATAGAGTAAATCAGGTAAAATGTGTGTAAGGGGGGACAGGGTTTGTTGTGCAGGGCACCACTTGTTTGTTCGTCTGTCCGTCTGTTTGTCAGCAACTTCAGGCAAAGACTACTGGGTCATTTTCCATGACATGATCAGGAAAAGTGTGAAGGGGTCCAGAATAGATCTCATTAAATTTTAGTAACTGTAGGTCAACAGTCAAGGTGACCAAAGAGATAGGGCAAATCTAGTAAAATGTTTGCAGGGGGTGTGGTTTGTTTTGTTTGTTTATTTGTGTATTTGGACTCCAATAGTTCGGAAAGCTTGAATTTGAACCTTGCAGGTATTATTTTTTCCAGAGCCATCTACAGCTCGCGAAAAAATTGAGAGATCACTGCAATTGCCTGTGAATTCAGCCTGTATGACAGCCACTCTACATTCCTGTGTCTTTTGAATTCCAACACAAACACACTTTATTCTACTGAATAAACACCTGATCCATGCCTTATTTAAGAAGGAGAATTATAAAAACTACTACTGCGGCCATCAATATCTTCTTACAATCAGCAAAAACAGTACTATTAGTACCATAAAAGTATCTGGAATCCAAAAATGCATCTTGAAAACTACTGGACTTTGGCTCTGACAGTGTTCTCAAACTCTGAGAACTGGTTCTGGACAATGCTCCTGGTCTCAGCTGGATCAATAAAGGTGTGGATGATGGATCAACAAATGAAGACCCCGTCATGACCAGTCCAATCTCTAGACCTGGACTCACTTTGAAAACTTCTGTAGGAAGATGGATGGACACAAACCATGAAACTTCACTGAGCTTCTGGAATTTCTCAACCAGAAGTTGCATAAAATCACCCAACACCAACAGAGGAGAACCAAGACACATGAAAGCTGCCACTGAAAAATCAGAGTTATTCCACCAAATATTGATTGCTGAACTTTTCCCAAGTTAGATTTGAGGTCTGAAAAACTTGCATCCTTTTTTTTAATTTTCATTTTGACCATGTGTCGTGTTCTGCAAATACATACTTTAAATGATAATATTTGCATTTGTAATTGAAAACAAAAATGTTCATTTTACTCAGATACCTATAAATGGGAAAATCAGAATGAGTGATCATTTTGCAGTGGTGTCTTTTATTTTTTTCCACAGAGCTTTATATATATATATATATATATATATATATATATATATATATATATATATATATATATATATATATATATTACATTAGGAGACTGTTTTCCATGTTCATAACGAAACCACTGAACGTCCACACGGATCATATCTAATGCTGTGGAAAAATTGAGTAACTAAGTTTTACTAGAGTGACTTAAATATATAAAGTTTAGCAGATCAAAAGTTATTAGACATTTTCTATCAGTAGATGGTTTAGTGTTTGATAGTTAAACTAGCACTCATTCATTCACTTCTTTCCTCAGTATAAAAGGAAACATTATTGTCTTTGTACATTTATTGGGGAAACTCAAATTTAAAGAAGAGTGTTTGACGGCAAATTGAGACGTACACATCAGGTAGAGCTCTACTCACAGCATCAGACATCTGACTCTGTCATCTCGATGGATCATAGATAGTTTTATGATGGCATGCACACAATCCCACCTCCTGGGCTGAAAGCTGAGACAACAGTGTGGAGTCAGAGTTTCCAAAGCTGTCATGTCAAAGCTAATTGGTTGCCACAGTAACATCAGAGGTGGCCCACAGGGATAATGTGTCTGTGTGTGTGCGCGGGGACACTGTATCATTGAACGTCTCTGCCAAATGGTTTGTCCCCCAGTGTAAAGATGCTATGTGGTTAAGGACAGACCGACTTTCTACATGTTGGATTAGTCAGATATTTATTTATACACTGAAGTAGAACTGTTCAAATGAACAGTATTTAGTCTGTGCTGACACTTTCTAAATGGATGGTTAAGTTTAAATATTCAGAAAACATTTTTTACAGTGTTTTTGCTGAGTTTTGTCCATGGAACTGGTATATGGAGATAAACAGATGTCAAAAACCAACAGATTTAGAAAAAAGGGAAAAAATTACAAAACTAGTTCTATCTATCTATGCACTCAAACAATACATCTTAACTTTCTAAGGACGTAACTGCATATTTTCCTATCCAAACTGCAATGTAGGAGGCAAATGAACTCAACATGTCTTCATCTAATTTCAAGGGTAACTGACACACACTGTGCACAGCGATCCACCAATCACAATTTTCTTAATCAGGTTGGACTGAGTTTCTGGTAACAACATTGGATATTAGCAATAGACCAGAGAAAATCACTGTCAATGAAGACTTGTTGCCAAAAGGAAGAAAAAAAGGAATTTATCTGAAATTCTTTTGGCTACAAGAAAGATGATAGTGAAACACATGTTGTATGTCGACAGTGCTTTGCCACAATGAGAGAAAACATCTAATTAGTTTGGGCATTTATGTCGGCAACACACAGATTATTATATACTTCTGAGTCCCTGTACAGGACTGGTGAGTCAATATTAATTGTTAAGTTCTGTTCCACTAGCCTAGTGTTGCCCCCTTGGGTAGTGGTCCAGGAGGAGACAACGTATATGTGTGTTCCATACACCCTTCTGTGGAAGAGAAACAGACAAGAGCATGTTTTGTGCTGTTCACTCACACTTACATAGTTTCTTCTTTTACTGTCTAACACATAACTGTCATCAAAATCCAACCATGTTCATTTATCACAATTTTCACCATAACATAAACTGTATGCATTCGCCTTTTAACAAATAACATTTATCAGCAAATGAATATACTGTTTTTAAATCTATGTTAAATGTATTTCGATGTTAACCGGTTCAAATATTTATATCTTTAACAATAAACCATAAATTAATATTTCAACTGGTCATTTTAGACACTATTATAAATGTCCAGTAGATAGCATTAACATGGCTACCCTGTATTTAATAGTTTTACAAGAGCATTTCTGGTACACGATCATAAACCCAAAATATGCACATTTAGTGACAAATATAAACCAGGAAATGTCATATTGCATGAAAACCGTTGTCTTTAGAGAGAATAAGCAAATGGCTCCTGACATCCGGGCGGACTCCACCCTACTGCAGTCCCCATACTATTGACCGTTAGCATTAGCAGGTTAGCTTAAGGTTAGCTTAAGGACATCTTCACAAAACCCCTTTCCGTTTTCACAGCTACCACAATATAATCATGAACATCGCAAGAATCTCACAGTTTATATTGTAATCTTAAACAATCGGTGTTAACTAACCTGTGGAAGAGAAACAGACACGAGCACGTTTCGTGCTGCTCACTAACACAGAGGATGTTTCCGCCATCTATTGGTCAGCATGAGGAAGTGCACCCAACTCAAACGAGTTACAATGGAACCAAATGTTACAGAAAAATTGCAGAAAATAAATTGAAGAATTAAATAAAAATTGTAGGGATGCCTGTTTTTAACACAAATGTTTTTTTTGCACATTTTGTTTACATATCACTATTTCCAAGCCTCTACACTAGCCATGCTAGATGTCCCTAGCAGCAGCAAATATAATTTTCTACCATAGTAGTCTAGTTATCCTCAATATAATGGTTGGCTAGATTTCCCTGAAACAACCGTAAACAACTGTAGAACAAGAAAAAACAATGGCAACAGATGGCTACTGACGGGGTGGCGATTTTCTTTTATCAAAGATGAGTGAAGAATGTGAGAAAACGCCAGCAATCTTTAAATTCTTTTTACAGAAGCAACAACAGTCATTAAGCTCCATAATCCCTAATTTTGTTTAGTTACTTTCTCTGGACTCCTCCGTGAACTTTCTGATGCTCTAACTACATCATCCTAAAGATTATGCTGATTGGTTGTAGTATCGTCTTCATTGCCTGTGCTTTTCTAACGCTAAATGTCAGACAGACCAGTCTCAGTTTCTTTTTCAAAAGCCCAGTTAATGTGATGAATTGAAAACAAAGGACTGCTATGGTGGAAGATTACGATTATTATCCTAAAGACTCACCATTTTGTATTCAATAAGCGGAATCCCAACATTTCTGGCTGGAATCTGTATGGTTCAATGCCTCCCTCACTCTCTTCTTGTTGACCTGAGTTTCCTGCATCCTTCTTCGTCTCATCACAGATCCTGAATATATCTTCACTCTCAAAACTCTGTCTTTCTTGACCACTGGAACTGCAATTACTATTGTCTGCTATTGTTGGTTTTGCTAAGGTGCACACTCGTGACATCATGCAGCGTCGCCTGCACTACTTCCGGTTTGTGCACTGCCAGCCAGAGGTGAAAGTTTATTGGCTTCTAGTTTGGCCACATGGACGTTCATCTATAGCCTGTCCGTCCATGAGAGTGGATCTCTCCTTCAGTGCGGTTCTCCTCAAGATTTCTTATTTTTCCCACTGGGTTTTGAAGTTTTTTGTTGCAGAGAAGGAGGGTCTCAGGACAGGGGATGCTTGGTACTTTTCATCTATTTCTGTAGTTGTTTGTGTTTCTGTAAAGCCCTGTGAGACGACTTTGTTATGATTTGGGGCTTTATAAATAAAATTGAATTGAATTGAATCACTCGGGCTAAAAAAATCTTTTGCATGCTGAAAAATAGAGTAATAAGGAATTAATACATTTTTGCACAAAAAAGATGAGTTCAGTTCTACTTTAATGCAATATTTCACAATTCATGGGGTGTCCCCCCCAAAACAATTACACCACTGTAAGGCAGAGTTTCAAAAACAAAAACAAAAACAAACAATAAAACTGCAGCATCATTTTTTTTCCAATATCACGGGGCCCTAATTCTGTTGTGAAATTCCTTCCTTTTTAGGGAATTTAGTGAAAGTCACTGCTCTAGTTCATGTATAATCATGATGACAGACAAACAAACAAACCTGTAGTAATGACATAACTTGGATGACGGAGGTTAAAATTTGTACAGTTGGACAAAAAAAAACACAGAAGAGGTGTTTGTAGAAATCATAACTAATGACATGATAATAAATTAGTCTAATAAGTAAATGTGAATCTACTGCTTTTGACGTTTACGTTCAATAAAATGCAGGTTTGGTGTGAAATATGTTCAATGGCACCCAAGCCACACTCGAACTTTTTGGCTCTTGCAGCCCATCTCAGACCTCTGCTTTGTTCTGATAAATACTATGAGGCTATATTTTTAAATGAGATGATATCACATACTTTAAGCGGAACAATCTATCATATTGGCTTTTAATAGCGATAATATGATTTATCACCAGTAAAAACATCCTCCAGGAGTAAAGACCTCCTATAGTGCAATTAATCATTCTTCTCCAAGATCCTGGTTTGTTGAATTCTTTCTACTTAAGAACCAATGCGTGGAGTGTTTATTATGTTTCCAAACCACTATGGAGTCACTTTATCATTTGCTGTACTCCATCTCTGTATCTGTAAGTGTGTGTTTTGTTTGTGTGTGGCAGTGTGTGTATGGGTATTTTTATGTGAAGAAGAATGGAGCAGTTTGAGAAAGTTTTTAATGTATTAAACTGTCATAACCTTGAGCCGGAGCAAATGGGGGGATCACACACAGACCAAGTTTTCAACAAACATACGCGTACATTCAGATCTTGCATATCTCGATGCAGGAGAATTACTATACAATGATGTCTGCTTAGGTTTAAACCATGGGAATTGCTGACGAGTACTGGAAATATTATCATATATTTTTATTACTTCAAGTGTTTTACTTCACAGCTGTTTCAGTCAGACAGAAATGGTTTTGCTTGACCTTTGTTATAATTAGATGTGTTACCTAAAGCAAATTCCAGGTCAAAATCATTTTTTATTCAGTTTATAGCCTAGTTCGTAAATAAAACATTACTACTGTAGGCTCCTTCAAACCACAGATACAATAAAATACAATATCCTTTGTTTTAATTATATTCTTGTTACAGCAATACAAGTACAATAAAAACAATAAATATAGATAAAACTGGAAAAGTATGAAAACTAGGGCTGTCAGGTGATTAAAGTTTTTAATCAGATTAATCACAGGGTTGCTTTGGATTCATTTTTGATTAATCATGATTACTAAATATATAGTTTTAATCTATATTAACTGCATTTCATTTTGCATGAGCAAAAAGAATGGAATATATCTGCACTTAACATAATTGTTGCAACCTAGGCAACACATTAGTGTCCCCAACTAACTAACTAACTAACTAACTAACTAACTAACTAACTAACTAACTAACTAACTAACATTTTGCATTAATGTGATATTTTAAGATGGAAGTGTTGCAGTGAAAAGAAAACTCCCTTCAAAACACTTCATGTCAGTCGACTGTTCCATCTCTGGGTTTCTATGTACTCAAATTTCCCACAAAATACACAAAAATACACTAAGAAACACACACAAAATGCAGAGAGAAAAAATAAACAAAACGTGCTAAAATACACAATAATAATAATAAAAAAATATAACGTGAAAAAAGTGATGAAAAATCCAAAGAATATTCAAAAACTTTTCTAAAAAAACACACCAAAAATGTGATGAAATATCCAAAACCTATGCAAAAATATGAACATAGATTCAATTAACATGTTTATTCAACACCTTTAACAGTTTTAACAAAACAACTGTTCCATTTAATTGCGTTAAAATCTTTAACCAGATTAATGATAATAATGGATTCATTTGCATTAATGAGTTAATTTTGACGGCTCTAATGAAAATTCCAAAAACTATAAAAAATAATACTTAAAAGTAAACCGGCCCATTTCACATCCACACAGACATAAACATTCTATACTGAATTTTACTTTATTTTTCACCATGGAGGTTAATGTTCAGGAGCATAATTGCCCAGGGGTAAAAAGCGTCTCTGAGCCAGTTTATTCGACTCCTCAGGACCCAGTATTTGCTGCCAGAGGGGAGGGGGTTGAATTGAAGACGCTCCAACCAGGGTGGGATTTATGAAAATAACATGTTTCTGAACAAGAATTTTAGCTCAAATCATCATCTTTCCCTGTGTTTATATAAATATCATAGTACAGGGTCTCCATACATAGGAAAAATAAATGTTTCTTGACATAAACCATTTGTATTTACAGTATATAATACTGAACTGGCCATCAGGGTGATTTCAATTCATTGCTCTTTATTTAAATACATTCTATGGGTTATCTAAAATATAAAGAAGTACATGTTAGAACTATATATGTGTGGGATGTATTATATCTTATGGGACACCCTGTATTTTAACGCTTTACCAACTGCAATGGTGTCAGCTCTACATCCCTACTTTACAACATTTAAATGACTGTAACTCTGTAAATTCAAACAGTGTTGAAAAGCCAAGATTCTGAGTTTTCTTAAACTATATAACACTCGGTTGCAGTAATTTGGACTTTATAGAAAGTAAAAAGGAACTGTTTGAAAGACCTCCCTCCACCCAGGAAGCAAAAAGCCTGGAAATAACAAAATATAATAATATATAATATGGATAATAAATGTTCAAGATCAGAAAGAATGTTTGAGCAGATGTAAAATAGTTGAAAGTTTATTTCTGCAATCTCAAAATGTTTCATTATAGACATTTACAGTTGTTTCTGACAATAAATGTGCTAAAAAAAAAAACATCCTTTTTTTTTTTACTAAAACACACTGTTTTAAGAATTATTATTTATAATAAAGACCACAATACTTACAGTATTAATAGTATGGGACAGTTGCATACATGAGTAATATTAACAATATGTATTAGCTATGAACGGTATGTACTTTATATCTTTGAACACAATAGTGCTTTTATATTGAATTAATATTGCAATAAGAAGAGAAGCTTCTGTCTGCTTCAGTTAAATAACATGTTGCCTGTTAATCACTACATTAATTATCCAATAGAAGGTTGTTTTGTTTTTTTTAAATGTACTTAGTTAAATCCATGTGAGGACTTCTTTTCTTTTTTTTTTCTTTGTGCTTACATATACACATTTACAAGTTTTGTAGAAAAGTACACCAACAACATCTTTTTTCTGGATTGCTGCTTTTAAAAAAAAGAAAAGAAAGAAAGAAAATAATGCTAATGTAAATAATGTTTTCTTCTTTCTTTTGTTCCCTTCAGCCTCAAAAACTGGTGTCAAATCTAACTGTAGATGCTACTATTTGTCTGGTAAGATACATGTCTGTGCTTGTATCAACATGACTGTCGTATTGATATCCAAGCGTTAATTAGGTAATGATAATATTGTAAATGTGGTTTTAAAACTGTGACCAAACATGTGCAACTTATAAAATGCATCATATGTTACCTTTATGATATGTACTGTATACATTTGACATTACATTTGCTGCTAATCATTGATTTGTGTTTAGTTTAGTCTATAAAAACAGGTCATGTATAACTGTAGAACTCAGCTCTAGTCTCCAGAACTGTGTTAAAATCATTAGAATAACAAGAAGTGGATGGATTCCAGCTGTTTTATATTCTAACAGTGTGGTCTTTTTCTCCAGAATCATCAACTAGATGAGTCCGGCGGCTCAAACGCCAATGCTAGAAGCGCTCCGGCCGAACTCACCATCATACATCCCTCAAATCTGCTCCTCGCACTAGTCTTCGCTTTCACGCCGACAGTGTTGCCACTTAACGGTCTCCAGTTTTTGTAGAGTTTGAGAACTATGGATCCCGGAAACCTCTGCTCCTCCACGTCTAAAGAACTGATTCATCTTTAATTTCACCATTTGCCAAAGTTTGTCGCCCACATTTTGTCTTGAAATGTTTAAAAGGCAACACAGTTTATGGAAAGTACTGAACTCTAAACAACAACAGGACTCTTATCGACTGTCTCTGGGTTTGGTTTGTGCCGCTGTGCTCGAAAACTGTCCTGCCAAAGCGGATCCTGCCACATCAGCTCACTTGACTTTCGTGCATTATGGGGGAAATTTGGGGAATGTCATAAACCCCAATTGGTCGCTGCGATCAGAAAACAGCGGGAATATATTCACTTCCTTACGGATGTGTACAGTTAAACTCTGGACTGGAAATGTACGGATCATTCCCTGCGTAACTGTGCTTTCTTCTGTCCTGAAATAAAGTTGCTTTAGTTCAACAAACGTAAAACTAGAAAGTGTTGATCTGTAACATGTCAAAATGGCAAATTAATCCATTTTATTTTGGACAACCTGTATGGAATATGATTCATCTGACACCCACGGCATTTTATTAAAAGGATCCACAAGGGATTAAACCATCAGTGAGAGGAAAAAAAACCTCGTCTCTTTTACGTTTTAAATGCTCAGATCAGTTTTTGTAGATTGATTTGATTGTTTAAGTGGTTTGTGGTTTTATCACATTGCCTTGTGAAGAAAAAAAAAAAAAGACGTGTGCACTCTGTTACAGTATGCTGCTGTTAGTTTGTAACATATTGTCTGTAATGTTTTTCAGAGTCTGTTAGTATCTGGTAACTGGGACCGCTCAGATTTATCCAGTGTAGCTATGATTTAAAAAAAAAAAAAAAATGTAACAGGCTATGGTTCTTTATTCATTTAATTGAAAAAAAAAACAGCAGATATGACTTTGTTGTGTGGTTATATTTTGATGGCAAAGTGCATAATGTTATCTTGAAAAGTATTTCTCAAGGACCATCTGTAACAGCAACAAGAACATAAAGAATCACTAAAGTGTCTTTAATGGCGAAAAAATCTGGGTTTTTTTTTTCTCCTTAAAACAAACATGTTTTGATTGTTTCTTTTAGATTGGTTAGACATTCCTTATTTGTGTATTTTATTATGTCTTGATGAAGAGGAAGATGATGTACATATGCACAGTAGAGACAAAAGACAGTAGACATTAATTGCCACCAATTATCATTTGGCTTAAGAAAAAATGAAAACACACACAGACTTAATGACACCCTAATTATTGAAAACACTCAAAGAATGTACCATGTAATGACAATGAACACTGAAAACATCTATTGTGCAAAAGTCACTTCAAATGAATGCCATGTATGAGTTTTGTTGACATCTAAAGTAAAGATTGTTACGATGCTTTCCCTCTTTAGAAAATGTGTCGGGCATTTCTAAAAGGGTATATTTTTACTAAAAAAAAAAAAAAAAAGAATAAATAAAAAGAAACTTAGTTAAATTAATAAGCAAACTAGAAAAGCACTCTGAGAGAGCAGACCTCCACCAAGGTAGACCCTCCCCCCCGCCACATCCCGATCACCCCCAAAATGAAATCAATTCTTTCTGTTCACATTTCCAACATATCCTGAAATTTTCATCAAAGTCCGTCCATAAGTTTTCGAGTTATCTTGAACACAGACAAACAGATAAACGCGATAAAAACAGTATGTAGCATTAGCATGTAGCATACACTGCAAGCAATTTTTATCAACACTGTTAGACTTAACCTACACGTTTAGGTACATTTAACCCTTTAACTCCTGAGATTTTAGCAGTTCCACAGTAAAAAAAAAAAAAAAAAGAAAGAAAGAAAATAAGAAACAAATGAACAAAAACAGCCAAAGTGATCAATAAAAATGTACAAAAATTGAATAAACCAGAAAAATAATACATTACATGAACAACGTAAGACACAAACGGAACAAAATTGAAGAAAAAAAAACAAAATAAACAACAAAATTAACAAAAAAAGTAATAAATATTTACAAAATAACAAATAGCATGAAACAATAAAGTAAAAAAAAAAAAAAACAGAAAAAAAATTTAATTTGGTTTCAATAGTTTTAGTTTTGTTGCTTTGTAACATCTGTTCATTTCCATAGTTCAATTCCATGAACAAAAACACACTTTTTTAATAGATTTTTTTTTCTGAAAACTTAAACTAAACCATCCATTCAGAATGCATCAGCGCTGATGCAAAGGATTAAACATGTAAAAATAAAAAATAAAAAAAATTACAATCCGGAAACTGCAGAAATAAAAACAATGATCCCCACCACACCAGACTCACACCGATTTCCTCTTTCAGTAAATCCTTCAAGTAGTTTTAATCTTATGTCCTTTCTTTAGCCACTGTGTTGGTTTTTAGCTACTAGGAAGGACTCCTGTAAAGCAGGATTATGAGATAACAGACGGATCGCCATTGTCAGTCAGATCACATCAGTCCCAGCATGTAATGACACAGGCGGACAAGGACGCAGCCCTTAAGAGGACAGACTGTTGGGTGGACAGGAGGGGTGGGGTGGTGTGGGGGGGGGGGGACATGTCTCGCCAAGAATATGGCCCACCTGTTTTGGTGCAGTGATGGAATACCTGACCTGAACAGAGCGCTGAAGATTTATTAGACATGTCACGGAACTGAAAGGGGCCGAAACATCCGCCTCATGTTATGCATGAGATGGAAATGACAACTGTCCATTTGAACTGATATAGAGGCTTAATGTGGTGAAAAGAAAGACTTTGGGAAATTAGATATGGAACTTCAACATCTACCAGAACTGTGTGCTATTGATCTGTACGAACCTGAACAAGAATACTGTATAATCCCAATTTTAAAGATGCAAATTACATTGATTAGATAATCTCATAAACTCACATTTTATTCACAATAGAACACAAGACACATGTTTGTGGGGAAATAAATAAGATGTTTGATGGCAGCAACACAGTTCCAAAAAGTTGGAACAGTGGGGAAAAAGAAAAATGGAAAAGTAAAGTGTGAAAAAGAAATGCAATTTTGTAAATATTTAGGTTCACTGGCAAAAGGTCAGTAACAATACTGGGTATAAAACAAAGTATTTTAGAGAAGTACAGTCAGGCAGAAGGTGATTCAGGAATCTACCTGTATAAGTTGAGGAACATTTTGAGCATAATGTTCCCCAGTGTAAAATTTGAAGAGATTAAATATCCCATAAATATTGACCCATTCTCTTACTAGTATAGTATAAATGGAATGTACTTTTCCAACTTCAAGGTGCTCAAAGCGCTATACATTCACCCATAGCAGTAGGTTCTACTGCCATGCAAAGTCCTGCCAGATCTACTGGGAACAATTTAAGGTTCAGTGTCTTACCCAAGGACACTTTGACATGTGGTCGACTGGAGCTGGGATTTGAATAGAATGGATAGAATAGAATCGTCACTTTATTGTCACACAAACATCCACCAGTGCACATTGAGTGACATTTCAATGCAGAAGCTCATCATCAGACATAATAAATCAATCATAAAATCTGAATTATAAAAAATAAAAACACTCCAATAAATACTTAAAAACTATAATACTGTATATACACATCTCTTCCATCACACACACTTAAAATATATATCTATACATATACTCTGCACACATGCCTAAGGTGTAGTAGCATTAATTGCACTATGAATCCAGTATAAAGTAATTATTTTAAGTTTAACAGCCTCATGGATTGAGGAATGAAACTGTTACAGAACCTGATTGTTCTGGTTCTGATGCTGCAGAACCGTTCATAATGTGGGTGGGTGGGATCACTGATGACCTTACAGGCTCTACTAAGACGATGATGATGACCTTTTCTGCCGTCCTCACCACCCTCTGAAGTGATTCTTCTCTGAGGCCCGTGAGTTGGCAAACCAGGTGGAGATACAGGTGGTCAGCACGGACTGTATGGTGCCCCTATAGAGGGTGGTGAGGAGGTGAGGGGGCAGCTGGGCTCCAAACTGTTGAACGGATTACCCTTCAGTCATAGGACTAACAAACTGAACCACAGCTGTCCCATATAGTACAACATAGTATATGACAAGACAGGATAGGATGCTAGTATAGCATAGCATAGCATAGCATAGTATAGTATAGTATAGTATAGTATAGTATAGTATAGTATAGTATAGTATAGTATAGTATAGTGTAGTGTAGTGTAGTGTAGTGTAGTGTAGTGTAGTATAGTATAGTATAGTATAGTATAGTATAGTATAGTATAGTATAGTATAGTATAGTATAGTAAAGTGTAGTGTAGTGTAGTGTAGTGTAGTGTAGTGTAGTGTAGTATAGTATAGTATAGTATAGTATAGTATAGTATAGTATAGTATAGTATAGTATAGTATAGTATAGTATAGTATAGTGTAGTGTAGTGTAGTGTAGTGTAGTGTAGTGTAGTATAGTATAGTATAGTATAGTATAGTATAGTATAGTATAGTATAGTATAGTAAAGTGTAGTGTAGTGTAGTATAGTAAAGTGTAGTGTAGTGTAGTGTAGTATAGTATAGTATAGTATAGTATAGTATAGTATAGTATAGTATAGTATAGTATAGTATAGTATAGTAAAGTGTAGTGTAGTGTAGTGTAGTATAGTATAGTATAGTATAGTATAGTATAGTATAGTATAGTATAGTATAGTATAGTATAGTATAGTATAGTAAAGTGTAGTATAGGGTAGTGTAGTGTAGTGTAGCGTAGCGTAGCGTAGCGTAGCGTAGCATAGTATAGTATAGTGAAAATATTCCAAAAATCTATGCAGATGAGACAAAGCCAGAATTCAACAATGGTTGTGCATGAAACCTGGCTCCTACAACAGCACTGTGTCAAAACTGGGCATGATGCTGTAAAGATAATCATTACTGAGGAAAGCTTCCAGAAATGACTGACTGAACTTAATCCACCATACCATCCACACGTACAAATTAAAGCTCTGTCATACAAAGAAAATAGCATATGTGAATGTGATTCATATTTTCATATGTCAATATCTTGACGCCAAAGGAATTAGAAAGGCACCATTACTCTTAAAGGAAAAAAAACAACAAGGTATATCCACGTAACGCACTTTCATCCAGATGATTTTTTTTTTTCAGATAAAACCTTGCATATTTCAGAAAAGCAATATTTAACCATGCACACATCACACAACATTACAACTGCATATTTGGCTTCCTCACTTCCAAGCCATGTCTAGACTATTGTAAAGGGAACTGTGTGTTTACCATCATTTCCTAAAATTAGCTCTTTTTTTTTTTTAATTCCTACTTTCAACATTTGATATATTGCCCATGTTCTTTTGAGAATTGCATGAATGTTGCATTATATTGCATTATAATTGTATTTACATAGCATTTATATGTGTGTGTGTCATCTTTAACATTCTCACAAAATATAAAAATCACTTTAAATGTTAAATATTTTCAGTTATTGTGCACGTATGTGTGTGGATTTCAACAAAAAATAGAATCAATCCAAAAAACAAAACAAAAAATTGAAAAATGAGACACTGTTATACCAAATGCTCTTAAAAACACAAAGAAAGATTAACCCTCACAGTATTTTTATTTATGTAAATACACAGATAGCAGACAGCTCGGAAAACTCTTCAACACCAAATACGCTCAATTAATCTAAATGTATTTGCAAAATTTGATTGTACTATTATTTACTGAAATGAAAATAACACCACATAGGGTTTAAAGATGCAACATGGGCAGTAGATGACAAATATTAATACTCTCCAGGTTTACTGTTCTCTTGCCATAAAAGCCTGAGGACAAGGAGATAGTGTTTGGTGACCCCCCCCCCCCCCCCCCCCCCCCACACACACACACACACACACACACACACACACACACACACCCCTACCCCCCTCCCACAACTATAAAACTACTGCAAGTTCTACTCATCCCTAATGTTCACCCTCGGCATAGATTAAAGAGGATACTGATAAAACAGTTCAATCATAGCAGCACTGCCGGGTAGGGATCACATCTAATTACTGCAACTCTGACCCCTCCTGCGACATTGTTTCACCACCTCGAGACTACTCTGGGGATTTCACCTTTTCCATTAACTGAGAGAGCAGCAGTAATTTCACTTTATTACCTTCTTTTTTTTTTTTTTTGTTGCACCCAAATGTCAGAACAGGTCTGAGTTTTCACAGTAAACACTCCGTGGCATCAGCTATTGTAAGATATTTGACTTTACATCATCTTCGGTGCAGATAAGAGGTAATAATATGTTATGTTGATTGCACAGTGAAGGTAAAATCCTGATCTTTACTTAACTGAAGACTTCAAATATCAGAATGGATTGAGAAAGTAGAGTATGTATGATAATTCAGCTTTATTTAAAGACATGAAAAATATTACTTGTTGCAGATTTCTATGTAAAAATGACAATAAAAAACAAACAAATCCCATTACTTTATGAAAATACTTTTTGAAGATAAACAATCCAACAAGATGTGCTACAAAAGACAGAATTGTTAAAATTGTGCTTAATTTTCTTTATAAATTTCAGGATGTTCATATTTATTCAGGTTTTTCACATATAAATATGTATCAAGTGTAAATATTTTCTTAATTTAATGTTATTTTTTTGCACTATAACAAGGACAGAGATTTGAAGTTATCATTATTTATGGGCATAATTTAAGTTATTTTCACATCAAAATGAGAAGAAAATAGTCATTCTTTTTTTTGGAGGTTATTCTGCTATAATTTGACTCGAGATACTGTTGGTCTGTATGTGAAACCTGAACTAAAATCAGTTCTACAGCCTTGACTGTGGTATTATTGCATTAAGCAAATTCATCCCAGTGGCCACATTTAGCCCCCGGGCCGCATATTTGAGACCCCTGCTTTAATTCTTTATTCGTCAAACAACAAACTGGAGAAAAAAACTTGCTCACTGCTGCTGCATTTTATCAAAAACAGTTGTGTCTAAATCCAGTCCTGCCTGTTTTACATTATGTCCCTCTTCTATCACACCTGGTTCAATGAATGATCAACTCATTAGAGAGTCTGATAATAATGTAATGGCTTCCAGGTGTGATGGAAGAGAAAACTATCTAAAACATGCAGGATACTGGCTCCCCCAGGACTGGATTTGGACACCCCTGATCTAAAATAATCTGTAGTTTTGAGTAATATCTGTGGATTTATGGGTGCAAATCCAGAAAAACAAGATAAAAATTTTGACTTTGAACTCTGGGAAATTGTTGATGGAGATATTTACTCTTTACCAACAGGTTATTTTAAATCATATGTTAAAATCTGCAGATGGATAACCAATAAATTCATATAATATATTATATTATGTTACATTGCAGTGGTGTAGTGGTCTATAGAATAATGGGTTTTACTGTCATTTTTTTTTTTAGTCCATAAAAAAAGACATTTAAGACCATTCGATGTGGTTTACAGAGGAATCCATTAGTAGTATTTGCTATTATAAAATGATTAAGATGTCAGATAGAAATAAATAAGAAAAGAGATACAGGAAATGTAAATACGAAACAATGCAGAAATAAATACAATGATGAAAATTAAAGAAGCAAAAATAGAAAAATCAGGACAAAATAAATAAATGGCACAAAAAGAGATTTAGACTTCTATATTTATTTGTCAATATGTTAGGGTCATTCCTTCATATACATTATGAGAATGTAGAAGTGGGTACACATAATGCAGACTGAACAAGTGGTGCCAGGCTCAACAAACCCCGCCCCCTGCAAACATCTCTGGTGACTGTGACCTTGACCTTTGACCTACATTCATCAAAATGTAATGAGATCTATTCTGGATGACCTTACTCCTTTCCTAAAATTGTCATGGAAATTGGTCCAGTACTTTTTGCATGAAGCTGCTTACAAACAGACAGACACACATACACAAACCAACTCAAAAACAACACCCCTTTTGCCCTTTTACAGGGTAAAAATAAGTAGGTATTCTCTGTATCCTGCCATATACTCACAACGACATCACTGCTAGTTTGAGAAGTGTAATGCTGCTTTTCCACTAGTATCAGCTCTACCCACTTCTTGATTTGATTTGATTTTATTTGATTTGAATGCTTTATTTTGAACATGTGCAGAATACAACAATAATCAATACAATAATAATAATAATAATAATAATAATAATAATAATAATAATAATAATAATAATAATAATAATAATAATAATAATAACACACAATGACATGTCTGAAAAGGAGTAGGATGAAGCATAAGCTTAAGCTTCTACTTGCTTTGGTGCGTTTTTACTGCGAAAAAGAACTTGGTCCCTTGGTACCCAGTCGTAGATTTTTGGTACCTACTTCGCTGAGGTTCCAAGTGATCCTATAACATGACGTCTAAAGATTAAATAAACACCGGAGATGCTTTGCTACAAGCAGAGACTGCAGGAGCAACTAGGGATGTGGATAATAAAAATACCAAGATAGAAACACAATAAAAGCTAAAAATACTAAGATAGAAACACAATAAAAGCTAAAAATACTAAGATAGAAACACAATAAAACTAAATAATAAATAAATAAATAAATAAATAAAAAATACTAAGATAAAACACAACAAAACATAATTAAAGCTAAAAAAAATGCTTAGATTAAAAACACAATAAAACAGAATAAAAGCTAAAATAAATAAATTACAAAACAGTGTAGATACTGATTGGTGGTGTTGTCTCTACATCATTGCGTTATCAACATGTGACTCTCCATTAAAAAAAAAAAAAAAAAAAAAAGTTTCAGTTACAGTAACTGTGGAGGTTGAGACATTTCTGTCTTTGTTGATACCATGTAGTGTAGGGGTCTGTAACCCTGGTCCTAGAGAGCCACGATCCTGCAGGTTTTAGATGTATCCCTGTTAAAACACACCTGATTCAGATGATCAGCCTGTCATCAAGGTGTGCTGGAAGAGGGAATGATGGAAAACATGCAGGATCGTGGCTCTCTAGGACCAGGGTTGCAGACCCCTGATGTAATGGAAACACGGCTTAAAGATCACTTAACTGATCCATTCTACAAAAAACCCTTATGGTTCCTTCTGCTGGTTGTGGTTGAAGGGCAGACCGCCAGAGACTCTCTATCAAGCCCCTCCACCAGGCCTGGTTAAAAGGTGGGACCTATTTGTTAATGTCTTATAAAGGTTCATACTAGTGTGAATGTAAAATTAGATTATTTTTAACCAACAGGTGCAGTGTTTACAGCTGTTTCTTTGTTTACCTGTAAAGCAGATATACAAACACTGCACCTGTTACCAAATAGGTAACAAATGGTTAATATGTAATGAACAACCCATTTATAAATGGTAATAAATGGTTAATACACAGTCAATTGTGTGTAGGTATTATAAAGTGTTACCCATCATTTAATAAGATGAATTGGAAAACAAATGACAAAAGTGCTGGTTAGCTCATGTTTTTAATATATATGATGGTGTGTTATTCCACATATATGGTGGTTTATGTACATGTATACAATGGATTTATAAATATTCCACTTGAAAGAACCTGTCAAGTGAATGGATCATAATGTGCAGACAGTGTTTTGAAGTAGATCTGAGACTAATATTCCTTTGGATTAAAACCTTTTCTCTTGTTCATTTTAAGAAATTCACATTTTGACCCCAGACTTATCTTGAAAACCAAAACCAGCATTTAAGACTTGAGTTTTCTTTGTCACTGGCACACATGTGGTGTGTCATCGTGCACAATAATTACTTTTATTCTGGAATCATTTTACATAAACTAGGACTAAGGAAGGACATCCCATTGACCACACTGATCAATGGGATGTCCTTCCTTAGTCCTAGTTTATGGCCAGTACTAACCATTACAGACCAGGAACACCCAACAACACCTGCAGTTGTGGATGTTCTTTCACTGATACAATATGGACCTGGACAAACACTCAGTTTTTAATGTTCCTCATTTTGCTGCTTCTAATACATGAGCTTCAAGGACTAAATGTTTAATAATTGTTGTCTAATATATTTGAACTAATGAACGGTCCCACTGGAATGAAGTAATTAATATTATTACAACACTGATCAGTGTATACATGTTTGTTTATGAGTATGTATGGATGTATATATGGATTATATTATCATATTATATGTAGTAAGTGTTGTGTAACCTCTGAGACTTCATGGTGCGGTGAACTAATGATATACAATCTGAACCAGTGCCCATTTTCATACTCTGACTGGCAACACGCCATCTATAAACACACACATTAGGATCCGATCCAGTGAAAATGAACATCAACATGAAAAAAATACATTCACACACATCATTTATCAAGTGGGCTCATGTTCTAGCTAATGATCTTTATTTTATGGAAATGTGATTCTTAAAAAAAAAAAAAAAAAAAAAAAAAAAAAGTAAAACCATTTTTATCGACAGTACTTTTTACACCACAGCCATGTCTCAGATATAAAAAATACAGCTTGAATTTGATGCTAAAAAAAAACCAGTATCTAAAAATTTGAAAATGTATTCAATCATTTGTCTGTCTGTTAGTTCGCAAGATAACTCAAAAAGTAATAATGATTACATTTACAGATCTGGAAATGATTACATTTTGGGGATTTGGAAGAGATCCTGGATTCTGGATCACTTTGAAATTTTACATTTCAGTAAAAGGAGAAGAAATTTCTAAATGATTCAGAATCCACATCCAACACATCCTGAAAATTTTTATCAAACCACCCTCCCAGATCTTTCTACTGCAATGTAAAATTTCAAAGTGATCCAGAATCCAGGATCTCTTCCAGATCCCCAAAATCTAACAATTTCCAGATCACCCCATTATCAACCTACCCTGAAAATTTAATCAAGATCTATCCATAACTTTTTGAATTATCTTGCTAATTAACAGACAAACACATGAACTCTGGCAAAAACATAATAATGTGATAATGTGGCTTTTCTTCTTTTGACTCCATGTGTAGTTGTTTTGTTTTGTTTTGTTTTGTTTTGTTTTGTTTTTTGTTTTGTTTTGTTTTGTTTTGTTTTGTTTTGTTTTGTTTTGTTTTGTTTTGTTTTGTTTTGTTTTGTTTTGTTTTGTTTTGTTTTGTTTTGTTTTGTTTTGTTTTGTTTTGTTTTGTTTTGTTTTGTTTTGTTTTGTTTTGTTTTGTTTTGTTTTGTGCAGGGGTGGTGGTAATGAAAATAGAACTTCAGAATAGAGGGGAAAATACTGCAGTTAAGAACCACTTAACCAGTAGTTCAGCACCATGGAGAGCGCTGTTTCCACACAGGGTGAGCTGAGGTGAAGCAGGAGCATTTGGAAGCAGCTGTTCTCCATCACAGTAATGACTTTCCCACATGAGAATACGCTCCTGCTTCCTTCAGAATTACTCATGTCCTTTTATTTTCCAGACAGGGATGAGACACTGCATGTAGGATGTCATTCCAACAAGTGGTTAATCTCCAAGTTTCTTGAGAAACTGTTTAACCCCTTAACACCTACTGTTGCAAATAAGCAACATACCAAAAACAATCTCTCTATTGCATGTGCTATAGTCAAATTAATTATTTCCACTTAATTTAACATTTACTTTTTAGGGCTGTGATATTAGTGCTTTGGATTCATTTTGATCAATCATGAACAAGACACTATGTTGTTAAAAATGTTTGTCTCAGGTTTTCTTTTTACTCAAATTTCCCACAAAATACACAAAAATACATGGTGAAACACAAACCATGTTGAGAAAAAAAATAAACTAACACAAAAAAGTGATGAAAGATCCAAAACATATTCAAAACTCTTCTAAAATACAGAAAAAAACACAAAAAATGGTGAGATAATATATCCAAAACATATGCAAAAATATGAATATATATGTAATTAACAGGTTTATTCAACACCTTTGACAGTCTCAACAAAAACATTTCCATTCCATTTAATCAGATTAATCATAAGGGATTAATCAACGTTAATGTGTTAATTTTGACAACCCTAGTTTTTTATTTACTTGTATTTAAATTCAGGTGTTAAGGGTTTAAGAAAGATGATTAATTTAAGGCTCAAACCTTGTATTGTATGGAGTTGTCGGGGTAAACCCTCATGTGATGAATGATATTGCACAGAGCTGGTATTTCCAGTTGTGGGAAAAATTATTAGACCATCCAAGTTACCAAAAACAATGGTTTTGATTAACTCCTGTCTGTATCATGTGACTCAAACAGACAAAATAAAACATAGAATTCACTCTGAAATTAAACTCTGATGAGCTATTTATTGTTAGTTGTTATTATCACCATTACATTAGGAGGTAGAGTGGGTCGTTGAATAACCAAAGGGTTAGTGGCTCAAATCCCATCCTGTCCTAGTCAACCCTTTGTGTCCTTGAGCAAGACACTTCACCCTCCTTGCCTGCAGTGTCACCTGTGGATACATATGTAGTTTACCACCACCAGAGGGAGAGTGTGAGAGTGAATGAATAATAGATCAATAATATAAAGTGCTTTGGCTGCCTTGAAAATCACTATAGACATGTAATCCATTATTTAATAGTATTATTATTATTTGTCCTTTGTTGCTTAAAATCAATAAGTATAGAAAATTATTTCTAATTTAATTTTAATTTAATACTTTATGTCTCAACTGTATTCCACAACATCCACACCCATACACAAAGCTCAACACTTTAAGTTTTGTTAAATGATAATTAAAAAAAAAGAGACTCCCAAAAATGAGCTACTTGCAAAATCCAACAAATCCAACAAATCACTTGTGTATGCAAAAAAAAAAATATATATATGAAGCAGATAACTTATTAGCTCAAGTGTATTAGACTCACAAAAATCACGTTACATAGCATTACCAGCAGAATTACATGAAGCTTAATGTTACCAATGTGTGCAGCCAAGTGCAGCAGCAGTATAAACCATAAGCTCAGCAGTTTAGATGCAATTATGATATGACGAATGGCAAAGCAAGCATGATATTAATCCACTGATATGAGGTAGATGGGTAGAAAAGAAGTGTGTGGATAAATAATGAAGGTAACTACTTTTTTTTTTTTTTTTTTCATGTGCACCAACAGCCAAGTTTCTCAGAAAGTTGGCATTATGGGGAAATAATTACATGTTGGCAGACAACAAGCATGTTTACCTCTAAAGTTAATGAGTAAGCAGCGTGCCAAACGAACCCACCAACACAACAACTGCCTTGGGAAAAATATACTGCAATGCAGCCCACAAAACTTAACGCATAATAATGACAACTTTCTGTATAAATCACAGAAAAAAGCTATTGAAGAAAAAGAAGCTCAGCCAAAGCAATAAATAAACAATTACTTAGCATCTTCTGCACATGTAAGCAGCAACTACCACCTGCCAAAACACGGAGCATCAACTGCAGTTTATTACTTTAATATTGTTGAGTACATTAAAAAAAAAACTAAAAAAAAAGTCCACAAAGTCACTGCACAGGATACAGGAAACGCAAACAGAAGGAATTCACCTGCATTGTCGTACACAGGGCAGGACCTCAATCAGTTACTGAGAAAAGAAATGGAACTGAATCAGCTAAAAACCTTTTTAAATGAAGTAAAGTACATTTATGATTTTTTTTTTTTTTCATTCTGTGAGAAAAATTGTAAGGTAATATTGTGTTGGAATGGAAGTAAAATAGAATGAGTGTATGAAACCAAATTTTTAGGGGTAATAATAGCTCACCAAATTTGTTGGAAACCACACATACACTACATCAAGAGTAAATGGACTGCACTTATATAGCGCTTTTCCACCTTCATGCTGCTCAAAGCACTTTACATTAGCCTCACATTCACCCATTCACACACACACTCATACACCAGTACGTTTCTATGGTTCTGTCAGTCCTACTGGGTTCAGTGTCTTCAACACGAACCGCCAACCCCTCGGTCATTGAGCAACCCACTCTATCAACTGAGCCACAGCCGCCCATGATCAAAAACTATTGGTATATTATAGAAAAACCAAAACTTTACTGAATACAAAGTGTCTGCATATATTGGCATATTGCTCAGAAACTTAGGGCCATATCTGTAAAACATACCTAGACCCTATAGTTCAGGGGTCGCAAAATCACAGTCTGATTTAATCTCCAATGGGCTGGAGCAGTAAAATAAAAACATAACAAAGCAGTCAGAGATGTCAGACCTCTGCCAAGGCTTGATTTTTTTTTTTTTTTGCAACCATATTGCATATTTTTGATCTGATATCTAATATGTCTATTGTTGGATTTGATCAAATGTGTCAATAACCATGATTTAAGGTCAAGGTTAAGTGCCTTGCTCAAGGGTGCTTTAATTTAAATGTAGATGTATCATATTTGTCCTGAATGATAATAAAATCTCATTGAATTTATTTTTTACATGCATTTGCAATATTCTGTTAATTATTTTTTTTATATATATCCAGAAACTCCCAGTGCTGTTAGAACAAGACTTAAGACTCTTCTGGGATCAAGTTGTTTTACTGCAGCACTTATATTTATTAAATATTACACAGTAAAAGCTTGACTGGTTAGTGAGTTTCCAGCCTTGGGGTTGTTTTATAAAATTGTTAGCTCTTGGACAAATGGAGCTGATGACGCCTGACTCCCATGCAACGGCGACAAATAAAACAGTTAGTTATCTTAATGTGTGGCTCTAATGTATCACACACATGGCTGACACACCTGAATAATGGAGGGTTGGAAACCACTGTAACCCCTGTGTGTGAGAATGAGGCCTTAAATCATTTGTCATAAGATCAATGGTGATGCCTTCAGGGGCTCTCATGCTTCATTACAATGGCACTATTTTGAAAAGAAATAAAAGGGAAATAAAAGTATTTTTGTATGTTACAGAACAGCCTGTTAAATCTTTGAACTTTATAAATACAGGATAAAGACTGATCCCTGAAACCATCTACATGATAGTAGTGGTGATGAGGGTGGAATGGTAAGTAGTTATCGTATTTTTCTCCTCATTGTGAATAGACATTTATTTAGTTCAAGATTTTTAAATGGAGCCAAAACAAGGACTTTAATGTGATGTTGAAAATACAATTTTGCAATGAAAAAAAGAACAGTGGCATTGAAAAATGTACATTATAAAAGAAAAATTTTAATCATATCAAAACAGGTATTGGCATTGATAACAATGAAAGTCATATTTGTATTTGATGTCACTGTTTTATCAATGACAGTTTATATTTTTCTTTTTCAATCACCCACCCCACACAAATATACACATCTATATTTACTAACTGTATACATATTTACACAGTCATATATTTATATACATGTATTCATAAAAA
Source organism: Siphamia tubifer (assembly GCA_020466265.1). Taxonomy (NCBI): domain Eukaryota; kingdom Metazoa; phylum Chordata; class Actinopteri; order Kurtiformes; family Apogonidae; genus Siphamia; species Siphamia tubifer. The sequence goes on along the minus strand of CM035801.1, from coordinate 23,271,114 downwards.
TACACATACAAATATCTATGTTCACAATAGTAAATAAAAATATAGGCTATTTATATACACTCATATATATGTAAATATAGACAGACATATGTTCAAAATCTTAAAAAAATAGTTTCTCTTTTATCTTTGTGGACATTTTAGCTCTTGATGAACATCTCCTTCTATGGGTTTGACCTTTCAAAGTTGCTCAAGGTCAAATGTCATGATGACAAATGGACAAAGAAAGAAAGAAACCAACCAAAAATAAGTATTCAGAGAATGCATAATCTCGCCCCTATTTTGTGCCAATCTCAAGTTTCTATGACAAGTCATTCTTGAATTACAGCCAATAATGTGATTTTGACCTTTGAACTTTAACCTTTTGCAATATTGATAAGTTTGTTATTTGTTATGTTCTAATTCATGTTCATTATGTTATTATGTTATATGCATCAGTGCATGTAATATTATGATTATATATCCAGTATTGATTAAGTTATAGCATGATATGTCTATGCTTGACACACACAAACAGCTTTACAGTTTTGCCACATGTCACCTTTGACCTCCAGGGATCTCAAATACTATTGGTCATAGGTGATAACACCAATTATAAGAATTGTAGACATCTTCATTCTGCATCGTTTGGTACCAATCAGAAAGTTCTGTGAGCCTCTGTTCTTGAGTTATACTGATAATGTGATTTTGACCTTTTAGTTCATTGTGACCTTGACCTTTGACCTTTACTCAAATGAATCATTGCATCTGATGCCCATTAGCTATATATATATATATATATATATATATATATATATATATATATATATATACGTATATATATATGCCTATGTAATTTCATGGTGATATCTCAAGTATTCTTTGAGTTATAGCATGATACGTGGGATAAAAATCTTATCATAATAATACATAATAATATTCCATGGGAGTGTCTGTAATGTGTAATTCAGTCAGAATATGTTTGACCATTGTGTGATTGTCCATTAGATTCTGATTAATTGACACTTGTTTGCTGAAGTTTGACTGAACCAGTGCAGTTTATTAACTTAATAACTAGTCATTTCCAACTCATAATGTGCATTTTATTACAGATATTCACCTGTAAATGTTTCATATCTTTCCAATTATATGCAACACTCTCTAGTAGTAATTTTCCTGAAGGTAAGGTGGTTTGACATTTTGATTTACAATGTGTTTTGTCATCCAAGAGAATCCTTTATATTCTACGGTGTCTCTCAAAAGAAAAAAAAAAAACCCTCTACAGTGAATAGTTTGACAGATTTGTCTTCTGACACGCCCACATGAATTATATAGTTGGAAGTGACAGATTAATCACTACCTCCTTCTAATACTAGAGACAAACCAAATCAAACAGAAAGAAAGATCCATATTTTCTCATTATGAGTGAATCAGCAAACTCTTGAATCTTAACACACTCAGACCACATGTGTTTTTTCTTTTTTTTTTTTTTTGTGGCATGGTGGTTGTGTTCCAGCATCATATTCTGTGTATAAATAAACAACTTCCCCACAGTGTCTCTTATGGCCAGAATTATATTTCCCATCCATCTTCCAGTCAGAGTGACCAGGCCTCAACGAGCCAAATGTGGGAAAAAGAGGATGTTTGTATAGGATAATATGGTTCATGTTACGGTATGTGAATAATACTGTGCAAATGTCTTTAGCTTTGTTGGTTTTGAAGGGTTGTAACAGGTAGGTGTGTTTATTTTGTGAGATACATGGAGGAATATGTGACACACTATAAATATGATAACACACTATTGTTTGTCATAAATGTATGTAAAAACTAATGGATTAATTTCTGGTCCAGTATTTTATTTTTTTTGTTTGTTTTTTGCGCTCACTGTTGATGAGCATTGACATCAAAAGCTTGAACGACAAATTATCCAGGTCAAAGGTCAAGGTCACAATAGCCATCTTTAACATGGGAGTTTTTATTTCTGTTTAAGTCTGAATAAAAGTTAATTCCCATTTAAGATGATTCTGAATGTTTTCTTCAGTGTATTTTCTAAGAACCCCCACCACCAGAATAATTAAGAAAATAGGATAACAGATTCATGAACTTAGAAACAAAATTAACAAATAAATTTACAAAATGAATACAAATGAACAAAATAATTGAGATGAACAAAATTCTCAAAATTCTTTTTCAAATGACCTAAATTATATATATATATATATATATATATATATATATATATATATATATATATATATATATATATATATATATATATATATATATATAAAAGCAAACAAAATAAATTTGCCACAGATTCCACTTCAATATACATGTGGGTAGAATAATAGATATATATAAGGAAAGGAAAACTTATAGATGTCTACCCATATTATATATATATATATATATATATATATATATATATATATATATATATATATATATATATATATATATATATATATATATATATATATATATATAATATGGGTAGAAATCTATAAGTTTTCCTTCCTGTTGATTTTCTTTACAAAATTAGAAAAATCTGTTAAATTGTATATAAAGTAAAATGTTGTTTCATTAAAGGTTTCTGGTCTTATTCTGAAGTGCAACTGATCCCAGATTTCAGAATTAAAAACAGTTCAGACAAAGCTAATGGATAACAAAGATGTGGAGTTTTTGACGTCACTCAGGCCCTGGAGTGGAAATAAAACATAAAGCTACAGTTGAGCAGGTTAATATGACCACAGGGTTTGTCCATGAACCGAACTGGACTCTGGACACCAGTCATTCTGAATATTTCCAGCACATCCCTCTCCGGTACTTAGCACTGGCCTCTGTTCACCAAACTGTCATGTTGAAAAATAACAGCCAGTAACACCTTGAAGCAGCCGACAGCACATTTAGTAGCAAGCATTCAGATTTAAGCGCCCTCCTGGATGTTTTTCAGACTCAGGGCCAACTATCTGGCCTTGTTTATTGGCAGATATTCATAAGGGGATTAAAAATAAGAATCACATTCACAATAAGTAGATAAGATAAAATGACGTGAATGGACTGAAAAATGAGTAAAACAATCAATAAGATGAACAAAAATGTACAAAAAACTGAACAGAATTATTAACAAAATAAACAAAATGAATAAATGCGACAAGTAAATGAACATAATTCTGGACAAAATCAACAAAATAATGGTGACAATGACTAAAAAACTGAGTCAAATGCAATCATTCAAAGACAAGATAAGATAAGATAAGGTGAGGTGGAATGAGATAAAAAACGGGACGGAAATATTCGCACAACAATGAACAAAAATAAACCAAAAAAGTACCAAAATGAATAAATGAAACAAATAAATCAACAAAATAATTGACAAAATGAACAAAAATGTACAAAATAATCAATTAGATTAAGAATATGGTGAAAATTTGATTAAAATAATAATGAAAATCAATAGATTAGATTAGTAGTCAAGTCAAATAAGATAAGATAAACAATACATCATGAAAATGAACAAATGAAACTAAAAAATGAGCAACACAACAAAATGAATAAAACAATCATGAAAATTAACAAATGGGACTAAAAAAAAACCCAATCAGAAGACATAAAAGTCTTATTCAGTTGTTTTGATCAGAGTTGGTACCGACCCATCTGAAGCTCACACTTTGGGGACATATGTCAACTAAAATGGACCGAGGACATCCATACCCAATTGAGACGACTCATATTTCTCAATCGATCTCCTCCAGTCTTACAGTAGCTCTGCCATGAATTAATAATCAGTCACAATTTCTCTTCTGAACTTTCTCCTTCTTATATCTTTTCAGGTTACAGCTTCACATTTGCAATGTTTCCTACATGTTTTTCACAATATTTGGTGACATTATGGAACATTTACACACTGTTTAGAGCTTTCTATATACTAGTAAAAAATAATACAAATAGAAGTAGTAGAAAAAAAAAAAAAAAAAAAAAAAAAAAAAGACATTTACCTCCCTAAAGAAATATTTTGTTAAACTATTTATTTGACTATTTTTACACAATTCCTCTGAACAAAAGAAACTGCTAAATCAATGTGTAATCTGAAGTTGGCATAAAACAAACACGTGTATGTTAGATTTGTTAGGGTTAATAAGTGAGAAAGATCAAAATGATATTAGGGACAAAAAAATGACAAGTAGAAATACTTAGTAAGGGATAATGTATTGCCCATGTGTTACTATCAGAAAAATATTCCCAGACGGGGCCGAACAGCACCCCGACGCCGAGGGGTGTCGTAGCAGTGTAGAATAGTGGATTGCTTCTGTCTGAGTTGCCAAGTAAATCAATCCTGCTTCAGATTGGAGTAAAGACCACCCACTTAATTTACACATAGACTATAGGTCTACTTTTCCACTGAGGAGGGACACAGAAATATATAAATAATTGTAAAAATACAGAAATACGTATATAAATAAATCAGGAAATGCAATAACATAAATAATTATAGAAAATAATAAATAATTACACATTTTAAAGAAGATGCACAATTAAGGAAATAAATACAAATGGAAATAAAAACATAAAACATAAGTATTGCATTATTTATTTATTCAAGTGTTTATTTCTTTCTAATTTTGTCTTTTTTTTTTTGTCCCTCAAAATGATGGCATGATGATTCTAATGTAAAACAATATATATATTTCTTAATATTTTTGATATTCTTCTGCTTGACCACCTGGAGCAAGTGTGATCTATTGTGTACAGATATCAGAAGAAGAAAAAAAAAAGTCTAAAGTAAGTAGAAAACATAATTGTAGTTCTATTTCTGTGCCTGATTTCCAGATATTTGACTGTGACCACTGCGACATGACTGCTACAGCTCTAGAGAAATTCAGCAGAGTCATAGCCTGCTTCATATGTACCGCTGGCAGGTACAAACGCAACAAAATTGCAAAGCACAATGGAGCTCTAAGACCTGTCACCTCTGAAGCTGTCGGCTCACTTTAACATGCTGTAATTGCACACAGGGCGTGTAGAGGTTTTTTATAACTGACAGACTGAAAGGACAAGTTTAGGTCACAGAGACCTCCACCAAAAAGGCACGCATGATATTTGATTTAACAGCCCTAAATAGACGTGCATGCACTTACACTGTGCACTGACCATGCAGTAGACACAATACATATGAATTACTTGTTAATCACATGCATGAACTTTATATATTCATATGTCATATTAAGTGAATTACAACATTAGAGTGTACTTTTGTAAAGGACATTCCTTTAGGGTAAAAGTGGCTTTTCTTCAAGAACATCCACATTTATAGTAGCATGTATATTTATATGTATGTGCGCGTGTCAAAGTTAAAGTAAATGTGTATGTGCATATGCATGTGTGTAGATTTGTGTATGTGTATATATATAGTATATATGTGTATACAGAGGTGGTCAAAGTACTCCCATTCTGTACTTACTACTTAAGTACAGTAAAGCTACTTGTGTGAAAAAAAATACTTTGGTAAAAGTAGTACTGGTTCAACTGTTTTACTGAAGTAAAAGTAAAAAAAATGTAAAACTGCTGAATTGTAATAAAGTAAAGATTAAACTGCTTTCTTTGCTATGAATGAAATAATACTGTCCTTATTTAAGCAGGAACAAACAGAATAATAAAAAAATAAAAATAAAAAGCCTTTAAAAGTGAGTTACAGTACTGTGTAGATGATGTGTTTGATGAGGTCATGGTACTCAGTTTTAGAAAAATTAGAAAGTCATTAAAGGAGCAAAAATTATGAGATTTTAAAAAATTATGAAATAAAAAACTCTAAATTATAAGATAAAAGTCACAATTATGAAATAAGAAATGGATAATTCTGAAATAAAAAGTCAAAATTAGGATATAGTAAGTTACAATTTCTGATTTACAACTTATTTTTCATACTGTCACATTTGTCTAATTTGAAAAAGTAATAAGTCTATTCTGAGAATGTAAAGTGTATAAAGTACAGATATTTCTATAAATGTAAAGAGTATAAAGTACAGATATTTATACAAAAATATAGGGAGTAAAAATAAGAAGTTGCCAGAAAAATAAATACTCAAGTAAAGTACAGATACCTCAAAAATTTACTTAAGTACAGTAAAGAAATGTTTATGTTTATATGTGTGTAGCCTATATGTATGTCTGTTTATTTATATACGTTTATATGTATTTTTCTATGTATGTATACAGTATTCTTGTGTATACGTAGTTTGTTAATTGCAGTTAGTTTTATATCTTCTTCCAAAACATAGACCACTGACACATAAACGGAACCACAAACACTGTGAAATGGGTTTATCTGTTCTATCTTGATTGTCTGGCCTAGAGTGCAAAATCTGAATATATTAAAACAGTTTCAGGCGGAAGCTTTTGTCTATACTCTCCTACGTGTTTGGTCAACCTCTTGTCTGAGTTGGAAATGGTTCTATTTACAGGACTGTGTGAAAGTCTTACAAACACCTCCAGGTTTGTTACAGGGTTAAACAGAACATACACATTTATTAAGCCTTTAAACTTCCAAGGGTCCAGAAGTCAAAAATGTGAAGCAAACTACCCAACCCACGTGGGGTCTCGACTCCAAGGTTCAAAACACTGGTTTATTATTGTATTATTTGACTGGTTTGACCAAGGTGTTCAGGGTCGGCACTAGTTTCTATAGAGGGACTGAAGTAACAGAATCCAACATGGCGCCCGTCGATACGCTTTATAAATAATCACGTAAATTCATTAAAAGCCAGAATTTACATCGACAATACAGCGAGCTAATGGAAACAACAGTGAACCATACCGACTAAAACTGAATCCAACCGCAAAGACACCGTACGAAGAAAAAAAAATACAGGGAATCAATCAGAACTGATTGCTGAACTTCCAGCACCCATATATTTATAATTATATGATTTTAAATGTCAGTGCATACAAGTGTACGGCAACTTTAAGTCTCTGCAACAGGGACAGGTTTATTTGCACAAATCTTCCTTAATAAAGATAAACGATGCAGAATTTACTCAGTCTTTGTGTATTTTATTTTGGATAGATATCATTACATGTACCGTGTCTTTGCTTTTGGATTCAGTTTTAGGCGGTATGGTTCACTGTTGTTTCCATTAGCTCGCTGTATTGTCGATGTAAATTCTGGCTTTTAATGAATTTACGTGATTATGCAGTAAAGGATAATGGGCAATACATTATCCCGCTTATTCTACGGGCTATAACAGCTTATTACTGCTACCACGTACAGATTGGATAAATTAGCCGTTATAACGTAGCGAATGTTTACTTTCAAAGTGACCGAACTACCTGCGGAGTGATATGGTACCGTGAATCTGAAGTGACAAAAGTCGTTACCATTGGCAGCCGGCGTTAATGGCGCAGCTGGCGGTTAGCGAAAAAAAAAAATCCAACCCGCAGAATGCTGGTAACGTCAATTCAAAGTGAATGGGAGCTGTCGCAACATTCAAGAAGGCAGTAGAATAACGAAGCATACCGACGGGCGCCATGTTGGATTTGTTACTTCCCTCCCCATCCATGATCTAGTGCCGACTAGGTGTTCAGTACCATTTAGGTTTGAACTCATCTTGGTTTTGGATGTACATTTGATGCCCTACAAAAGTACAATTTCAGCACACTATTAATTTTTGTGTCAGATACACATTTCAGTTTTTAATAGCCTTTTTATGTCTACAGACGCTGTAGTTAAATAATTTACATTGGCATAAACTCCATCATGGTTGGAGTTTTGATTTTACTCTTTGCCACTTTCATAGGAATAATTATCTTTGACTGAAGCAATCAAGCTGAGTTAAACAGTGGACACCCGAATGCAATTACACATTAGTTGAAGCGTCTTAGACAAAAGCAGTAGACAGACGGAAACAAATGGAAGCCAGCAGATAAACTGTACTATTCAATGGCTCATATAAAAAGAGTCAAACAGTGCAATTGTTTCCAGGTCTGTTTTTATTTTCTGCCATGTTGTCCATCTTTAAAATACACTGAAGACTACTGATATGCAATTTCTCATCTTTTTTCATGTTACAGTGAGACCCTGATTCCTGTGTAATGACACTTTAATAGGATTACTCTACAAACACAAAATAAAAACACTTTAGCTGGTATACTATCCTTTAGAAATGCATCATAATGACCACTTTGCAACAAAAAGCAAGACAATGCCCATATAGTCCTTAAAGATGCACATTTCAGGAAAAAAAACATGAAAGAAAAACAACAAAATGCTGACATTAAAACAACTGATTAAAGTCAAGTTAAATGCGCTATTACACAGGAATCTGTTAAATATCAAAACAAAATATCAACAGAAATGCTCTTTTCACAAGTGTAGCAAAAGACTTAACAATTCATCATAGATATAATAGTAACAGGTGACAAGGCCTAAAATAAATGAGAATCTCTTGCCAGTCTGTCATAAAAACCTGACAGACACATATTATCTCAAGAGATAAGAGTGACAAAGACTCACATTTGTTCCAACAAGACACTGTACAGCTCAGGGCGGTCCCCGCGGGGCTAAAAATGGTCGACAGCGTTAAAATTCGGCAGATCAACACCCCCTCCCCCTCCTCAGGAGTTCAAAGGTTCATGGGAAGCCAAGGCATTAGAAAAGGTAACGTAACTCCTTGTACTCAAATATGTAAATAAAGTCATAGCTTTTGAAGGACTAATAAAAAAATGTACAAAACAAACAAGTAAAACAGCCGGAGGAGCATGACGTCCCCGGTTGCTTTTAATTCCTTAAACAGACGTCTTCTCCAACTACATCAATCCGAGGAGAAGTCCAAAAGCTGAATGTTGAAAGTGCACGGTGAGATGACGGTATTTACTACGAGAACTGAGCGCCGTCTCTGCTTCGCTGTAACGAAAAGAAGCTTCCAGTTTTTAAATCATAGAAATACAGCTTAGTTTTTCCTCTAGTTTTTGGAGGTTTCCCATGCGCCTGGCGTGATGATTTGTTCGTGCCTCCTTCCGTTTGCAGTCTACACCGCATGCTGCTGGTCGTGAGGGTGGTCTTTATGTTGCTGCAGCATTTGTACATGTATTCCACAGAAAATACAGACTTTAGCTTCAGCTGGGTGGATGGTACATACAGACGCTAAACGCTTCGACAGTTCTTTAATGGTAGTTGGCAGCACTGTGGGATGAAATACTATCATGGTCATGGGGGCATTAAGAAAAGTCCTAGCTTAGCTTAGCTTAGAAGAGTGGAGAACTTTCCCCTCTAAAAGGCAGCCGTTATTTAGTCCAGACAGCGAAGCCTGAGTTAAGATTCAGGCTTTTTGTAAAAACTAAATGCTTTAGCACCGTAGAAGACCACTTTATGGCAAGCGAAAAAGGTTGAAACCCATAGGCAGCATGTACTGCATATATCTACCAGTCAGTGTGTATCTTCAGGTGTATTTCCATCAGAAAGTGACCGGTTCATTTTTGAAACCACCTCTCACACTGTGGCTTATTCTCCTTCATGCTGAACACATGGACAATGAAGTGTCATTAAATGTTTAAGTGTCAGTATGGGCTGTAGACAGTTCTCCGTAAGCCGCTGATCAGGCAGGTCCTCTTCATGCAAACACTGAGTTTTACCATGACCCCCCCCCCCCCCCCTCTCACACACACACACACACACACACACACACACACACACACTCACACAACCCCTCCCGTTTCTAAAGGGAAGTGAGCGGGCTGGGGAGGTTCAGGATATGGGATTCTCTCTAGGTGCAGTAAAGGGGCAGAAACGGTAACTGAACCAGGGTTGTGCTCTGGGGACTTGAGTGGTAGCAGCCAAATGAAATCTTCTACGTGTAGCCATCTGTCGTCTCAGGAAAGGCTTCCGACGGGACCTGTGACACGTTGCGACAATATGACCTCAAATGGTATTAAATTAAAAAAAAGAAAGAAAGAAGGAAAGAAAGAAAGAAAGAAAAAAAAAAAAAAAAAGGGACCCAATGGATTGTTGCTTGTGACTCAGACACAGGTGCCTTGGTGTGCAGGAGCCAGGGCTTTTCGATTCTTTAAAGCCTGGGATTTGTCCTTGAAATCTGTTGGTTTCTGCTGTGAAATGTCTATCAGTGCACTGGCAACGATGAGACCTGAAAGGAAAGAGAAAACACAAGGAAAAGATTAGAGGAAACTTCCATTAACCCTTTGACTATGGCAATCTGTCAGGTACTACATTTTGCACTTTACAAGCATTCAAATTACTGTGACTCTTGAACCATTTGCACTCTCCACAAAATGACAACCTGTGCTTTCTGACACTATAAAACACTTTATGGCAGCAACATGGGACTCTATTACAAGTAGAGAGGAGACTTTCAGAGATTTCCACACAGGCTAAAAAAACACCTGGGAATAACAATAATATAGATACTGAATGTTCAAGACCAAAAAGCATTTTTGAGAATATGTCAAATAATTCAAGGTTTATTTCTGCAATCTGAAAAACTTTCATTATTGACATTTACAGTTGTTCCGAGAAAATAAATATTAAAAACTTCCAGTCTGTGTTTTCTTTCTTCTTTTTTTTTTTTTTTTTACTGAATCACACTGTTTTATTAAGCAAATATTATTTCTCATAATGGTAATAAATGACCAGATATTGAAAGTAAAGGTCTAGAAGAAAACAAAGATACAAAAATATATTTTTATAACGGCAGTCTTAAAATGGTTAATATTAAATCACAAAAATGTAAAAAAAAAATAAAAAAAAAAACATGACAGAAATTGAGTGGCAGCTTCCACCCAGTCATTTTAATAATGACTTTTTACAGTTTCAACATAATGGCAAAATAAGTGCAGCCAAAGTTTAGAGTGAAGTTGTAGTGCATTTAAATTCAGCCTGCATAAACATAAATCTCATAAAATTGAAAATGAAGATCTTCTTTAAAAAGAATTGGCAAAAAGAAAAACAATTTCAGACACGTTTATTGCAAAGACGCCCTGTTATAATGGCAGCCTTAATCTTCAGTTAAAGATACAAATACTGTGTGTGTGTGTGTGTGTATAAATATTCTTAATAAAACCTTTCTCCAAGACATGTGCCATTTGCTGATATTACTTTAGTTTTGTTTTAGAACATCAGGGGTTATTCATTTTGTTTTCCTTTGCAAATAGTGTATTAGTAATTTGCTTATTTTGCAGTGAGGTGCAGAAAAACTGAGTAGTTTTTGTTTCTATGTAAACATAGTTGTCAGAAAGACAAACAGATGCACATCTGACAACATAATTTCAGCTTGGGCTGGCTGATCTGACAGGGTAATACGGTGACTGATATTACACATGTCCACAATCTTTCATTTCAGTGAATCGCAGGGACTGTGTCATTTTATCATTCTACTGAATCAAAACTTCACCAAACAATGTAAAAAAAAAAAACACTTTAAGTCTATGCTTCTGATCTTCTGGCTGCACAAAAAAAAAACTGGTAGTGCTTCTTTCTTTCCCTGCAAAATACTGGTATTTTCTTAAATGTAACTCACTGATTATGTAGATGCTCATAAAGGCTCGGGGTGAATTCAAAGTTTATTATATAACAACTGAGAAAATGGAAGAAAAAAGGCTTTGCAGCAAAATAAATCAATTTAATATAAAAACAAATGTATCCAACCACTGTTAGTTATTAAACTACGTATGTTTCATTAGTGAATGTTGCTTCCATACCTTTGAATGTCTAAATGGATCCTATCTGATGATGATGAAAGGCTATAAAATTGTATTTTACCCTGGTTAATTTGAATATATTGATAAGATTAATGGATCAAAAGTTATTAAACATTTGAGATCAGTAGATACTTCAAGAAGGCACCTTGATATTAGTGTCCAGTGCCATTTTCAACTCTTTATCAACTCTACTTGAATTATCCAGTAAACCCAGGTATAAGTTATTATCTACAGTATAAATAGGGTTATCTTTATCAGTACTATTGTGTCGTCATTGAGAAATCTATCATCTTCTTCCAGCCTGCCTGCTCTACCTCATGGAATCGTGACTGTAATGAAAAACACCATGATATGATCTTCTGGCACCATCACACCTACTTTCTACTGTGTTGCAAATAGGCCACTTTATTTCATTGGTCATTGTTTCATTACATGAACCATCACTTTAAACTGTACTGTTGCTGTTGCATACTGTGCAATTTTGTACATATTAGGGAGATTTTTTTATTTTTTTTATTTTTTTAGTTTGCAAATTTTATGCTAGTTTTTATTCTACCCTATTAACCTTTTACATATTTTCTTTTAGAATTTGTCATTTCAAAACAAAGACCCGGGTACTAATATTTCCTTCTATCATGTACCATTAATTGAATGATTGCACTTTCTTATTTTGAATTGTACACCTTGTTTAGCACCTTAGAGTAATAAATAAGGTATATATATATCCATCCATCCATCTGTGTTTTTGACGGCAGGATTTGGTGAGGTATTGCTCAGGTTAAAAAAAAAAAAGAAGTTATTTTTGGGTCTTTTAATGACTTTTGCCTCAACATGCTAATCCAAATAGTGCGGTCAATAGATATGAGTGGAGTTTGTGTGAATCATTACCTGACTGGCCTGGCGGAGGCAAGCCTGAGGGACCAGAAGGCAGACGCATGAGGACAGTCAACACAGCAGCTTTGCCTCCAGAACACGGTTCCATCGCCACAGGTTTAGGTGCACCCTGCCAAGACAGTGAGCACCAATTATTATTTAAATGAAGGAAGTTCAGAAACAGAAAAAGGATTGGATTCATTCATATGTAGGGAGAGTTCAAATGCCGAAATCCTCTGCAAAAATGTGGATGTTTTGTGAATACGATTTACCACAAAACAGAGTAACCAAATGATGATGGGTACAACGAACTCTGCCTCTCATATGTACTGTAGCATTTTTTGGCATCGATCTAGTTGATGTCATCATGTCTATTGGGAGCTTAAGTCTCTGCCCGTTCCGCAAGGCTCATGGGGCCAGAGATCAGAAAATTAATGAATGGTATGCAATGGGAAATAAAATGCTAAAATCGAATCTGGTTTGTCATGTGCCCTGAATCACACACATGTTGTACCTCATAAGAAATGATAATTATTGTTGTGTTTCAACTGCTTCTGTTAACCAACGGCTGATTCATTTGCAAGTAAAACCCCTTAATAATTTGGACTACACGCCTGGCGTGTATGTGACGTGACCACAGACTCCACACCACAGCTGAACGGAGTGTGAAGTCACATACGTGACATATTGTAGTCTGTTACTAAGCCCACATAAAACCTAACGTCATGTTTGGTTCCCATCAAAAACTGGTGGTCTGCCTATGACACATCAAATCTTTCTTATTAACCGTTATCATATGTGAATTTCAGAGCACTTGTCAAATGGAATCAGAATTAAGCTTGACTCGCTCCATTCACTCCCATTCAAAATTTTTTTGCGAGCTAAGCACCCATGGACTGGAAGTAGAAGGGTGTGACTTAGCGTTCCCATTGTCTATGCATATGGTGATGTCAGCATATGTGGGCGTGTCCTGATAATAATCATACCTATGACTACACTGTATACGACATGTACGTACATTGATGTCATCATGTCCAGGCATGTGCTGTTGTCAGCATTTAAACCTAAGTGTTAACATTGACAACATTTTAAGACGGATTTTGTGTTTTTTCAGTTTATATACAATAAATGTATATGTATTTCTTTATGTCAGTGATAAACAGTCACAGGAAAAAAAATGACTGGACCAAACAAACTAGTCAGAGACAGCAGACCTCCGCCAAGGCTTGATATGGTGTCATATGACGTCAAAATGTGAGGTGATGGAGCCATAGGCGTTGACCCGTCGGATGTCTGAAGGTGAGACGATGTGAATGCAAAAAAACATGAGATTCTATCTTGTCTGAATCCTGTGATATTATCACTGATGTGTTTTAGATAATCACCTTTAGTGTGACCTTGACCTTTGACCTTCATTGCTCAAAATCTAATGGGTTCTTCCTTGACCCATTATCTATCATTCCTGAAAGTTTCATCAAAATCCGTTCAGAACTTTTCGTGTAATCCTGCTGACAGTCAAACAAACGGACCCGAATTTAATACCTCCTTGGCGGAGGTGGTTTTGCAAACAAGTACTAACTCCTGTGTGCATCATGTGACTAAAATAGACAAAAGAAAACAGGCAATGCTTAAAAGTAATGTTGTCAACAGTGCCATAGATAGATAAAAGACCTGAAGTGATTTTGATTACTATCAAGAAAACATAAAAAATGGCCAAGTACGAGCTCTTAAATTAAACTTGTATAACCTATTCTTCTTGTTCTTATTATATCCGTCCAATCAAATATTATATCCGTCCAATCAAATGTATCTTTAGTTGTATCTGGTATTAAAATGAACAGGAAATTGAAAAAAAAAACAACAACAAAAAAACACGAGTGTTCTAACAGTTTGTTTTGCATCAGTATAAGTATTGCCTCTATTTAGGTGTAATTGAAGTAAATTGAAACACATTTGATGCTTTTTTTTATACATTTATATAGGCCCTTCATTAAAAATGTAATGAAATATTTTCCTGGTAACTTATCTATAAGCCCAATTTGGTATGAATTCAACAGTTTTAGTGCTTAGGTGTGAAATAATGAAGAAATAAACCAAACTAAAAACAATAGCCCTTTCCTCCCCTTTGGAGGGGAAGCAAGTTTAATTAATAGCGATGTAATCCTCACACTGTGATTGAATGTTTAGATTGAGAGTGGCTGCAGTGAAGACAGGACAGATCCCAGAATTCTAAGACAAATGCTTTGATTGGTCACACAACAAAAACACTTGTGTTGCTGTCAAACGGTCCACGTGTTGAGGCAATGACCTACCCTCTGAGTTAATGGCCAAAACTGCTCGTCTCAAGCATGAATAACATGTCATCTTGATAATGAATGTCAAGGGGTTTCACACCATGCTTTGGACGAGGGGAGAGAAATTGGGGAATAATAACATGTCTAAATAGAATGGACTTTTCTCTGTTGTCGAGTTGAATTTAAAATGAAGATGAGCGTGGCACTGAAATGGGAATACGACGGGGATGCGTGAAGCCTGAAAGGACGGCAGAAAATGATGTGCTAATTTGTATTGACATGTTTAGCTGAAATTTATAGTTCGTCCTGTGTATAAAGGACAGTCTGTAAGATAGGACGCAATTAAAGTTCCTCTTTATATTCTGTCATTTATTTTGTGTACAATATGACATGAGGATTTAAAAAAAAAAAAAACTTTATGTGAAATAATAAAAAGTAGTGAGAAGGAAGTTGTCTCGAATATACACCATCAGTCATATTGTTACAACTACTGACAGGCGAAATGGTAATAATGATGATTATCTCATTACTATGGGACCTGTCAGTGGATGGAATATATTAGGCAGCAAGGGAACATTTAGTAATCAGAGCTGATGCCTTGGAAGAAGGAAAATGGGGAAACAGGAGTATTTGAATGACTTTAATGATGTTCAAATGAGCGGATAAGAACATCTTCAAAACTAACAGTGCTGTTGGATGTTGAACTGCAAATGATACCTACGTTTACCTACCATTAATACAACCAGATCTAAACCAATGAGCATCTATTACATGGGTGTCAACATGTGGCCTGGGATGACTGTGACATGCAAAAATTACACACGAAGATATTAACGATCAAGGACTGTTAAAATAAATTCAGGACAATTTCGATCTAAAGTGGGTCAGACCAGTAAAATACTTATAATTGGTAAAACCTACCATTTTCCCCTTTGTTTTTAGTGTAATTTTTTTTTAAATTACACAAAAGTTTACATTTATAGACTAACCTTTTACAAAAAATGAAAATAACCTGAAATGTTGTAAGAGAAGTATACTGTATGTCATTTTAATATTTTGCCTGGGATTTAATGTTCTGTGTATTTGTTGATCCACTGTGATCTCCAAGTTGTAATTCACATGTATAAATGATAAACTAAACAGTAATAGTGTTAACATTGCACTTGTTTTTCTTAATAATTCACAGGTGTTCATAGATGTAAACATTTTCATTAAGAACTGTACTTTTTTCACTCAAAAGTTCTTTTTTTTTTCATCTATTATTTATATTATTTTACTGGTCTGATCCACTTTGGATTATATTAGGCTGAATATGGCCCTCTTGGATACCCCTGATCTAACATTGTGCAGATTCTACTTTTTCCACTAAAACCACTCTGACCTGGCCCAGACTCAAGCAGACCTCTGAAGGTGAGTTGTGGAAGACAGGAAGGAGAGAGGTGGGCTTCAGGGATTGAATGTATTTGTCCAACACCTTCCATAGATCCTCAATAGTCCTAAGATTGGAATGTCCTTCCCCAGTCTGTTGTAGGTCGGTACTAACCACTGCAGACCACGAAATTGTTCTGACCCAGTCATCATCTTTATAATATGACTCCTGTCAAAGTCATTCACCTCCAAAATTCTCTCTTCAAAAGAGGCAGCAAGACTCTTCATCTTGCTGCCTCCGTCACATCATTCAAGGACTAAATGTTCACTTGCTGCCTGGTTTGAAACAGTAAACATTTAGTTTTCTTAGGATCTTATGAATTTTGCAGTATACCTGCCAATTTTAGTTATTGCACTGTTAAGTTAAAACACTCAGGTTGTGGGTCCATGTAATATTAGAATGGTATTCTAGGCAATGAATATTATAGAAGCTCTTGCAATTTTAATCAGATATGCAGTTTTATTGTGACAAGTCTGTCCCAGCCTGTTGGACTTCTAGTTGAATTACTTATTAGTGATGAGCTAAATAAACAAGTGTTGAGCTTGTCAGTATTCTGGAGGGGTCATGTCTGAAGAAAGGGGTTTGGATGTTAGAGTTGTGTGTCATTTTGCTAAGATTGCGTACCCCACCTTTCCTACATAAATACCACAAACACTCTATTTGTCCCAAAATGTTTATTCTGAGTGGTATTGTGTTTTTGTCCTTCATCAAAATAAAATCCTTTTTGCAAATTCAAATAATTTACCGTGGTTATGAATACTGTCAACAACGTCCCTGGCTGTTTTCCATTTGCCTGTACTACTAATCAGCTGAAATTAAAGGAGGGACAGAAAGATGAGCAGGATGGAGAGCAGGACAAAAGCAAATACTAATTTTTTTTCTTAAAGAAGGGTACACTTTGTACAAATAGAAAAAAAGACATTAATTTGCACAGACAGTTCCACACGAGTAAACAATTCAACTTTTAAGCAAAGGCTTCATCACAAACTATTGCTTTTCAATTAAAATACGACAAACAGGCATAAAAATATTCTAGTGCTGATTAATTTTCACTGAGTGGAGACCTCTAATTTAGTGAATACTGCTCATTTTATAGAGGTAATCTTGAGTAGCTAATGATGAATGACCAACATGACAGGTATGGAGAGTACTGCTGTCAAAACACTGTCCCTGGTGGGAAATTCTAACCTCTGTATTTCATCCAACCAAGTACGCATAAGGAGCAGTGTCAATGAGGGCACCCAGGGACCAAATCCTGATCCACACCAGTACAATGGTCAAGGGCATTGACTGGAGAGTTAACCTAGCAAACATGTTAATAAGAACAGAGCAGAGGATATGACATGGCGCTGTTAAAAATGCGATATTGCCAATGGTATGGTATACGGTAGGGCATTAATGACTTCAGTTTTTTTCAAGTCGACATATTCGTCAAAGTCGAAGTTGAGTCGATGGGTCGTGATGACGTCATCACATTGTCAGCGAAGGAAAAACACAGACACGCATCTGTCCAGCAATGAGCAACTTGTATTAAAGTAACAATGTCCACTGGCAAGACACAAGCATCGGTATTTTAACCCCAACAAAATAAAGGCTAACGTCAGCAAAGAGGTTTCTGTTAAATATAACTGAACAACATCAGTAGGGTGAACATTAGTCAACATTTGGTCTGGACCCATGGCTCTAAAAGCGGACTGTCCAAATGTCTGTCACTGGTCCTTACTTTTTACATTCAGTGCAAAAGGTTTAAGGCAGCGGCTGCCAAGACACACACCACACTGTCCACATCATGTTTGGGAAAAAAAAGTGTGTTGTCTGCACTGCTGCTCATATCACTCAGGTTAGCTAGCGGATGCCTCTTCAGATGGCCGTGCTGTTTTTTTTCATCTAAGGTGAAGTATTTCCACACATGCGATGCGTGTCTGTCACTCTTTTGTTTTGTCAGTCCCACCACCCCTGTTTTACCTAGAGCAGCCATGACTCCTCTGGTTTAGGTCTGACTGTTCTGAGTTTACACACAGAGCGAGAGAAAGAATAACATGCGACTTGTCGACTCCTCCAAAATTAAGTTGACTTGTGCTACGGTAGTTGACGTGTCGACGTTTCTGTTAATGCCCTAATATACAGTATGGTACATTACACAATATGGTATGGTACGGGGTATATTCTGGTGGAGACCAATTGTATTTCAGTGTATAATATTTTATAGTATTGTATGATGTGTATACATAATATAATCCAAGACAGTATAAAGTGGTATCGTATAGTAACTTGTATATGCATTATTACATAAAACAATGATGTAACATTATCAGGGAAAAATACTTTTAGACATCATATAATCAAGAGACACATATGACATCTACTATGAGTATATTATGGGTGTTTGAACTAATAAAGCAGTTAGAAGCAGCTAAAGTATATAGTAATAGTCATAATAGTCCAGTTTGACTGGATTTTTAAGTAAGGCAGATTCCACTGTAAACTCTACTTCAGTGAAATAACACTGTTGAAGTAAAACCGTAATAGAAGATTTTTGATAACATACTGTTTTGAGTCGTCCTTCACACCATACATTTACTATACATCATAAGAATATAAATGCAAATGAAATTGTTTTAAATTAGATTAGATCACAGCACATAAACATGGACTATTTTGTCTTCTTTTTTCCCCCAGATAATAACACATTGTGCCTCTGGTCTTTGGACTAGTGGCAGGTGTCATCCATCATACTTGCTGCCTGTTAGTGATTCCATATGTTGGAAGGCGTTCACAGTGAATTGAGACATCTGTGACACCAAGGCCTGGGCCTTCAGCATGTGGACCAGATTGGCCTCCTGTCCAACAGATGCTGACATGTCGGTCACTAAAAAGCAATGTCCATCTCTAGGGGGGTTTAATACTGACTAAAATGTAGAGGAGACAGACTCACTAGCTGTTAGGACTTTAGTCTCTCGGTCCAGCTGGAGGGTCTGGAAAGATTTGGTGTCACAGAACTGTTACTAAGGCCAGTTGGAGAAAAGAAAATCTTAAAATATTTCCATGTGCTAAAGGAGGAACGAGGGAACATTTTGGTACTAGAAGCTGCAGCACAAGAGAAAAACAAACAAACAAACAAACAAACAAAAAAAACCATTTCCTTCTGAGAACAATTATATGTGCATGCAAATGATGTTATGCTTAAATGTAGATAGAACACCAACTCCAACTGCCTGTGCTTACCTCATCTGTCCACAACACAAAATAATTTCCCCAGTTTGCATTTATTCAGAAAGTGAGTGATTCTATATAAACAGGACGGGTGATCAAATATTGATGTTAGCCAGGCATCCGTGTCCTCTTTGACATCAACAAATACTTGGAATAGTTAAGTGGCACCAGATGCTGACCAATTAACCTTTATGAAAGAGAATTAGACTCAATTCAGACAGTTCACCTTCAGCTAGTGTCGGAGCTGTATGTAGTCCTTTTAGTTATTTTATAAGACAGTGTGATTGAAAACTAATAAATAAATCTATGTCTTTTAACATTCTAAACACTAGTGACACTTGTGACATTTTTATTTCCTTTGAATGAAAGCAACACTTAATGAAGTACATCTCGGCTAATTAAGTGACTTATCCTGGGTTTACTATGAATACTGTGGACATTCAAGTGTGTCTTACAACATATTTTGACAACATGCATGCCTTTACCCTCAAATTTTAAATTAGTTTGGTGCTTTGGTGAGAATAAACTTAAAACACTAGCGCAACAACAGTTTTAACCCAAAAGTTGTCACATTTCCTGCAGCAAAAATGAGAACACATGCTTCCTTAAAGGCTGTGTGGACACCCAAAACTAACTTGGACAGGAAACATTCACGGGTTCATCCTGCATCTTGAAAGGGTCGAGAAACAGACGACTAAAGAGGGGTTTTCCTCCAGTTATCATTTCCACAACAGATTAGGACTACGTTTACCACACAACTCTCCAGTGGATGCTAAGTATTAGCCTCCCTGCACTCTCCAACAACAACACTGTGTTTAGTATATGTGCAGGAAGAGGGGGGGGGGACTACTAAAATAAACGATGACTTTAGAGAGTGAGCTTATACATCCTACTGACATTTAGTGCCTAATTAACAGTTTACTTTAATCAAGGCTGTCAGTATCAAAGTGGTAGCTTCAGGCACTGTTCGGGTTCAGACTATACTTAAATGCCTTGAAAATGTAGTGGGAAAAGGGTCCTTGGAGGGTTAAGAAGCATTGTTTTTCTTCTGCTTTGCTCTTTACATTGCCCTTCACAACACCATAATGCATCGTGAGTACCACTCAGTGCTACACTAATAGCTAATGTAGAGCCTCTTCGATGGTTGCCACAGTGATTTTATTTCTCTCGGCGGCAGGTGACACTGAGGTGGGCCTGGGTGAAGAAACACCGTTGGTCCTCTGACGTCAATTTAAGGATGTAGCTCTCTTTATTGCTTGAAGCTCTGCTTTTAAAACCCATGTGAGATCAAGACCAAGTATGAGCTTAGAAGCAGACCTCTTTTCTTCACACAAATGTGGATACAGGAAAGAAACAAAGGACACGGCAAAACTCATCTACATCGGCGATAACGTTTAAAAAATGCATAGAAAAGAAATCATTCACTTAACTTCTATTGCAGCATGTAATGTGGGTCTTGCACAAGTGAATAAGCTAAACAGAAACATGTTGGGTGTAATGGTCCCCAAAGCATAATTTAGGTCATGGGTGTCAAATGTATTTTAGTTCAGGGGCTGAAGTGCGCTGAACCAGTAAAGTAATAGTGAAAAAAGTACAATTACATTATAAAAATGCTACAAAGAATGTGAATAACATGAACAACCTGAAATGTCTGAAGAACAACATGCACTTTTCAGTCTTGTTACCAGTAACTCACTCCAAACTGGTTCAGAATGATTGTGATGTGCTCAGTGTGTGTGAGGTACAATTGAAATTAAATGAGAAAATATTGAGCTCATTTGTCTCCTCATACCTGAAGTCCTCCAACCATGAATGACTGCTGGAGGTTCCACTCATTCCTGTTTCTATTACATTAAAATACTAAACACAAACTAGCAAATGTGACAAATTCTTTATAAAGATTAACAAAGCAAATATAAATACGTAATTGGACACAACATTTTTGAGGAACATATTTCAAAGATCCATTCTCAAATTGATTGATTATTACAACCTTAATCGAAGACATTTTTTTTAAACTAATATGATATTTTTCATTACAGAAATATGAATGAAGAACCTATGCTGGAGAATCTTTTATGCAACTTTCTAAAAACTTCATTTCTTATAAAGATGTTTCTTCTAAAAATCAATGAGAAAAATGTCAGCAGGTCTGCAGCCTGGACGATAGAGAACAATTCATCTAAAGCAAAGGGACACGACATGAAAGAACCATCAAATAGTAGATTTGGTATTGACGTGTGGAGTAGATAAAAGGCTGAAATCTTGTGAGAAAAGGGTGTGGGTGAATAGTTTGATTTGATACCAAGGTACAACCCAGTGTAATATTGTGCTTTTCTGTGGTGGACTTTTTGGAGCAGACGACAATGTGTTTCAGCTTAAGAGTTGTGATGGAAGTGACAAAAGCAATGTCAAAATACAGTATTATCTGCATGAGCGAAGGCTGGAGCTGGAGGCTATCTGAAACGGTATGTTTTTCTATGTGTGAATAATGTAAAGGAAAGTGCAGAACTCACGTCATGCACAGGCTGCAACAGTTCTGTTTGTTCTCCCCTGGCATCCAATGCAACAGCAACCGAGGCGAATGGCCGACTGGCCATCTGCTGGCGCTCTCTCATCAGTTGCTGTAATATCAAACACAGATGACAGATGAGCACAACATAGGAAGCAGTACCAACTCATTACACAACACATAAATATTGAAAAGAATCTCAATTACACACTGCGATACTTCAGTGTGTATATATGCAGTGCATTTGAGGTCCAGTTAAAATGATGGCTCTTTACAGCATTCAAATTACTGTAACTCCTGAACCCTTTGTGCTATCCACAAAATGACATCCTGACCTCTCCAACAATATATAACACTTTATGGCAGTGATGCGTAACTTTATTATAAGTAGGGTGCATTGTATATAAACAGTCTTACTTCTTTACAGTTATCTTTCTTGTTGTAAATTGTTCATTGTTCCAAGAAAGAAAATATACTATATATTTTCGTTCTCTGTGCATGAATGAAAATATTAGAATTTTAAGAAAGAAACTGTTTCAGAGACTTCTACATAGGTTGAAAAACACAGAATAAAAAAATATGAAGTCATCATATGGATTTGATGTATATGTTTAAGATCAAAAAGGATATTTGAGCAGGTGTGAACTAGGCTTATGCTATTGGTAGTGACAGCTAGGGGTATGTTCCTGAACACCCCCAATCCATAATGATGTAATGAGATGACGCATAACCATGACTTTCATTTGCACTTGATTTGAAGTCAATCAGACAAATAGTTCCAGAGATATGAACAAAAGAGTGTTCAGTGATTGTACACTTTTAAGCAACCCCTTGTGGCCAATTTATAAATGGTAAATCATGTAAACTCAAATCAGTTCTTCCTCTCTATGATAGTCATCGATATGAAAAACGTGGAATTTCTAAAACAAATAAAGAGTTAATTTGCAAAAACATAACTCCATTTTTCATTTTTTCCCCACAAAATGCCATTTTTACTCTACATTCCAGGTAATACTCATTGATTTGATATATTATTTATTGAATTTAGTGGACCTTACAAAATGAAATAAATAATATATCAAATCAATGAGTATTACCTGGAATGTAGAGTAAAAAATGGCATTTTGTGGAAAAAAAACCCCAAAAAATGTAGTTACCTGTTTTTGCAAATTAACTCTTCAAATATTTTTATTATTGTGTTAACATGAAGGATATCTGGTGGGGGACTGACCTAAAATATAATATGCTCAAAGGGTTGATTGATTGATTGATTGATAGTCTTTATTTGAACTCAATTTAAAAGACAAAACAAAATAAAAACAAGATAATAATGAAAATAAAGGAAAAAAGTGCATTTGTTATTACCATTATGCATTTTACAAAAGTCCAAAAGGAATAGGATGAAGCACAATGCTTATCTACTCCTACCCCCTACACAGGTCTGTTCAGGGATATAAATAGTGCAATCTCAAAAAGTTTTGTTCAGGACATTTAAAGTTGTTTCTGATTATAAATATGCCAATGACATCAAGTTCACTTTTTTGCCTAAAACACTTTTTAAGCAATTTTTAAACTGGCAACATGTCCAATGTGTATCCTTCCTTCATCTATAAGGAGCTGGGATGGACTCAAATGACCCCCATGAGCCTACTGATGATAAAGCAGGTTCAGATAATGAATGAATGACTGAATATCAAAACAGGAAAAAGTCGTGAAAACAAACATTTGTTTTTTCAACTTCATGAACATGATCACAACAGTATAAAATACGCTACAATACATGCAAGGGGCAGGGTGTCTGTTGTTGTGTCTGGCATCACTTGTTATTCATATTAATGATAATTCATGACCAGATATTGAAAGTTTAGTTCTTCCTGAAAACTAAATGTCAAAAATAAACTTTGACTATTTTATTACAAAGACAACAAGAAGACACAGTCTTAAAAGGGTTAATATTAAGTCACAAAGAATGCCGTAATAAAACCATGACAGAAAATGAATGGCAGCCTCCACCGAGCTCTTTAAAATAACTTTCTACCCTCTCAACATAATGGTAAAAGAAGTGCAGCCAAAGTTTTGAGTGAGGTAGTAGTGTATTTAAAATTCAGCATGCATAAAGATAAGTCTGTAACCATTAAATCAGTCATCAGTATTCAAAAGATGATACACTATTTAAATGTTGATGTATCAGACTATAATCATTAACCTTTACAATGTAATAAACACTGGGATATTGGTTTTAGATACGATGCTATGAAACCTTTTATCGTGACATACTTGAAAGGGTTTGTGTCAGTGTCCATGCGCCATGTGCTGAGATATTAGAGCATCAAGCTACAAAATCAATAGGAAATATCAATAAGGGAGCTTAGATACACTATCTTTACACATCTATACCTTAAGGGCATGGCGGGTAAGATATATATATATATATATACACACTGTATATATGAAGTCAATTACATTTATATGCAAAATGCGTATTTAGTACAAAAAATTACTAAAAACTTTTTTATTGGGACAGTTTACAAAAATCCAGCATAAACAATAGAGCCGAATTGAAACGTCTCTAAATTATGTCACATCAAACTTGACATATGAATAAAAATCAAATGTTCAACCTTCACAACTAAAAAAAAATACCCAGCCCACATTAGATTTACCCATTGATTCTACTGTGTGCTGTATCTGTGTTTCCATATATATATATATATATACGAAAACATGGATTCTCCTCTAGCCTCTGTGCAGAGCCTTTACGGTACTACAAAACAGTGTCACCATTTCTGCTTAAATTGAACAGAAAATAGTGAGGCTTGTTCCTCACTAATCAATATTGTAAAACAACTAGAGCCACACTTTCATCAGTAATGCAGTGTCTGATCAATATCTAAACATGCCACCATTTCAGTGCCAAGGACATCACTGATTGCTATTGGATTTGTGATGAGCTTAAGTGTCCTGCATTAAGATCTAATTGTACTTCAGATTACTGGGCGCATTGTGCTGTCGTGATGATCACTGTGGTAACCTGCTTTTCCTTTGCACGCTGCTTAAGCTCAATAAACATATGGATACTTCACATGTATCATTTCTAATAAGTGTATAGACAAGCCAACCAAAGCAATGACAGTAAAAATAATACAGTTATGATTATTGATGTATAATATTCATTTGCAAATAAAAAACTAAAACAAAACAACAACAAAAAAAGAGGAAACTGTTGCTTTTAGAGACACAGGGAAGATGGATAAATATTCAATTACCTTACATTGTTCCTGTTATTTAAAAAAAAAGGGCTCATAATAGGTTCATACCAGAAGTATAAGTATCTTGACGTCTCTTTTCTGAACAGAAATGTGTCCTTGGTGCAGAAATGAACCATGAGATTCTTGTGTCCTGACCCTCGCAGCCACACACTCTGAATACAATCGAGTATTCATTAGTCTTGCTATTAATTTGCCATGTTCACATGAGGTCTGAAGAGGTTGATTGAATTACACCGTGTCATCTACAGTATGTGACCGAATATTCCCTCTTTATCAGCATTGTGGAAAAGTGTCCACTCCCATAGACTACATGGAAAGATAAATCCACGCTATTGTGTATTGTTGCTGTGTAAAAATGTGCCCAAACTCCTGCAGTCAAGGTCAAGGGTCAAGGTCACCCATACTGCCCATTACCATACCATACCATACCATACTTCTTTATAAAGCACTTTAAAACCTTTACAGTTGGTGCCGTACACTAAGGCTGCATGATATTGGGGGAAAAAACTGACATTGTGATTTTTTTTTAACCCGGTGATATATATTGCAATACAAAAAACTACTTAGGGATATATAATAGATGTATGGTGCCAACATAAATGATCAAACAAATTAGTTGCTTTTCCTCCCATTGTGGCAACAGGTGCAAGGCACTGTTGCCACAGAACACAGTTCCACTATCAGTATCGTCCATCCGAAATAATTCCAGATGACCGACGTTGCTTTTCTTTTTGGCACCAAGTCTTTGTTATTGGTGATTTTCTTTTGTTCGTTGCTCATTTTTAATGTCATTACCAGTGACTCACTCTATGTGCAGGGGCATGGTCTCCTTCGAATGTCTGTGATTGGTGGATTGCTATGTGTGTCAGATACCAAAGATGAAATTAGATGAGAACACAGGGAGTTCATTTGTCTCCTACATGTCAAGAATATGACTATTTTGCGCATGTACAGTAGTGGAAAAAGGTTTTCGGGAGACTTTAAAACTTCACACAATTTCAAATATTATAAATTATTATTATTTTGTAATATATTTATTATTATTATTATTATTATTATTATTATTATTATTATTATTATTATTATTATTATTATTATTATTATTATTGTTATTATTATATATTTATAATTATTTTTATTATTGTTATTATTATTATTATTATTATTATTATTATTATTATTATTATTATATGTTAAATATTTGTGAAAACTTATTTTTTGTGTTTCAAAAGTTGTGGCTGCATGAGTCAGACAGTAACAAAAGGATTTCTCTGTTTCTTGTTAGAATGAAAAAAACAACAAAGCAAAACAAATTTTTGACAGTTTCAACATGTCATGCCCTGGGTACGCTTCATTATCTCACTGAAACATCCAGTTTGAGCCTCAACAGAACAGAGCGACACTGACTTAAGCGTGATGCTTAATGTTACAGATGGGTAAGTGCCCCAAAACTTTTTTCACCACTGTACACTGCGATGACGATGCTCAAACAATATACTGTGCAGCTTTATTCTACACAAATCATAAAACAAGGGTAAACACCTTAATGGATTGGATTTATATTGCGCTTTTTTGGCCACTTTACATTACTCATCCATTATTCATTCACCCTCACATTCTCCCTCTGGCGGTGGTAAACTACATATATAACCACAGTTGCCCTGGGGCAGACTGACAGAAGTGTGGCTGACATTTTGCACCCCCTCTGACCACCACCAAAAATTCATACACCACTGTGAGTGGCACTGGAGGCAAGGAGGGTGAAGTGTCTTGCCCAAGGACACAATGGACTGACTAGAACAGAGTGGGATTGGAACTACTAACCCTTCAGATATTGGACGACTCACTCTACCAACTGGGCCACACAATGTGGGCTAAGTACAATAAAATACACTTATAAAAACAAAAAGAACTTCAAATATGGTAAAACCAACAGAGGAAATCTAAAAAAGACAAACATGTCATTCATTGATTAAAAGCCAATGGGAAAAAGTGTTTTAGACTTGATTTAAATACAGGCCAACAAAAAAGGCCAACATCCCAGAAAACACCATGGGCTGCTTTTGTCTGCACTGTCAGTATAAGCTCGGTTTCAGTCACCAGTGTATTTCATTTCCACTGGAGGTATAGTATTACTTTGTAATGTTGTATATACCGTTGTGATGTCATCATCAGTGCAACTGCAGCTATGAGCAAGAGAATAAATTAAAATGTTAATTTATAATTTCTGAAATTAAATGAAAGAATTTTCATATTAGAACATAGTTGTTTCAAACTTTTGGTTGATTTACCAGGATAAAAAAATATTTGGTTTTGGAAATGCAGTATTAGCTTGACTAGATGTGCAGGACTGAATTTTTTTGTCACGCATATGTACTGACATGACTACGATTTTGGATTGACCGATTAGATCAGATTACATTTCATACCGCTTTGGCTCTAAAACTAGTACCTGGTGTCAAGCGGCAGAAACGCCAAAAAAGTAACGAACAGCTTATAACAGGTGGGATAAAGTGGGAAAATGGGATATCTTAGATTTATTTTCAAGTCTATCATCATGCCCATCTTACAAAGAGTTTATAAGTGACATAAAACATTAAGGAAAGCCCTGAAACAGAAACATTGAATGTAGAGCATAATTTTAAGCTAAAAGAATAAGGAATGTGCAAGTATTTAGGAACAGGGATTTTTTTTTTAAACATATGGTAAAAGAAATGTACAACTCCCCCTAAGCCTCTGTAAAAACAAAACATTAAGAAATGATAGAGCTGTACCACATCTACCAGAACAGCTTCATGCAGCATTCATGAATTTCCACTCTGCTAACCCTTTTAAGACTAACATTATAACAGGATGTCGAACTGTCTTCACGTTTTCTTTGCAATAAAAGTGTCAAAAAATATATTTTTTGCCAATTCGTTTGCACCTTTATTTTCAGGAAGAACTTAACTTTCAATATCTGGTCTATCTAATGATTATTATTATGCATAATAAATCCTTAAAATAAGAAAAGTACAAGCATATTCGGCACAGAAACTTTTGGAGATCGCAGAAATAAACAATTTTCACCTATTTTATATTTCTTTAAACATGCTTTCTGGTCTTGAACATTTAGTATCCATCTTATTATTATTATTTTTTTCCAGGTGGTTTGTGTGTGGAAGTGATGTTGCTTTATGTAGACACCATATCCTCAAACGTGCCTTGTATTTGACAAACCTTTGCAAAAAAAAAAGCACTCTCACTCATCTGCAAGTAATTATTTAGCAAACAACATTTTACACTTCCAGCAAACTATGGAGGAGTGAACCAATGACCTTAAGGGTGATGAAATTCAGTTTGCAGGTTGAATAGTGTTGCTCATCATATGTGGGTCACAAAGAAAGCTGAAAAATATTTCACATCCTTATGCCCTCAAATGCATCAATTACATAAAAGCAAAACAAAGTCAAGAAAAAGTAACTCCTTGTAAATCATGGATTAGTTATCCAGGAGCAGCCAATGGTGGAGCATTTTTAACACTTCTTTCCTTTTCTGACTAAAACGAATGAGGGGAAAGTGCAGTTCAAATCCATGTCAGCACGGCTTTGTTGAATCACTGGGAAAACATTCCCTGAGGGAGGTAAAGCCGAGAAAGGAAAAAAAACAAAACACAACAGCCATATGAAATTGAGATTGATCACTTGATTGATTTTTCTTGCTCTTTTTTGTTGTTGTTCGTGGCTCTAATTTCTAAACTTTAAATCTGAGGGGCTATGTTGGATTGTTGTTCATCTCTACTATTAAAACATCT
Source organism: Siphamia tubifer (assembly GCA_020466265.1). Taxonomy (NCBI): domain Eukaryota; kingdom Metazoa; phylum Chordata; class Actinopteri; order Kurtiformes; family Apogonidae; genus Siphamia; species Siphamia tubifer. The sequence goes on along the minus strand of CM035801.1, from coordinate 23,242,049 downwards.
AACAGCAACAGCAAACCTATAGATTGGAGCTGCGGGGCCACTGTGGGTCAAAAATGAGAAATTTTGCCCTTTTCCAAAAGATAAAAGCAGGATAGAGGGCCAGCAGGGTGGTTGCAAAGCAAGAAAACAGCTCAAGGCTTATTATGGTTTCCAACACAAACACTTCAAATCCAACAACATTTATCCTAAATGTCAGATAGCAGTACGTTATTTATCATGCTGCTGAATTCAGTTAAAGACACAAAGCATAAAAAGAGAACCAAAGCGAAGGCGGGGAATGCTAGCGCTTGCCTCTGTGTCCGGCACATGCATCAAAAATGTGCCTGGAATACAATCATCAAAGGGCCGGTACAATACCACAGAGGTTCTAGAAATGAATACTAAATTAATGACAAAAGGCAAAAGTGAACTCTGTAAAACCAATTAACGTGTGCGCAATGACAGACTGATTTTGTCGAGAATACAAGCTGGAGCCATTCACTGTTGTGATAAGAGTGGGCATGCGGCGCATTGCTACGCAACTTGATTAATTTGGCAAGTGAGTGCATGAATTATCTGTCTGGAGAATACAGCATTTTGTTCCCTTCATTGGATTCTATAAAAGGGTAGGTGTCAACCCGCCTCTGAGCATATTTTACACCTAAGCAGGTCACTTTGTCCTTTGCAAAGATCACCAGCTCTACCCAAGGGCAGCGTAGTGGAGAGTGAAAAAATAAAATGAAAACATGGAGGGGGAAGAAAAAAAAAAAAAAAGAAGGAAAATATCACATTGCATAAAAAATGTGTAGAATAGTGAGCATAAGCGTGTCCCTTTCTCCAACTACTTCATATTAAATTCTGCATGTTGGTGCATGCTTTCAGATTCCATGCACATGCTGTGATTAATGGACTGAATACCAATAAATGAAAACATCCGGTTTAGTCGGCCGCCGCTGCACTGATATGATTTTGTTGTGGTTGAGAGGCTGCATGCGGGAAAAGAAAGAAAAAAAAAAAAAAAAAAAAACTCATTAGGAAATATGAATAATGTGTGCTTTTTGCAGTTATAACCAGTAGCATTAAACATTCATGGAAATGTTACCTTGCTGAATTCTTTTATGTTTATGACTGGGGCGGCTTCTAAGCTTCCAAGGGTAAGCTATACATGGGACACTCCCCCTTCTGTAACTTCAGAGGAAATTATCCAAGTGCAAACTTTAAACCGAAGAAGGGACAATCAAGGTGACCAGAGGCTTAAGAGTAGGATAATCTTATTATAGCAATCGATGACTGCTGATTGAGCACGTCAAGGGAAACGGAGTGGGATGCGACACCGACTCTGCACAGGCACACGAGGAGTTTGTGGTTAATAATGACTTCCTTTTAGTTTCATCAGTGCGAGCGTAATTAAAATAAAATAAAATAAATTTTTAAAAAAAACACGTGGCAAAGTAACATTAACGATTGTGCTGCGTAGATCATCTTCATAGCGTTATTCCAGGGTATAAGGTGTTTGTTGATGTGGTTTTGTGTGAGACCTGAAAAACAAGCAGCTGCGCTCAATACGTCCACGTTTTTGTGTTCAACATGTCGGCGAAGCAGTCGTGTGAAATGTCAGCACCCCCTCCCTCCTGTTCCTCCCACAGGTAGCTTCATAGAGGTCAGCCCCTCATCCTTCTTTCTCTGTGGCATTTACAGCTGTTGTTTTTGTGTCGCCGCGCAGGATCTGGTCACCGCTTCACGTCAAATTATTTAAATACAAAGACAATCTCTTCAACCCCTGAAAGAAAAGAAAAGCTTTTATCCCATTAGGATTTTTATTTATCCTCTTATCATCAGGTAAAAGATCAACCTGGTGGATCAATTGGGGTGCAGAGTTGTGTGTTTTAAGGATAGTTTACACTTTCAGATGCATAATAACAGGTAAAATGTTCATATGAAATAAAATGTGTGTGTTGAAAAGACTTAATATGTCTTTTCCAACAAACAATAAGAATTAAAAATATGTGTTTTATAACAACAGGACTTAAATTATAATAAATCTGCTTCCTTTTGAATGAAAGTCATTTTTAGTGTCAGTAAATAGATCATCCTTAAATACTTTGTGAATGTTTAATTAATTAAGATAAATATATTTTTGTATCTGAAATTCTGACTTGTTTAATTTTTGGGGGGGCTTTTGCTGAGTTCTTAGTTGACCAGAAATAAAGGTCTGTAAATAATCATCTACAATAACAATAAAATACAGCATTTGAAGGGGTCTGAAAGTTTTGTCAAGCACATTTGAAGGGAACTCTTCAATCCTAAAAACAATAACATACAAACGTCCATTTCCATAAACTGATATGAAGCCAATAATGTAGTCAGTGTTGTGTTGTCCACAGGGGACAGTGTAGGTGATGTCACACAAGGCTCCAATAAACAGAGCAGAAGAAGTAGAGTCGCCTGTTGTTTTTTTTTTTTCCATCAAAAGACTTGACTGTAATGTCTTCTCTCCAAAGATGAGACAGATGTATTATAAACTCATCTCTTTATCAGTCCAAGATACCAAATGTACAGATATGTTTTTACATTTTTCCCCAATTTTCAGAGAAAATGTAGCTCAACAATCACAGCAGCTAAAAGGTCACCAAGTCACAATTCTGTGAAAAAGGCAAAAAAAAAACCCATCTCTAATGACTGAGAACATGTACTTGCAAGACTTGTCCATGCTTTTTTTTTTAACCCCATTTTGCCATTTCCATAAAATGCTCCAATAACACACTTCCAGATGTCCATTAAGGTGATTATGAAAAAGCACCTGATATTTATTAAAATATGTAAATCAACTAAAAAAAACAAAAAAAACACCACTAGTCGGTTATTACTGGAGAAAGATAATGATGCTATTAGTACAAACAATCAGGTTACATTTAAAATGTCATTGAGGGAAAAAATGGGAAACTTCAGCTTAATTTGGGGATGTTTATAAATGGATTAAAAAGGCAAAAACAAAACCAAATAAACACTAAATGATTATACTATATTGTCCAACCCTAGTGGTAACAAATTAACAATTAATATTCTGATAATAATTCTTACCAAACTTTCCCCAGAACCCTTATTTCTTCCAGACACCTGCTTATGTAGCCCTGGCCCATCACCCATTTCACATTATAAGCTCAATAAAAACATTCAAGGGTTTAATCAGTATCAGACACCCATGTGCCACTTGGCTAGATCAGCATCTCATCAGTCTCTGCCATCTCTAGAAGCCTCATTAAGACTCATTCACTCCCATGTGCTCATGTCAGATGGGGCTTGTGAGCATTAGATGGCCTCCAGCCCAAACCCTTCCATCCACTATTTAGACAAGCCTCATAAGTGTGCGAGCTGTTCACAAGCCCTTACGTATTAACAGAGCACAGCGCAGGGTTCAGTGAAGAGCCAATCAGCTGTCCAATGAGACGAGATTACAGGAAGCCGTGCACTTTATCTGAACGTGAACTTTTTATAATGTGTTGGCACAAAGAAGCAATCACCATTTTTCTTACAGTCTCTGGGTTGAGTAACGTAGACAATCTGGAACGGCTATTCCAAAAATGTGGACGCTTTTATGACAATAGATAGGACAAATTTCACATTAGGGTCTATGTGAGAGAAGACAATATGGAGTTTTTTTTTTCATAAAGCAGCACAGTAGTATGAGTAAGGCTTTGTAAATCATGTTTGATGTCATGCATTCTTTCATCTTGGTTTTCACCTTCTGCATATCAAACCTTTTTTTCTTTATATCAGAACAACTACAACTCAAGCTCTGACTGAAATGAAACTGAATCACAAAAAAAACACTGGAGGATTAAATAAACTATAACATTTCTTACATGGATATGGTACACCTGTGGTGCAGTACACTCAGTAGACCTTACGTCAGGCATAAGTAAGTTCAATAACTCTACAGAAAAGAATGTGTGAAGCAGAAAACTACCACATGAGGAGCAGCGAAGACCAGCACACACACCCAACACACTTATAACATGACAAAGAACACGTAGAAAATGGCTTTACACAACTTAGCACTACCCACTGAAAAAATAACACCTGAGAAAAGCCACAAATTACCTTATAGTTCTGTCAAAATGTTTACAGAGACATATCATGCTATAACTCAATGAATACTTAAGATATCACCATGAAATTACATGGACATATACATATAGCTAATGCAATGATCCATTTGAGTAAAGGTCAAAGGTCAAGGTCACAATTAACTAAAAGATCAAAATCCCATTATCGGTTACTACTCAAGAATGGAGGGTCACAGAACTTTCAGATTAGTACCAAACGATGCGGAATAAAGATTTTTGTAAAATTCTAATGATTGGTGTTATCACCTGCGACCAATAGTTTTTGAGATCTCTGGAGGTCAAAGGTGACATGTCACAAAATTAACTTCTGTAACACTGTTTGTGTGTGTCAAGCATAGACAAATCATGCTATAACTTAATCAATATTGGATATATTATAATATTACATGCATTGACGCATATATACATATAATGAAATTATACGGGGTGTCATAGAAACTTGAGATTGGGACAAAAGAGGGATGAGATTAGGCATTCTCTGAATACTTGTCCAGGTTTGCATCCTATTTCCTTACTTTGTTGATATCTATCTTTTGACAGAATCCAAAGAAGATTAAAAAGCATAATAATGTGTAAATGATTTTGTCACTAAAGAACAAAAGATACATGATCTATAAACTACATGTGAAGTCAGCATTACCACTAGTAAATCGTTGCTATCACACCATACTTTTCACCACCACTTTAGTTATCATACATATGTAGAATACAAAACAATAAAAGAACAGAAAACATCCCACCCCCTCAAATGAAAGTCTGTAAAGCTTTAGAAGGTAGGGAAAATACCGAAACGCATGTGCTTACACCCACCTACAGACATTACATTCTGCTACACCAACAGATTAATTCCACAGGACACACCATGTAAAATGATGTGTCATCTGCAAACAAACATTAACCAAGCTTCTTTTTTCTCCTGTATTAAATGTATCGCTCTTGAATTAAACTTTTTTGTTTTATCAATGGCCTCGGAAGAACGTTAAAGTCATCAAACTACATGTAAAGTGATGCGTCATCCGCAAATAAATATTGACCCCCGGCTTGATTTATTTCTGCATCAGAACTTTTGAATCACATGAAATTAAGAGAGGAAGCATTTTATTTAACCATTTATTCACTTTGGCAGCTGAAGGGCAAAGACCAACACATGATGTGAATGCCAAGAGCAGAGGGGAGGGGGGAAAAAAGTGAGCAGCATGTGAATGATGTGCAGCCATCTGCATGCATTAAATTTTATTGATGTTAATTCTTTGGATAGGCCCCATTCAGAGTCACGGTTGCCATCATTCCTGTTTATTTTCATATATATTAATTACAGAATAGAGAATTCAGATTCTGTGATTATCAAAGTCATCCCCAGGGGGCCAAATAAATTGTGAGGGCTTTATTTATTAGCAGACTGGGGGTCAAAGGGTTGGATGTGCACTAAATTAAACTTCCTGCTATTGAGTATCTTTTGGCATCTGGGAGAATATGGGAATTGCTCTGAAGAGATGGAAATGATGGCTGCTCTTACAGAAACCAACAGCTACCTCAAGCAGCGCAGGTTATGGGCAGAGGAGTGAATTTGCATACATTTGCTCCGCTCTTCATTTTTCCTGCACAGTATCTTTCTTACCGCTCTTTTTTTCTAATTTCTCCTGCCAGTCATCTCATCATTCACCCCTTTTCATCCCAATCTTTTCTCAACCCCGTCCCCTCACACCAACATTGAATATTAATTTCTTCATTCTACACCCCCCCCCCTTCTTTTTTCCTTTAGTCATTCACACTATCTCTGCTGCCTCTGTTCGTGCTTTTTCCCCCCTACACCTTAAATGATTCATTTATTAAGTTTGGTTCTGCTTCGTTACCCGCTTTTAAAAAGTTATACAGCTAAAACACAATCGCTCAAATTCCTCTTCTTTGGTGTGAATTGGTAATACTGACAGATTTTTCAAAGGGAGCTCCAAAAAAATTTTTTTTAAGAACCATCATATTGAGGAAAAACTTAAGATAATGTCTGCAATAAAACATATTGAAAGTACTTCGCTAAGTGTAGGGAAGTTGATTCAGTCAAGTGTGTTTGGTGCAGGTTGATGGACTTACTTCTCTCCGTCGTGAAGCCCAGCAGGTCTGTTTGATCTTCCACACCACTGCTGCCACCAGGAGAAGTGACAGAAAGCAACTGGCATGGAAAAGAGAAAAAGACAGCGAATCAACTAACTTTGATAACAGCCGTCTCTGAGTCACTCTTCCCGTAAAAGTACACTGGGTTTTGGGAAAATTACCATTTCCTTAGCTGTATACACTTTTCAATGCGCCACATGCAATATCCATCCTGAATGATTTGATTTGATTTGTACTGTCATCTATATTATAACAACCAAGTGGCCTCGTATGTGTGTTTGGGGACTCGCACAAAATATGGAATGAGGTGACATACTTATGTGTTTTTGGACAAGGAAGAGGCCGGTTAACAGGACTAATATTTTCAGAAATATTAGTACATTTGGAAACCAATAGCCATATAAATCACATTGGTCACAATGATTTGGAGGTGACTGCTCGACACATGTGATATAGCATTCAGAAATACACAACAGCAGAATGAACTACCACATTTAGAAGCTGTGGATCTCCATGGGTCAACATGCTAGTTTATACAGATGCCTAATTTCTCTGCAGGCTCTATGAAAAACCTAAAGTCTTCACTGATCTCTTGACAGTTACCCTATACAAAGATTGTGAAGTCATCACAGTCATTTGTGGAATCTTCCAGACTGTTTAACCCTTTATAGGGCAAGTGACTATATTTGGTCCTTTCTACATACATTACAAGACAGTAAGAACAACAGTTCTAGTGAAGGTAGTGAGTCAGCATCATCTCAGGTCCATTGTCCCCAACATTTTTATTTCCGCGGACCGATCAACGTTTGACAATTTTACCACGGACCGGGGGGTGGGGGTGGGGGGTTACGTACATTGTTTATATTGGTTTTGCTTGGTCTGTGGGAATCACCTGTCACAATAAATCCATATTTTGAGTACAACTCCTGGTATTGTCTGTTAAAATCTTTCCTTTTCTTGGAAGTTAGAGGCTCTTCTTCTGTCTCTTCAGTGTGCGTTTTCCTCTGTTCCTCTGTTTTTTTACTTCTTTTGCTAACATGTGGCTTACATTTTTGGCATTCAAGTGACAGAGATGTAACCGAGAGAATCCGGTCAATTTTCAAAATAAAAGATTGTTCAAACTCTGATAATAAATACAAGAAAATCAATTAATTAATTAATTAATTATTAGGCGGCCAGTGGCCCGGTACCAATTGATCCACGGACTGGTACCGGTCCGTGGCCTGGGGGTTGGGGACCACTGGTCTACAGGGTCTGTAAGGTCCACCTCTGCATGAACAGTGAGCATACCTCCTTTGTTAGGTACCATGAAGTAATGGTAGTAATGTAAGGAATGATGTTCAAAGGGAGAATGCGGATGTAGACAGAAGTCTGGATCAGCACTTATGGTTTTGTAAAGTTCTAATTAGACAAATTACAGCCCCCGTCAAGCTAGGAAAAAAGGTAGTATTTAATGTTTTAACACTCTGTATTAATAGGCACTTTCCCACAGAGTAGGAACTTAGTTCTAGGAACTAAATAGTTCTTAGCACTACTACTGTATATATAGTTCCTAGGGAACCTTTGGGTTTGCATTCCAACAGGGCAGTAGGAACCATGGGAGGGGCCAATGTAACGCTAACATCCGCCGCAGTGATATATTCTTTAAGCACTAAATTCAACAATCACACAAGACAGAGAGAGCTACTGTAAGATAGAATAGAGAATGAGGAGGCCACGGCATTTATGTTCTGTATCACAGAAATGATAATTGTGGTCAAATACAGTGAACCCAGCAGCAGGTTTATACTATGATGTACAGTATATTAATTTCATAGCTTTACCCAACATCCCTATTAATCCAAAAACAATACTGCGTCATCGGTCTATTTATTTATTACTTTCTCCGTATTTTTTTCGGACTGTTTTAAAGATAGCAGTACTGTAAGATGCAGAAATGCAGAAGTAGACATGGTCTCGGCTCTATCAATCACCAAAAACCTATGACATACAGCTCTTAGAGAAGTAAAAAATACCCTGCCTGTGGGTAGAAACAAAAAAGGTTCTAGGAACTATGTAGTTCCTATGCTGTGGGAAAGGGGAAAAAAGGTTCCAGGATCTAAAAAGGTTATAGGAACTACAAATGGTTCCAACAGCGGCAAAGTGCCTAATATATGTGCACCTTTTATTTATATACCAGGTTCATTGAATTCATTTTTAGATGTTTTACACCAGATTTCATTCAACACATGCCAGATATTTCTGTTTGTGCTGCTTCTCGTCATTTGGTTACATTAATCCTTTACAAACTATTAGGTCAGTTTGATGTTATTACCAATCTTTTAAGGTTGTGCGCATAATTCTTGTGTTTTGTTGCTGTATATAAACAAAGTTAGAAGTAAATATGTATGTTCATTTCCACCCTGCAAAAGCAACACAGATAAAAGTGGCATAAGACTTTTGCATAGTACTGTATGTAAACTTCAGATTTATAAATATCTCAGATGGATTAGGAGCATTAGAGCCTCCACCAGAACAGCTAAATGTTCCTTTCATGCATTTCATTATTACTGTTTTCATATTGCCTGCATATAATCTCTACAAAATTGTGAGACTGTGTGATTTTTAGGAAATCTATTATGACTTTGAAATTATACTTCCCAAGGTAAAACTTTGAAAGTCACTGCCATTAGGAAGAACATCAGCAATTTGTTTGACACTGAATCCTTGACTTGTTATATGCAGAAAGAAAAAAAAAACCAAACAAACTATTATTCAAGAGTATGCACCAAAATGAAATAAAGGGTTCAGAATAATGAACAAGTTCTATGTAAATGTTTATCCTCATTCCCTTGTTTTAGATAATGAGTAAAAACACATTATTTTCTTAAAACCAGTTTTGGAACAACCAAACCTGATAAAAAAAAAAAATACAATACAAATAAAAAGTTCCCTTTATTTCTTAAAAAAAAAAGACAGCACAGGGGAGATGATATAAAGAAGTAGCACACATTAATTTCTCAGAAGACTGCATGTTTTGGCCTATTACTTCAATTAATAATCCGACAGTAAAATCATTAGTCAAGGGAAATTCAGCAAGATCCAAGTGCTACTGGGATAGAAAAATATGACTGATTGAGAGCTTCCACTTCATTATCCAGGCGACGGATGAAATTGTAAAAATTATTATATACTAAGGAGACATTCTGCACCATGTTAAATATGGGACCTCTAAGCTCTTAAATGTGGCGAATGATTAAGACGAAATAGATGGCAATTGTGTGTCTACGAGCCTTCAAATGCAACAGATTTGAAGAGGAAAACTTTCTTTAGAAAATTAACCCATAAAGACCCAAACATCCACAACCAACAGGAAGAATCTACCAATATAAACTATTTTAATCCAATCCTATCAATACATTTAAATAATCAGTGTAAAATTAAATGTAATTTTTTTTTTCAGATATGACTCGATCAGAGGCTCCATAGTTACCATGGAAACACTGTGATCTTCCCCAACATTGGTTCATCAGTTAAACCCATGGAGTTGGATTCATAACAGTGGATGGAGACACTGGGTTTATGTTCAGTTAATGATATATTTTCTGTAAAATTCACTTTTTCTTTGACTTCTTTATTTTTGACAAAATAAACTTTGAGTTAACAGAGTTTTGATGAATATCTAAAATAAATATAGTAAATTAAATACAAGAAAGTACATGACTTACAGTAACAGATGCTAAAAATAGAGGATAATATTACAATACATTTAAGGTTAAATTAAAAAGGTTAACCCATAAAAATCCAGTGCTAGTTTTGTGTCAGTTCTCAAATGATTTTTCCCTACTATATTTCACATTTCTTATGTGATTTTGCAAAACCAATTGTAATATTATCTTACTTATTTTGTTTTTTCTCAGAGTAAATCATGTATTTTCCTATGTTTGAGTTATTGACTATGTAGATGTTCATAAAAGCTTCGATTAAAGTTGAGTGCCATTCTATCAGAAAAAGAAGAAAAACAGAAGAAAAAGTGTAAAAACATCAATAATTTATCAGAAAAATAAGTGTCTGCATCCACTGTCATTTATCAATCTACAGGTTTTACTGGCGAATCAATGTTATAGAAGATGATGGTGTTTCCACGTTCATTACGGAGCCTTTGAATGTCTACATGATGACCGTGAGAAGATGACAAACTGCATTTTACATTTTAAAAACATACATGAAGAATGTTTAGGCATTAAGCAGTAATTTAACACTCTGCCTGTTGAATTCAAATGGAATATGACTCTGTTCCTGATGTCCAGGAACAAAGACAATCCCAAACACATCCGGTAATTTGACCAATGATCCCGTGCCTTTAGAGACTCACCATATTCTAAAGTGGTTCAATAAGTGCATTTCACCAGAGACACGTGACTGGCTCCAATTTCTTAAGCCCATTTGTTTGATATTTAAACTCGGAGGAGTCTTTTAATTTTCTTGCCTCTCCTTCCAAATTTCATTTTCCAGGATCTCTGAAGAATAACTCTGAGGTACAAATAACACTTAGAAAATAAAGGTACTCAAGTAAGACTGTCATGAAGAAAAAAAGGATGGACAATGCTGGGCTTCAAACATTCAGCCACTGCACATGGAATTTATTTTTGGAGGTGACCAAGCTGGGAACCCCCTTTTCTTCTTTTAAAAGCACCTTTGGAGATAAATGGAGTCTGAGTGTAGAGGAATTAGATTGGAATGAGATTTTTTTTTTTTTTTGACAGAAGTGACCAAAAAAAGCATTTTTTGAATATCCCATAAGTGTTTTATAAAGTACTTAAATGGCCCTGATTTTAATAATTGGAATCAAGTTTTAACCCATGAAAATGAAGGAGGTCAAAAAATGTATATATGAAATAACAACAACACACTTTGTTCTGCAACTCATACAGGGATCAGCTCTATAAACCGTACTAAAAGTGAAAGGATGTCACAGATCTAATTAATTTCCTATTTTAGTGATCTCATACAATTCATGTTACGGAACAGTACTGTTAATCCATTTGTAACTTATGCCCATGTCACTCCTAATGTACTGATTAATGACTGATTAATCAGTTAAACTGCTCAGGAAAAAATAAATTGTTCCGATAATTGGTTCAGTCATTGTTCATGATAAATCACATTCTCTTTTTTTTTTATTCATATTAAACTAATTGCTGTTTATTACTACTTTTAGAACACATGGTAGGAATCAGACAAGTTCTGTGCATGTCATATATATATATATATATATATATATATATATATATATATATATATATATATATATATATGTGTGTGTGTGTGTGTATGTGTGTGTGTGTGTGTGTGTGTGTGTGTGTGTGTGTATAAATCGTTGGAAGTCTTAAGTTATAGATACAACAAATTAAATAAGCATTGAAATGGGTTGTAAAAATCCACTGGATCTTTATCAAAATTAACATAAAGATAGCTTTGCAACACCTGGAAGATTTCAAATTCTAACTTTAGGAACAATTAGGGACTAAATATACCAATAAATAAACCAAAGACTAATAAAAGTGGGGTTAGAAAGTGGGGTAGTTAGAAAGTTAGAAAGTGGGGTAAAATGTCCTTATGGTGCCTGTTAAATCATTGGGCCTATCAACAGCAGAAGTTACCAGGGTCTGTTTAGCCTTGGGTTTCTTTATTCCTTTAGATTTTATGAAGAGAGGTTTTATGGAAATCACAGTGAGAGTAACTGATAGTAAAAAATAATCATTATTTGCAGTCGTATAGTGATAATGTAACCTAATAGCATGCACAGTCTTTAGTCCACTGGCCTTGGTCTCGACTTCCAGTCGTCTTGTACTGATCTGGGCTCTGCTTTCTTTTAATTACATGCTCATTTCTGTAACTTCAGAGCTACAGTTACCCACAAGGGGAAACAATCAATAATATGTATGCTGACTTTCTACAGGCTCCTTAGGATGCATAACAGCTTCACATCCTTGAAAATAGAAAATAAGGAGTGATTTTTCCTTGTTTTGGGATGTTTTTTTTAAATATGGACCTTGATTTCTTAACCCTCAATTTAATTTTCTCCACATTTTAGTTCTCAAGATTCCAAAATCCTTTCATTGTCACTGTATACACAGAGCATACGGAATTAAATTCTGATGCACTTTACAGAGACGGTACTTCTTAAGTAAAAAAAAAACAAAAACAAAGCGACACAAATATTTAAATAATATTAAATTGTATAAAAAATGATATATATAAATATATATATTAAAAGGACACCCCCCTCTGTCAGTCAAGTGACTCACATTCATAGGTGCAGAGAATAGTCAGAGGCAAGTACAGTCTATTATACATTATTGATTAAGATGATTTCATCAGTGATGTACAATCAGTTGTTTTATCCTTTGCATTTTTTCTGTGAAAATCCGGTATTTTCCTGAATGTTATTCATTGATAATAGAGATCTTCTCTTTTCAGCTAAATATTTCAATCACTGAACATAAAAACTACATGTCTAAAACTTGTCATTTGTGCACTGCATGAGTTCAATCAGTGAATTAACCCAAGAACACCAACCTTAAAATTAGTAACACCATCACTAAGGTCAGGTACATTTTACCCGATATAATATCTCAGATAAAATACAGTTTTCATCAATTTATGTAAAAGTACAACACTGCATGCCAAATTGTAGTACTCTTCTCTTTCCAATATACAATATTACATTAAAAATAAAAAAAGGTAACATGGAGGACCCTTTAAAACGGCAGCAAAACAATGAAAATCACCCAAGGCTATTGTTCTAAGGTTAAAATTCTGGAAGATGACAGTGATTTTATATTCACTGAGGCTGTGAGCATCCAAATGAATCATATCTGAAGCCAGTGAAAAGCTGAAAACCTACGGTTTACCTGAACTATTTACATCTATTGACATGATTAGAGGTTGAGAAGTTATCAAAATTTAAAATCAGTGCAACCTTTTGGTCATTAATGCCATTGAGGGTTAAAGAGTCTGCACTTCATAAGGGTTTGGTACTTTACTATTTCTGGATTGAAGTTGATGATATTAAAGTCAAATGTTTGCTCATGTAAGATGACATGCAAATTTCCCCTCACGTGTATGCACACTGAGGCATGACTGGTAAAAAGCTGAGGTTGTTAATTAGTATAAATTACACCCTGCAGTTCCTGTGCAAAGTGTAGCACAGCATCCTATTAGACAGCTTCTACACATCTAATCAGAAGGCATGAAACAATCAAGACTCTTAACAAGATTAGAAGTTAGTAACTACTACAAAAATAAATCTTGTCCATGGATTACGTGACGTGAAAGAGGGAAAATTCAAAGGCTTTGAATATTTATAGTGAAAAGTGGAGGAAATATTTGACTAAACCAGAAAAAAAAAGGGGAGGGGAAAGAGCTGCGAGAGAAAACAGGGTTTATTCCCAGACATGGTGTCATTTCCTCACTCTCACGTACAAGGAGGCCTCCAAACCCTGTGGGGTGATTTGACATTTTGTCATCAGGCTGATTATGTTTCCTGCAGGTTCACTCTGCCGCAAACATTCCAACTATGAACAAGTGCTAGATTCTTTCTGAGGGGGGGTTATGGGTCAGTGAGAACTGGACAAAAAGAAAACAAACACGAATGAATCAGCAACAATTGAGACTGGGGGGGGGGGGGGGGATACAAAATAAAAAATTTAATTGATACCTGTGGAAATAGAATGAGCTGTAGTTTAGGCTGAGAATAGAAAAGTAACATAGTATGTGGTTAATATTAACAAAAAAAATAGGTTTGAGGTTAGAAAACAGATTGAATTCTTGTGAGTTTTGTGAGTGTAGCTGAGGTCAGTAAATGTATGACTCTAAAAATAGGGTTGATACAGGTTAAATTTAAGATGTTTTCATTAGAGCTGTGAAAATGAATGCATTAACAAGGATTAATTCATCATCATGATTAATCAGAGTAAAAAATTTTAACACAATTAAATGGAACAGGTGTTTACAGTTGGTTTGTTTCAAGTTGTTTTTGTTGAAACTATTTAAGGTGTTCAACATGTTAATTGAAAATATATTTAGATTTTTGCTGTGTTTTTTATCTTTTAGAAAAGTCTGAGTATGTTTTGGATTTTTTCTGTGAGGTTTTTTTTTGTGGAATTTTTTTTGGTTTTTTTCAAACACATGTTTTGCATGTTGTTTTCCTCCGCATTTTTGTGTTTGTGTATTTTTGTGTATTTTGCGGGAAATTTTAGTACAAAAAAAAATACCAGAGAAAGAACAATCGACTGACAAAGTGTTTGATGGTGTTTTCTTTTCACCAAAGCACTTCCATCTTAAAATACCATAGTAACATAACGCATACATTAGTCTGGGATTCTGCTAGCACTAGGCAAATGTGTGACCCAGCTCACGACAAACACATTAAGTGCAGATATATTCCTTGCTTTCTTGAGTTTGTTTAATCATGAAAAATGAAATTAAACTAATGTAGATTTAAAATTCATATTTAACCATGATTAATCAAAATTATTTCAAAGCAACCATGTGATTAATTTGATTAAAATTTTTAATCATTTGACAGTCCTTAGCCTAGCCGCGCTATCCCTATTCATTACATGTATAGGTCTAGGAACACTTTATAGGCAGGGGAGGCGGGGCTAAAAGGTTGTGTTTCAAATCTTCTGTATGTAATAGGACGGTACTACAACCAATCAGCGTAATGTTTAGGATGATGTAGTTAGACGCCGGAAAGTTCACGGAGGAGTCCAGAGAAAGTTACAAATGACTAAACAAAATGGTGGAATATGCAGCTTAACGACTGTTGTCACTTCTGTAAAAAAAAAAAATTGATTAAATGCTGCTGAGGTTTTCTCACATCCTTCACTCATCTTTGATAAAAGGAAATCACCACCCGCTGTTGTTGTTGTTCTTCTTCTTCTATGGTTGCTTCCAGTTGTTTGTCTCCGAATCATTGCAGCGTCACTTTGTAACGCCCGCCCTCTGACTCTATACTTCGCTGCGATTCGTTGGCCAGTTTCAGGGAAATCTAGTTAAAAGTTGAATCGAGCGTGGCTAGGCTAGAAAGTCCTAGTTTTAATCCCACTTTGAAAATAATTTAATGCCCATTTCTTAACCATACTGGCAAAAATTTGTGACTTCTAGAATTTCGGAAAATTGACTTATTTACGTCAGCAGAGATTGAATATTACGTACCTAATGTACATAGAGCTGAATGTTAAGAAGTTAAGAATAATTGGTTCCTAATTTTAATATATATTGTCGGGTTGGAACCAAGTTGACTAACGTTACTTTCTTTGCGGGTTTAACAGACACATTTAAACACATTTATAGCAGTTTATGGCAATATATTTTTTGAGACCTACCATATCAAATGTAAGAAAAAGCTATTAAATACAGATTTGTAAATTCAAGACTGTTAAGACTTTTCAAGACTCTGTGAGAACCCTGTAAAAGGACAGAATCATCAGTCCTTAAGATATAATATTGAATGAACAACGATAGTCTCTGGTTAAATGTAAAGACACTTGAAGTGAACAGAGTAGTGGTGAAGCTCAACTTTCATCTAAACATTTGTCCAAGTGTCTACTCCCTGCTATTTTGGAAAATCCAAACATCCCTCATTGTTTTTGTCTCATGTCTGTTTCCTTTTCAAATGGACATTTTTTTTTAAATTAAGTAAGCTTTCTCCTTCTCACCTTTCCTTCCAAGAATTTCTGAATTTGGCTATTCAACTGTAATTTGATCGAGCATAGGCTGATGATCGCACCATGACAGCATTTCAGGAAAGTTATTGTGAATCAGGCAGTGACGGGCATGTGCCTTGGGCAAAGACTGTTTTCTGTTCCCTCACTGATAGATACACAGAGACTCTGTTAGTCCATCAGTTATTCTGGGCATCACACCAGAATCTGCTGCATAATGCGTTAACCGAACCCAAACATAAACAGAGACACTGGGCTTTTTTAAGCTCCGCTGTCAGTGAGCTAATGATTCCAACAAGACAAGAAAAAAAAAAAAAAAAACAACTGAGACACTTCAAAATTAAGGCTTGTTATATGAGTGACACTGAGGAAATTCAAACCCTTTATCATTTAAATGCTTCATATAGGATATTATGCTTTTAAACATGAAGCAGGTTTTGGTGTGCCAGCTCACAAGCCAATGATCCTAAAAATGTGCCAATAAGGAAACTGTTTGGCGCTTTTAAACATTTTAATAAAGAATGCTTTCTATCACAGTTCTCTGAATAAAATAATAAAAAAAAAAAAAACATTCACTCATAGAGATCCAAACATGCAATAGTGACCAAAACCATCTACTGCTCTAAGACATACATGTTAATCCAATAATTCTATCAATACTTCAATAATTAAAATAAAATAATAATAATAAAAAATAATCATCATTGTCATCTTTTCATGGTCATCAGATATGACTCATTTGGATGTTCAGAGGCTCTGTAGTTACCGTGGACACACCATCTTCTTTTACAATATTAATACATCAGTAAAACCCATGGAGTTTGATAAATAACAGTGGATGTAGGCAGTTGTTTTATGTTCAGTTCAGGTTATATTTTAGTGAAAAAGTAACCTTTTTTCCAGTTTTCTCTGTTTTTGGTATAATAACTCTCACTGAGCTTTGATGAATGCCTACAAGATCAGTAAATTAAATCTTGGAAAATCCAAAATTTTCACAGGAAAAAAGCAAAATATAAAAGAGTCATTTCATAATAAATCGTGACTTATGATTTTAAAGATGTTATATATATAAAGGAAAAAACTTATTCGGGAAGTACCAGAAAAGTAGCACTGGGTCTTTATGGGTTAATAGCCTTCATTATCTTGATCAACGAACGGCACCTATTTAAATAGTGACTGTTGGTTCATTTACAACATTAAAAGGGAAATCACTGCCTTGAAGATACATCCATGTTATTGGTAGATGTGATCAGTCCAACAGAGCCAAGTAACTCAATAAACCCCAGAGATTAGAGCAGGAAATGAAGACATGGAAGTGGTTAAAACTCTGGATTAGATTTACCACAAATGAAGGTGATACATGTCTTCTGTGTGTATTAGCCCTACAGATATTTTCCACTTACCTGAAAAACGTCACAAAGAACTGGACAAGGTCCATGATGCTGTTGTGTTGAGAAAAGGCAATCTGTTTGAGGAAAAACAAGATTAAATTAGATTAAAGATTTGATTAAACGAGTGAAAATCAACCAATGGGAGAGGTCAAATGAACATATATAAATGACAGGTCTTGATTACGGTATATATAGAAATATCTTTTACAAAATGTATTGAAGCAACAGCTGCGAGGAGGAAAGTCGCACAGAACTTTCACTGTTTCCTGCTGGAAATCTCTGAGCTGATGTGTGACATTGTGAAAGGGTCAACATGATATGGTGTCGACAGATCAAGTCTGCATTAAGAGCAGAATGGTAGTTGCTAAAAGGTCGCTGACAGATCTCTCTGGAAGACCTGCTGTAAGTGTTCTGTCTTTGAAGAAATAAAATCTGTCTGGAAAGTGGAACAAAGTGTAAACAGGGGAGAAGGGCATCTTTATACACTAAAGGATTCATCTGAACACCTCCGCTAAAGACCAGCTGTTCTCTAAAACAAGGATAAAGCAGGGGGGGAAAATGCCTGTATATTTTAATTATTTCCTAAGGCATCCGTCCTGTTACATTTATTTTCATTTACAACAGCATCTCCAATATACAGTGCACTGACACTCTTAAAGGACCAACTGGCAACTTCATATCACAAAGGTCACATTTATAATGGGGTCACATATGGGCCTCTCTTCATTAAAAAAGGCATTACACGCAGTTCATAACTGATGGTCCACATCATAGAGACAAGTCATTATCTGTAGAACCTCTATAAGCATTCTGCCCTGCAAACATTCAGACAAGCACGACATCTGCAGCAGGATCAGGTTTGTTGCTTCCAATTGGTTATGAAAAAAAAAGACCTCAGATGGAGACCCAGGTTTTCACAAGAAAAGACTGTGATGTTCTCTACGAGTGACTTCTGCCACTTCTGACCCTTTTCAAGTAAAAAATAGGAACCGCTGATCTGATGCGAGATGCTCAGTGACATGGCTAATGTGACTCAAAAGCACACATTAGAGATGCGTTGCAGCCCCTTTAATGGCCAGCAGGAAGGTGCCTGCTTTTCACATAATACAGGGTCAAAGTAATACCATCAGGGTCAATTTAGTTTTAATTCTTCAATCTCAGCCAGATCATACGTATATATGTGTACTTCTCCTCGTTATTCGATGAAAGGGCTCAAAATAGGACGCCACCGCTGTGCTTCTGGATCTGGCCACATTCAGTGTAGTTTCCATTGGCCCTATGTTATCTTCATCCACATTTAAATGCTTATTCCATGTGTGTGGACATAAATACAGAAGCTCCTAAGTGCAGTCTCACATTCTGCTTTATCTCAGCCTTTATCTATGCTCCCACCTTATCCTCTTACAGAAGCTATTTGCTTTAACAGCTCAGGCCAATCCATAATAAATAAGTAACTGATGGCCAGGAAATCAAATAGAGAACTATTACTAAGCCACCTCCATAGATGGACTGACCCCTAAGATATTATTACCACACGGTACTCTACTGCTCTACCCTGTGGATGAGAGCGAAGGAACAAATCTAAAAATCAATACATGGAAGTGGGTTAATTTGTTCAAATATATTACACAAACATTAGGAATGATAATTGTCGCTATTGAATGTTGGAGTGAAAGCTGCGACTGTGGTGGTTGTTCAGGGAAGAAGTGCTGGCAAGCTTCGATTATTTTAGATTTGCTAAACCGTGGAAGGAATAATAAAAGCCAAACATGAAAAATGTTTTCACCCTCGGCCCTCGCTGGCAGGGTATTGTCATCAGTTTGTTGTCAATCTATCTGTCTGTCCATATGTGCCAAAACTTTAGCATGCACCAGTGGTTCTCAACCGACCGGCAGCAGATAGTCAATGATAAGGAAACCATGGCGTCGACTGAAGCCGAGGGTTTTCAATTGAAGGCACGTTATGTTTTATCATGCAAGACATGAAAATATAATAAAAATATATATAAATTCAGGGAGCAAAACTGGCCTGTCAAAGGGTCCAATCTGCCCCATGAGATGAATTTGCGAAAAGCAAAAATTACACTCAAGATATAAACAATCATTTTACTTGTGGGGCCATATAAAGCCTTACTTTGGTCTCAAGTGGATTAGATCAGCGAAACACTAGTGATCAAGCAATATGGATTTTTCGGGGGCCAATACCATTACCATTTTTTTTTTCACATCAGCCTTAGCCAATGGCCGACATAGACCGCCAATATTTCTAAGCCGACATTTGGAGTGGACAGTAATTTTCCTTCCTCTCAAATGATAACAAATGTTATAAAAGCATCTTCATGTATAATTAGAAAGTAAAAATTGTGACTGTTAACCTAATAAATATTACTACTACAAAAAATATAGATATTTTTTCCCCAGTGTGAACAGCAGTATCACTGAGAACACAGAGGTACTGTGAACTTCGCTTGTCAGAAAATTATGGCTGGGAAAAAAAAGAGTATATCGGCCAACACAACAGTTCAATAATGATACAAGGAAAAAAGATAAATATTGGCCTGATATATCGATGTATGGTTATAAAATACCATCATAATAACTTACAAATAATGATAAATGTGGCAATGTAAGAGAGAGAGAGAGAGAGAGAGAGAGAGAGAGAGAGAGAGAGAGAGAGAGAGAAAATGAGAGAGAGAGAGAGAGAAAGAGAGAGAAAGAGAAAGAGAGAAAGAGAGAGAGAGAGAGAAAGAGAGAGAAAGAGAGAGAGAGAGAGAGAGAGAGAGAGAGAGAGAGAGAGAGATCACCCTGAGTTTTCAAAGTGTGGTAATCAAACGCAGTTTTAATGACAATGAGATAAATCTTTTGCCAAAAATGTGAATAACCTGAAAAAATATAAACAACCTGGAATGCCATACAATAACTAAGTGCAATTTTACCAATATTCTGTCCGTTACTACATGGTTTGTACATTTTTAGAACCATGTGATCTCTAAGTTGTAATGCATGTGTAAGTGATAAACTATATTATTCAAATTGCACGTACCTTTCAGAATAAATTACAGGTTTTTTCATGGTTATTCATATTTTTTAAAGAACAGTTTGTAGATGTAAATGTTGTTTTAATGTAATTTTACATTTTCACTATAAAACGAACTGAAAAGGACTGGAAATGTACCAGTTGGGCCTGCTTCAGATCATATCGGGATGTAGCCCCTGAATTAAAATATGTTTGGCACACCTGATGTAAGATAAATAAAAAATAAAGAGCAGCACACAACAGAAGAATCAAATATTTGGGACATTTTACTAAATATCATCTCAGATTTCATTCATGAATTCTGGAAACAAAGCTGCTATGACTTCTAGTGTAAACTTGGGAATGGATGTAAAAGAAAAAGTGATGTTTACTTAGTTTTATGCGGCTACTCATCAGTCACCTTGTCTGAGCAATGACCAGATTTGTTTGTCAAAATCACAGCTCAAACTGCTACATCTGAAAGAGTAATGGCACTTCTGTTAGGTTTAATGTTTTCACCGCCATCCCAACTGCCACTTTTGATTTGTCAGACTTATATGAGGAAGTAATAGCAATAACTCTCTTTTTAGGCCTCCATCGTTCTTGTGTTGATTTTTTTTTTCCCCCCGTCTTTTTGGTCAATAGCTTAATTGTGGCTTCCCTCACACACGGCAAATAACATTCTGACAGCATTGCTTTTGCTGTCCATCACACTGAAGCCTCAATCGTCTCCGATCAGAGGGAGACGTAGAGAAGGTTAAATGGTGCTTTGCCTTCGCCCGCTAAAAAACAGCTGCGCACCTCCGCACACTAACCACCGCTCATTAAATCTGTAATTAGAATAAAGTGCACTTGAAATCACCCTGAGCAATGCTGGAGCTCTGCATCTGCTAAGATATCTGCTCCTGCTCCGTTTATGCAAGTAGGTTTGGGACCTATTGTTCATAAATGAGATGTTTTAGATGCGTACACCTATATATCAAGAGGGCCATTCAGAAACAAGCGCAACAATAACGTACAACACAAAGGATAAGATCAGCCTCATATTATTCAGTGCAAGGTCATAAAAACATTCCTTACCTGGATCTTGATGGGCCATGAGAAGTTACTGACGTAGACATAAAAAGTGATATTGGGGTTACTTCTAAAGGTGAACTTCTCACAGGAGAAACTGTCTCTATACTCCTTGATGTTAGTTTTGGACACAATGGGCACTTCTTCACCAGAGATGGTTCCAGCTGTAGGGGCACAGAGTTCACATTTATTACAGTGCCACGGGGCGTTCACAGAGCTCACCTACATGCTTAGATAAAGCCCGACTGGTAGCAACATGTTATTATGAATCCATTAATGGGTTCGTTAAAACATTTGGAACAACAGGAAAGCTCTCACGAGTAATTATTATTATGTCTTAAGTGCATTAAATGTCTTTTTGGTTGACCTAAAACAGAGGGGAGCTTTATTGTGTAATTATACATGCAGGCTGTATTTTATCCCGAAATGAAAATAGATGTGGGTGAAAAGCACAGCTTGATAGAGAGAATGAAAGGGTGCCGCTTATAGGTCATAACTGATCCATGTTACCACATATCCATCAACTCAAGCCATGTCGTCATTGGCAGCCGAGCACTTTTTTCACAATCATTTTCAGTATTTCTAAATGTAATCTGCATCTGCTGAATGTCTTGCGATCTATAATCAACATACTAGGTCATTTTATGCCTGTGTTTGTTTATAGCTGAAAAGGATATTAATGCATTTCAAAGCAAAACTGGTTTTAAAAACTCTAAATTGAACCCAAGTTAATATTTCATGTCTTTTCATATTGTTCCTTGTGTCAACGTGTCCACGACATTGACATTCCAACCCATAACTCTGAAACAAAAGAAGTGAAAATGACAGCTTGAGTGTGGCTACGTGAGTGCGTTTATCTTAATTGAAATCACCCTCCTCCTGCCCCCCCACCCCCACCCACCCAAAGGCGCTTCATGCTCTTGTCGATTGTGAAGTGGTTCCCACTCCCGAGAAACTATATCTTTGTGAGGACTGGGGACCCTGCTTCAAAATACTAATGACAGTGCTCCAAAAAGGTTAAGACGGCAGAAAGGAGCACGAGAGGTTAACGTGTTTTAGTGGCTGGAAAAGGTCAGTGTTGTGGTGATGGAGAAACTGGCAGGTGACTGGAGAGGAAGGGAGTGCAAGAGGTAAACAGTTGAAATAGACGACTGCAGTGTCCTTGGGTGTCTTTCCTCGGGGGAGCAGTAATACCCACTCAACAGTGATATGGTACACACTAACAACAGGAGGAACAACATCGTCTCTGTCATATCATTTATATCCCTCATCTGACTACATATGTACTTTAATTACTTAAATAAAACTAAGAACCAACTGGTCCTCTCAAAAAACATCACTTTAATTCATATAAATTCTCCGTAAACTGAGGAAATCATCCAAGATGTTGGCATTCTTCTGTTAATATAGCAAAGGATGTAATAACATGGTGGAATTTTTTTTAAATATAAGACTTTCAATATGTTTCTGGTCTTGTGCTGTGAAATTTACTATGTGTATTTCTATGCAAATGTCGTGAACGTCCTAAAACAAGCTCACGTTGGGGATGAAGGACTCAATTTTGCCAATACGATGCCTTCTGACCTAAATGCCTAATGGTATTTTTTGACCTACTGTACACACAACTGCACAATTATTTTCCTTTTGACAGCATAATGCAGAAGTCTGTGTCTGAGCAAGGGAAAACACATTTTCACGGTCTAATTGGTGAATCTACAACACACTAAGAGGAGGAATCTCATTAATGACATTCTGTTGACAATTACAGAGTTGGAGAAAACAAACAAAAGAAATAACATCTGCTTTGCACCATTTAGTTGGAACCCCCCCAATTCACATATGTGTTTGAAATCAGTATAATATTAGGTGAACGGGCTGTGAAAGTTCAACACATAATATTTAAACCCACAAACTCAAGCATCAGTACCTGTTGATCCCACAGACCAGGTGATATTGAGGTTGAAGTTATTAGATGCATTAATGGACATGTCCAAGTTCTTGTTGGCCTACAGACAGAGAACACAATCAAAACATTATTGTGGTTTAAGTACCAAACCTCTTTATGCACCTGCACATTAAAAAGTACCCATTGGTATTTAATGTGACATCTGTTACCTGCTCAGGCGAGGCCATAAAGTTGATGGCAGTGTAGTGATTGTCATCTTCTTGGATGAGACTGAAGGTAAACTGATAGTCGATGAGGAGATTATCTGTTTAGAAAATCACACAGAGCAAAGAAACATTATATTAAGCACACTTCAACATGTATCTGTTTTTCTTTGGTGTTTTACTGTAACATCAAAGTTCAAATATGGAACATGTTTAGAGAGACTGAACAACATGAGAAAAAGATGAGCTGAATAGAATAATAATATGTTGTGTTTTGATTATGTTCCAAAGGTCATCACTTCCTTCAAGTGGCTACAGGAATGTTCTAGAGGCAATATTCAGCCACCGTGGGGTTTCTGGGAGACTCTCTGGCTCATTTCTGCATTCGACTCCTGTGTATCAAGATGGGTGGGGTGAGTTGCCGACATCGCATCTGACCCCTGGAGCCTGTCGTACGTGGGCTAGTCCCCGCCCTGGCGAGGCAGTTGGCGCGCCGGGAAAAAAGGGGTCCCGTCCCTCTCGAGCCCTCTAACCCGGGGGAGAGAAGGCGAAGTGAATCTGGGAAGTGGTCAAAATCCGGGTGGAGGGTGCTGTAAAGCTCGCCGCTGGAGCTGCAAGCCACCTTCGCCCCCGGACCCTTTCTGGCCGACCAGTTGCGGCGCACCACTGCGGGGGAAATGCGCCTGGCAGGGACACAAGCTAGACCCTGGGGTAGGTCCCATGAGGGGATCCTCCCAGCGCCAACCCAGACCCACTGAGGTTGAATCCCTCCACTTAGTAATATGTTTATAATCGAGAATGAGGGTCATAACATCCAATGCATCCATTTTTTTGATAAATCATACCCTTATATATATATATATATATATATATATATATATATATATATATATAACACATATATGTGTGTGTGTATGTGTATATGTGTGTGTTCTTCGCGCAAAATTTGGGTTCTCAAACAGAACTGTGCAGCAAGTGAGATGAGAAGTCAGAGGAGTGAGCAGTACAACCAGAGTGACTCCCCATTCTAATGTTCTACCCACAAACACTGTACAATACCATTATTGACTGAAAGTAAACACTCAATACCTGACAGTGAGTGCCCATAAATATCCTTAACGCAGCAAAACATGACAAAAATAGCAAATACAGGCAGAGGGCAGGGTCTTTGTTGGCAAGTACACAACTGTATGAGTGAGAAGAGTCTCTATAGTGTTTTTTTTTAAAAAGGAAAATGTTACATTCAGCCTTCAGTCGACTGGCAGGATTTAAAAGAACATGTTGTATATTCATTCAAAATCTGAACTTACATTCTGCTCTTAAAGAAATGAATGTCTTTGGAAAATGATTAATCATCTCAAGAGTCTTGCTGCTGCGTACACTACTAGAGATTACAATGACAGCATAAATATATAGGGATATGTATGCTGGAGAAGTCTGAGGGAGACAAGTGGAATCAAAACGTCTGTAATCAACTTCAAAAGCTGTAATCAGTGTGTACAATTTTCTCATCAAGGGGAGCAGAAGTAGGCATACCTGACCCTGACAGCAAGTTGAAAATACCCCTACAGTGATTATTAATATATTGCATTAATTAATTGTGCATTGTTGTATAAATTAGTTTCAAGGGGTTTTTTTTATTATTTGTTTCTGTGGCTTTATTGTAGGAAGAGCAGCAGATGGAAAATGAAAGGTGGTAAAGGCCAACTAGATTGGAAGTAAAACTGGAAATTTATTTGCATTATTTGTAAATAAATACTGTGTAGTAAGTGATGTAGTTAGTGACGGATGCATCTAACTGTTCAATATCAAGTATTTATTCCTAGTTAAAAGGTTCCCTCCTAGCTATTCTATTGCTTCTCACATTAAAACTTCATCTTCCAAGTTCGTATCTTTCTTCATCATTGGCGGGACATCAATTGACTTTTTAGCCTGAAAATTGTTGTGATAAAAAATTGTTTTGTTTAGTTTTTTTGCCAAATGTTATGAGGAAAGGGAATTGGAATCCAAGTTGAACTCAGTAGTTGGTTTTATTTCAAAACCAATATATTGTGTTAAAAATAACATTTCAGTGGAGATTACAAACATTCATGGTTTAATAATTTACCAACAATCCAAGCTTAATCTGGTCCTTAACTTTTTGAATATTTAAATTATTTGAACAGTTTAATTAATGTAATGATTAATTAATGATAGCACTGCAACAACTACAAGTCAGTGACCCTTAAAACTGCCATCATAAAAGCCTAAAATGCCTAGGTGTCGTGTTTTCATTGAAAACATCCAAAAAAAAAAATGTTTTTGCCAATTCTTTTGCATTTTTGTTTTCAAGAATAAGTTAACATCCAAAATCTGGCCATTAATGATCATTATTATAAATAACAAATGATAAAAACAGTGTGTTTTAGTAAAAAATAACATAAACAAAAGTTTTTGAGATTGCACAAATAAACATTCAACTATTTTACATCTATTCAAACATTCTTTTTGGTCCCTGAACATTCAGTATTGATATTATGGCTTCATATTATTTTTTACTTCTAGTTGTTTTTCTTGGGGGTTTTTTGGGCTTGTGTTGAAGTCTCTGAAACAGTTCCTTTCAACCTGTAATAGAGCGTTCTATAGTGTCTGAAAGCTGATGGTCTCAGCTTTTGAATACCATTAGAATTTTGTGGATAGCACAAGGAGTATTTACATTTACAGGAGTACATTTGGCTGTAAAGTGCAAAACGCAGCACTGATAAGATTGCACTTGTCAAATAAGCATGAAAATACATGAAATATAGATGTTAGTGTGTTGTTCTACTAAGTGCAAACTATATTTATATTTTTGTTTCAGTAACAAAATCAAGCCATTTGATTTATTAGGAGGTCATGAACAGCATGAACAGACCAGAGGATGAACAGAAATGAGTTAAAATTCACCAGCTATAGTCACAATGGGGAAAAAAATGGGAAAATGTTTCTGGATAATATCACAATGTGCACATTACATGATTAATCCATGCTCATTGGCTTTTTAGCTCGGGGTGTGATGTTTACAATAATACAGAACAGGGCCTAGAAAAAGTCTGAGTGGTGTGCAGAGGTTAAAACAAGCTCTGGGCTTTTAGCTCCCATATTTTCCTCATTGAGCCTGGTGTCAGGCTATGGCATTTCAAAAGGGGACAAAACCCTGGCACCGGCTGTGTTGTCTATAGCAGAGTGGTGAAAGGGAGATAACAAATCGCTAAGTGCTGCAGCACCGTGAAGGACACCGCTCCAGCTTCATGCAAATAAACACACGAGTCAAAAACATCAATATGTGCAGGATACTCTGCTGCTACTTTTTTTTTTTTTTTTACCTCACACTCAAGTAAAAACTAACATTTAGCCAACTTTCTAAATGAATGAATGAGTAGGTGGGTGATTGAGTGAGTATACAAGTGGAGAAATTTTTACTCCTCCGTCTCCTTGATTAGCTCAATCACTCACTACTTCTGATGCACTTGACATTTTCACAACAAGTCATTCCGTCACCGAACAAGCGCCCCTGGTGCCAAAGTGCTAAAATGCTCCATCTGCCCTGAGCGGAAGAGTCGAAGTGGGGGGAGAGAAAGAAAGAAAGAAAGAGAGAGAGAGGGTAAAGCAGAGAAAAGCCGAGGATAATCGAGTAGCTGTGTGTTTTTGTGTGTTCATGTGTGTGTTTGAGCGTATATGAGCCGTCTCTCCAGTAAGAAGCTGCCCAGTGGAGAATTACTCACAGTAACAGGTTCCTCGAAGTGGATTGCCAAGGTAACGGTTTTCTGAGTCACATCTGCAGTGAAGAAAACAGAGAGGAGAGAACAAGATGAAAACGAGTGCTAACAGATTGAGAGCAAAAATGTCTCTTATCAGGAGTGGTGGATGCCAAGTGCCAGCGCATTAGCTCCTGCTGTTGGCAAGTCCCAAAAGTTCTGACAAAAAAAAAGAAATAATCTGATAGTTTGTAAAAGTCAATTAGTTTCTTTCTTTCTCTTTCAATTTCCCTATATCAAAGCCTTCACACAGTGTCATGCATCAAACTTGAGGTACCACCTGATCAGAGCGTAATATGTAAAAGCAGTGTGCCAAGTTTAATTTCTTAAATCCTCAAAGCAAACAACTTATGTAAATTCATTCTTACTTGATTTTTATGCCATCTATAATCCTAAACTGCTGTACATACATATAAAACCCAAACAGACCAAAAATACCCACCAATCACATTGAGTTGTTTTAAAAGGGATGGAAGAGATAAGACTGTTAACAATCAGGTTTGAGAGATTTACAGCTAGTGAGAGGGGCACAGAAAGTCTATAAGAGGGTAGACGAGGCCCAGGGCTGAGTAAACCCTACTTCACCTTGCTTATTAACTCAAGGCTTTATGGCTCAGACTTAATAATCAAAAAAAAAAAAAAAAGACTTAATAATCAGAGCTTATGGTGAGTATCTTCACGACGCTCACAGCATATGACTTGTTTACCTTAGACTGTAAGCTAATGTTTTATTAATTGTGTTCTACTCATTACCGATACTATTAAACCGGTGTTTTTGGTGATAAAAAAAAACAACAACTTTCTTACGAGTATAGTAAGCCCAGGGCTGAGGAATGTGTTTAAACTTCTTTTAAAAATTGTAAGCAAACCCATGAGTTCCAAAAAAAATCATTAACACATAGTAATGATATAATGCAAATAACACAAACAAGGTCATGAAGGACACTAAAATAGAGGTTTTGAATACATGTACACTGTTGTAGTTGGGCTACACTGGTTCTCATGTGCACAACACAAGCTTTTACTCATATAAGACCATCTCAAAATGTAAAATAAATCTGTTGTTTTAAATGTATATTATTTTAAAAAGTAATTTGCTGTGGAGAAAAAAAAACAGAGCATCTGACTGTACTTCAAAAAACATGTTTACAATTTGAAGTTAGGACTCAAAATGCTGACAATTTTAATAACACTAGAATTACCATGTGTTTAATAAGTAGCTTGTGGTTGTTATGAGTGTTAAATGAATGAAGCCAGGGCCAATGAATCTATAAACTCCAGTTAATGAGTGTCCTAACCCAGAGCAAACCATGGCGTGAAAAGCCCTTCTGAAAGGACAATTACATGCTTCAATTTACTGCCAATGCGTTGCTGTCAGCTACTGTGGTTTTAAGGCTTGCCTCAAATTCCACTGTCTTCACAAATTTTACAAAGCTCAATAGAAACACCTCCTAACTCCTAAAATCTTACAAACCTGATGGTATTGTAATGTGAGTGCTGAAAATGAGAATTGATTTCGGTCTGAGAGGTTTTTTTTTTTTTTATTTTTTTTTGTTACTATTAATTCCAATGTGACATTTTGCTGGGATTTTATTTATTTTTCTGTTCTATATTCTTTTATGCACAGAGGAATAAAAACATCTCAAAACATTCATTTGATCAGACTTTCTCCCAATGCGAAAAGGCTTTCTTGGGGTGCTGTGAGGTCATGCAGTTTACTCAAACTGATGCAATTTAACAGCACATGCAATTTTCACACAACACCACTGATATCGGGGCATCAACCAAAATAGCCTGACTTATAAATGAAGCGCTGCCAAGCACAATAATTTGTTAACATCCACAAAGTGCTGTCAACTGTTTAGAGGGTACGCGTGAGCATTTTATCAGGCTTGTGGCTTTCCAAAGGTCTGTAATGAGGAGGAACATATGGCAGTTTTGTGAAAAGCTGAGTCCTTAAACTCCTCTATGCATCCTTTATCTTTGTGCTTCATATATATATATATATATATCGCACACCCTGTACATAACTGTCTATTAGTTCCTACAATCTCTGCTTTTACCTCATGAAAGGTCAACATAACATACATGAAAACTCCACAAATACTGGGACAATAGCATAGCAGTTTATAAATGACTAATTGAAAGCGGATATCACAAAAGTGTCAACATCAGTGGGTAATATACCAAAGTGGAATCCAAAATGAAGACGAGGGGGAGATGAGGGAACCAACTAAGAGACATGAATGGCACTGAGGAGGAGGTGGTTGTCAGTGATGATACAATGAATGAGGATGATGCTACTGCTAAAAATATAACCCATCAGTCGCTGTAAAACACTTTGCATTCACAAGCTAGACATTATTTCCAATGAAGGTATTTGACACATAAAAAGTCAAATACCTAAAATGGAAAGTCAAAAGTCCAACACCTTTCAACAGCTTAAATTTCAGTAGGAAGAAATACACATTAAAAAGGTGTGACTCATTTTTACCCATTTCCATATGAATCTGGTCTTATTTAAAGGATGAGTAAAACATAGTCATGAATAAGCATCACATTGAGTAACCTTTTCCATACTGAACTAAAAACAACTCGCACACAAAAAAAAAGCCCACAGTCATGAATCACAGTTTTTCTTAAAAGTAACAGGGGAAAAAAATAGTAATAATTAGGTATGTTTAAGAGAGTTGCTGAAAACTAACTGTGCAAAGTTTTAATGATCCAGCAAGATCTGACACTATATGGGTAAGAGCCACATCAAGTTTTTCAACAGACCGTCTCAAATACAAAACTAGAAAAGCACTCAGGACGCAGACTCCGCCAAGGCAGATCACCCCACCACCACCACTTCACTTCTGCAAGCAGTGCCCTGCCCCGAACAACAGCAAAATCCACCCATATCTTTTTGTGTTATCTTGCTAACAGACAAACAAACAAACAAACAGATACACACCAGCTAAAACATAACTCCCATCACAGTTTTCCATGTGTACACTGTCTACAATGTGTGCAGTCTGAATACATGTTAATGTATGTATTTGCATTCTGTTTCTGTATTCCATGGAGTTGTTTTTTGGGCAGCCTGTTACTGCAGCTCTTCTGCTGTTAGAACCAAGTCATTTCCTGTAAGGGATCAATAAAGTATCTATCAATCAATCAACCCTGCCATTCCTTGGTGGAGTAACAAGTGTGACCAGACATAACAAACCCTTGCACACCCTCCACCGTTGCTCGGACATAGAAATGCTGGTCGTCCATGCGTGCGTGCATCCGTCCAGGAACACTGTACTTACAATAACTTTTGACAGTTTTGATAGAGGATCACCAAATTCACACCACACATGCCTCTTATGAAGACCTTGCTCAAGGTCAAAGATGACTCGTACCTTTTGACACATGTTTTGTTTTGTTTTTTGTCACCTGTGCTATGGTGGGACACAAGGCCTTCAGGCCAACAGCAGGCTATTTTTTGTAGCTTATTTTGGTGTTGCTTGCATGTGCTGATGTCAGCATATCAACAGCTTCTATATATATATGTGGTACATCTGAAGTACATTGAAACAAAATGGATAGTTTTACAAAGACAAATGCATACAAAAGGATAAAAAATGAACAAGTGTATATTGTATATAGAATGATTTATTTATTTATAGAAATTATTACTTTTGTGTGCTGTGCTATAATCCTGATGCTGTAAACCTAGAATTTTCCCTAGTAGGATTAATACAAGACTATCTCATTTGTAATTTCATGCATTACAAGTAAAAAGAAGAACAAAAAGATATAAAAAAAAAATAAAAAATAAAATAAATATAATAATAAACAAATCTGAATTTTGACCTACATTACCTGAAATTTAGCAATATTGATTATAGGTCTCTGGTAATCTATAAACCAAGTTTGGTATGAATTCAACCAATACTTTGGCTACTAGAGCGTTAACAACCAAGTAACCAAACAAACTAAACCAAAAACAACACCCCTTGTCTCCCCTTTGGAGGGTGCTGTAAAACTAATAATATCTAATGTAATCATTGAACCATTATCAATGCTGCGCATATCTAAATCTGATTGTTTGCATATGGACAAAGAATCTGACCCACAAAAATGATCAGAAAATGAATGTTTTTTTTAGATATATAATTAATTGCTTTTTCTGATTATTATTATTTTTTTGTATTTATGCCGAGTTTCTGGAAGGTATGTTTTTTCTCCCTTCTTGTAGACATTTTTTCTGGTAAATCAGATAAAACTCATAGAAACGCCACTCACTTAAAGGTTCACTGTACCAATGTGTGGTACCCCACCCAATTACAATACAGAATGTTTGTTTAGTCTGTTATTGACTGTTTTTTTGTCTTTTTTTATTTAAGAGGATATTCACTCTTCATCCAAACCATATAAACTGATGAAAAAAAAGAGAAAGTCCATTCCAAGCTATAGTAGAAACATGGTAGAGGATCTGCTTCATCTGTAGCACCTCATTCTAAGGCAAATATTCTTGCATTCAGGTGATTGCACACAAATTAAAACTTAATTAGGAATATTATTTCCCATTTCAGTAATTAGATGTCCCTAAATTGTACACACTGGACCTTAAAGCATATATTGATTTTAATATAGTCATCTAACCAGCAAACTCTGAAGGACAAGCATGAGTGAGCGAAATGCTCTAATAGGGGCGGGGCTCTGAAGTGGGGAGGAGCCAGCTCTGTCTTTTTCACTCTTAACATCAAAGAAGCAAGGACAGTGCGGAGTGTTCTTTTACCACAGTACAAAGGATGGAGGACAAGTGCTACCATAGGCTTCTGAACCTTACAGAACATCAACTCTGGGGCTTCTCCGATGCCTGGCATTTGCAGTTGGCAAAAAAAAAAAACATACACGCAATCTCACACTCATCATGAGGTGTATAATGTAACTCCCAGACGCTGGATCTTAATTTAATCTACACCTGCATGCATGCGTGCACGCATCTGAACTCGAGGCAATCCCCCACTGCCCTGTATCTTAATTTGATCAACAGTCAACTTGAACCTTTGTCTGCATTTGCACACACGCTGTGGTCTAACAAGCAAAATGCACACTCACATGGAAGTGTATTCTGACCCTATACACTCCCATGTTCAGACTGCATCTGGACGCAGAAGTGACCCTGTTACCTCCAGCACAAGACGAACCCTGACTGAATAATCTATGTCTCTGAATGAGCACTATAATAAGAAATATTTTCGTGGCTGCTCTTGTTTAACTCATCACTGTAACACAGCACAGACCTCATCAATTGTTTTGGAAAAACAATTCTATTCTGCACTGATGCACCCTTCACTTCATTACTGTAGCTATTATTCTGACGTCCTAATGGCATTGGTGGCTGTGGAGCATGCATGCGTAAATGTGTGCATGTGTGTGTGTATGTGTGTGTGTGTGTGTGTGTGTGTACTCCAGTGAACACTGCTGAAAAGACAGAGTACCCTTGTGTAGAGGTCTTTGTTTAAAGGTTACTGGAAATGACGCGAGCGATTGAGTTTGGGGAGTCAGTGATTACATGTAATGAGATACCATAAATGACATTATAATAGAAGAACAGCAAACACTCCTCCCGAACTAATTTGATTACATGTGGAAAAAGGTGATTACATGATTACTCAAACATGTTGAGATGTCAAAATGCCTCTTGATTTTGAGATTAAAATGCACCACTATCACTTTACACCCACGGAAAAACCAGTTGTTGACGATGACAACAGCAATTAAATTGGAGTCTAAATTAACAGCATATTGGAGTGCTTTATGTAGCTGACTACATTTGAAGCAGATAATCAGTAATGGGCTGTGTGAACCTTCGTGGTGTTGGCTCCAGTGCAGTTCGGGCAGCTCCTCTCTCTAAATGGCTCATGATGATTGGCCTGCTGTTTGCCTGGCGTGCTCCGGTGCCCCCTTCTGAATATGTAGGTTAGAAAATGAGCCGTTTGTATCAACTGTTAGCCACCTGCTTTCCAAGTGTTGCTCTGCATTGTACGGTGTTGAATATCCATCTGGCGACGGAAATGGATGTGACATTTTGTCATTTGTGCACAAAGTCATTTATTTTACTCTCAAAGTCGAAAAGGGAAAAACTGAGCTCTCCACTCTCATTTGCCCATCCTCATTCTAGTCACTCTTGTTTTTCTTTGCTTTCTCACAATTTCCTCCTCACACGTTCCCGTGTACTCATCATAGTCATGTGGTCTGACTTCTAAAAAGATTATTTTCCCTCTTACTGTAGAGAGGTTACCAAGGCTGTTTGTCATTTTTAAAATACTTTTCAAGGGAGGGTTCTGGATGATGAATTTGTACATGTGAGGACTATAGATGCAAGTGGATTTAAATATTATAGAAAGAGCTTGAATTATGTTTCTCCATGTGATGCCTGTATAGTCAAACATATAGTCCACGATCTAATTTGGCCCACCCAAGAGTCCAATCCAGGCCTCAGGATGAATTTGTGAAGGACAAATATGACACAGAATGGTGTCACTGAGTCACAACAAACTACTTTTATTATAAACTTAAATATAAATATGTCAGTTTCAGATGTCAGTTACCAAGTTATTTGTGCCACTGTACATGTGTAAATAATAAGCTCGGACATAACACTGTTAAAATTCACTGTTCACGTTATTCATATTTTTAAAAAATTACATTTTCATCATTCATTTTATTTTCACAAAACATCTAAAAAAATATATCATTATTAATATATTAATTACATTATTAGTTAGGTTGTTTTTTTGTGTTTTGATTTTTTTATTTCAGGATGGGATCATATTGGGATATAATCAAGTATTGAATTCCTAGCTTCAGAAATGCACTTGAATGCACCATTAGTTTGTGAAGTCCCTTGCTGTGTTTGTGTGTCAACCTCTGATATGCAGAATGCAGAGGACAGAAGCTGACAAATGATACCAAAAGCACAGCAGAAACTCAACATTTTTTTTTATTCCATGCCTATTTTGGTACAAGTATTTACCTGGCAGTGTGACAGATAGCCTTCAGGGATTTAGTCACCAAAACGGACTGTGGATGTGTGGGTTTGTACACAAGCAAGAGAGAAGGAGCAGCTTGCACCAGTTTCCTAGTTATAGTGTGGTTGGTTTAAACATATGTAGATATTAACCAGTGAAGCTAGCAATCTGGAGACAATCTGGAGACATTTTTATTCAATAGAAGTACTTTATTGATCCCACAATTGGGAAATTGCTTCTAGTTCCTTGTGTCAGTATCAATATTTCCCGAAAATTTCAGCCAAGTCCATCCATAAGTTTTTGAGTTATCTTGCTAACAAACCCCGATGATTACATTACTCCGCCATTCCTTGACAGAGTAATAAAAATATACCCTGCCACACAACTACCACCTGGATTTAACTCAATTACTACAGTGATTGATATGTTTTAACTTCAGCCCAAAATGATTCAGTGAGTTGCTTCTCATTTGATCAACAATCATGAGCTTTTTAGAGAGCAGATTGGATTTCGATTGTGGTTCAGTGGAAAAGGTCATGGGGTTTGAGGAGACCAAATTGACCCTGTTCCAGAGTGATGGGCACATCAGGGTGAGAAATGATTACCCATCATGCCTAGTGCCGACAGTAAAAAAAAATTCAGGGACAGTGTTATCTGTTTTTTTAATGTGGTCAAGGTCAGTAATGTCATTAAGCCAAAAGAAGAAAGAATGAATCAAAATTTAACAACAATTCAGAGAATGCCTAATCTCACCCCAATTCTGTGCCAATCTCAAGTTTCTATGACAACCTTTCTTTAATGTGATTTTGACCTTTCTGCTAAATATGACCTTGACCTTTGACCTTTACTCAAATGGATCATTGCATCTGATGTGCATTAGCTATATGTATATGCCCACGTAATTTCATGGTGATATCTCAAGTATTCATTGAGTTATAGCATGACATGTCATACAAAGACAGGCGGACACACACACACACACACACGCACACATACACACACGTGCACACACACACACACACACACACACACACAGATTACAATAATCTCTCCCAACCAATGTTGGATGAAACAAAAAATGATAGATGTTAAAGTTATGTGCCATAAGCTTATTATAACAAGGCAAAGCATGAACAGTTTATGTAGATCACACCGAAATGTTTTAAAATGTATAATTATTACCATCGCCAAGGAGGTATTAAATTTGGGTGCGTTTGTCTGTCTGTCTGTCAGCAGGATTACACAAAAAGTTCTGAACGGATTTCGATGGAACTTTCAGGAATGATAGATAATGGGTCAAGGAAGAACCCACTAGATTTTGAGGTCAAAGGTCAAAGGTCAAGGTGACTCAAAAGGTCAACAGCTAAAACACCTCACCTTCAGACATCAGATGGGTTAACACCTATGCCTTACTCACATCACATTTTGACGTCATATCAAGCCTTGGCAGAGGTCTGCTGTCTCTGACTGCCTTGTTCAATTTTAAAAAGCAAAATATTATTCTTTTAAAGTGTTTACATCATATTTACGACCATAAATTACAAGGAAATGTGACGTTAATTTATACGTATTGCATGCACTATGTATGGACTGGAGCTGCGGCACAAGCCCAAACTAGACAGAACCTTGAAACCGCAACACTAACTGTTACTGTACAGTAAATCCACAGGAACAAGCGTTCCACATGCCAGCATTCTTGAAGGGGAGGGAAGGAGGAAACAGAAGAATGGGAGGTGTGTGTGTGTGTGTGTATGTGTGTGTGTGGGGGGGTTTACATTGGCCACAAACTCAAATTAATCAATAAAATTGATATATCACCCAGGCCTAATAGCTATTTTAGGATAGTCAACAACATTTTGTTTTTCAATTTAATTTCAAACACACTAACAAATTTAACTTTTGCTGACTGAAGCTGTGTCACTGTATTTATTGGAAAAATGAGTATGTCATGATGAATATCTGACTAAACTCCAAATTTTTGTCAGGAGACCACACTTCTTCCAATGAGGTGTTAAATGTGACTGTCATGCGGAACAGAATGAGTCAAGATGACAAAACCTGAACACACACAGAAGTAACACTTATGAACAAACAGAAACTGTTGAAAATGTGTGTGTGTGTGTGTGTGTGTGTGTGTGTGTGTGTGTGTGTGTGTGTGTGTGTGTGTGTGTGTGTGTGTGTGTGTGTGTGTGTGTGTGTGAGTGTGAGTGTGGACACAAAGTATAAAAAAAACTCCCAGTTGCAGTGTGTGGGTGTGTACAGTGTATGTGCTCCTGTTTCTCACTGACCCCTCCATAACTCTTAGTGCATTAAGGGTATTAAAAACATCAGAGTTCGTTCTGCTTACCATTGGGAAAGTAGAGAGCTAAGTGGAGATGGTCCTCCTACACTGAGGAATTCTACTGTGTCAGCAGAACTGATGCATGGGGTGGAGTCTGAGGCCAGTAAGTCCAGCTGACAGATCTGTTTATTCCACCAGATCATTAAAAAATATATAACCACGTGATAAGGAAGGGGCTCTTGGTGGTTGCAAATCAATGCTCATGACTGAACCATGAAAGTCAATCACTTCAGTAGTCATTTTAATTATCTGATGTGATAATATATATTTGCTGTCAAGTTTACCGAGTCTTATCTCACACTATGAGAACCCTGTTATGTCATTAAAATGAAAGGATCATGAAAAGGGTCAAAACTATGATGATTTAATTTCAATTCCATTTGTGTTGAATCAAACCATATGTTTCTGACTTTTCAATTAGACCAAGATTAATAATAGTTTGTATTTGATAGATGCACTGTTACACAAAATAAACACAGAGATCCACTTAAAGAAAAAGAAAAAATCAAATCAATGTGCCTTTTATCATATGCATCTTCAATAAAAGCCATGACTTTGTGTCCATTGAGACACATTATAAACATATGAGGTGTTTTAAAAATCACAGAGGTTTTCAGTGAAGAATATTATAAAGGTGACATTACATCTTCCCATATGTGACTGGCACACATAAAAAATGGGTTCCATTTAAAACAGCCTCCAGCATTTCATCAGGGCTGCATCCCATGTGATCATCTGCCTATTGACAGGAAGCCAAGGGACTGACTTTTGATTGACATTACCTTAAGTCAGTGTAATAACCCACAATATTGTCAAAATTCATATTTGATCAATGACAAATGCCAATAAAATGGAATCTGCATTGTTTGCTACAGAAGCACAGCCTAGGAAACACCAACATTATATAAACCTGGACACACATTCTTTGAATACGTGTAAATAAATGTGTGTGAACATGTGGTCTGAGTACTCACAGCTGGCACTGGTCTCCTTTGATCCCCTTGGTGGTGCAGAAACATTTGCCAGTTAACACCTGGCAGACGTTCGCATGACCGTTGCACTTGCACGCTGGAATGGAAACACAGATGGAAAAGATGTTGGGCAGAGAAATGCGAGTTAAAAACACAACAGACAGATGAAATATTTTTCATTTCCAACAGTGGTGAATATCCCTGAGGGCAGAATAAAACCTGTGATTCCCCCTATATGTACACCATAACATTTCCACTCTTATGAATGCACAAGGCTAGCAATTGCCCTTCACGTCCAGTCTTTGTGCTAAGCTAGGCTGCAGATATTTTCAACACTGAACCGAAGACAGAGAAGAAATTGATATCGATCTAGAAAAGATGATAAACAAGTGTATTTCCCAAAAGATTGGCTCAAAGTAGGAGATCTGATACATGATGGAGAAAAGTATGGCCGCACAGATAGTACACAACGATACCCACTAGGCATGTGTGCACGGAATATAAACAATGCTGTGATGGGTGTGTGAACAAGGAGTGAATTAGCTCCTTGAGTGCTTTGGCACCCTTTTAGGTTTGCATTTGCAGGGCAAAAACCGACCTCTTCTTTTCAGTTCGCCGAGCTTTAAAATACTGAGAAGGTGTATTACAGAAGGGTCACTGGACATGGTTTACCCCCAAGTGCTAAACCTCTTTCTTAGCACATTACGCGAGATGGCTTATATGAATATTTCAGATGACAGCATTGCTTTCAGCTGGGTGTGCTGGCACTTTGTGACCTACACTTCCTGTTTTTGACAAGAGATGATACACAGAACTTTTTTTCCCCCCCGTATGGATTCAATTGTACCATTTGGCAGCTACACCAGATAGGTTTCCTGATCTGTGTATAAAATGGAGCGGATATTTAAAGGGGTCATATTTTGCTAAATACACCTTTTTGATTTTTTTTTTACTTTATTTTTATCGTTTGAATAGTGTACAATACAAACATAAGGGACATTTGGGATATAATGACCAGAAAAAAAAAACCTTTGTGACTAACAACTGGTTTTAGTGTTTTTTGTCAATTTCTCACATTTATCATAACATTGCTTTTCCCCAGTCCTCAATCTGAGTCAGAATCTTCATGTCAAATATGTGTGTTTTATTTTATTTAACTTTTCTTTAACCAGGACGTTGTCCCATTGAGTTACAATAACTCTTCTGCCAGGAAGTCCTGGCCAAGAAGGTGGCCCAAAAGTTGCATTACAATACAACACATATGACAGGACAAGCCACAACAATACCACATCTAAACAGACAAAAGACATCATTATGTCAGCCTATGTATACACAGACAACTAAAAAAAACAGACAGCAAAACACAAATTAAATTAAAAACAAATGGAATAAAAACAACTGCAGCGCTCAGTCACTGCTGCTCATAAAAGACCTTTAAAATAATTCATGGTTGGGAGAATTTTTAAAGTGGCTTGAAGTAAATTCCAAAGCCTTGGTGCAGATGAAAAGAAGGCAGTTTTACCGAGTTCTGTTCTTATTTGTGGATCATATAGAAGTATTTTTTATGACCTTGTGCGGTCCCTTCCATTCATAATTTGTAGCCAATCCGTTAAATCCATTTTTATTGGTCTTCGGTACATTTATTTGTGCATTTG
The DNA here is from genome assembly GCA_020466265.1 of Siphamia tubifer. Taxonomy (NCBI): domain Eukaryota; kingdom Metazoa; phylum Chordata; class Actinopteri; order Kurtiformes; family Apogonidae; genus Siphamia; species Siphamia tubifer. Next base: position 23,202,779 of record CM035801.1, on the reverse strand, counting down.
GACCCTTATCATTCAAAAAATTTTAAGCTGAACCCTTCAGATGCTCCAAAGTTATCTTTATAATAATTTTGGCAAAAATAAAGTGGATTTCTACGATCTGCTTTAATTCCTTCTTAATTTTTTGCATCTATAACTAGTTATATCATGACATTTGTACATATAAGGTCAAGACTTCCGTCAAACATTTCTCTGAGTATGACATAATTATTCATCAGCAGCAGTGGTTGTAGTCCATACTGAAAATATATCCAAAGTTTGAGCCAAGTACCTAAAATGTTGAGTTATTGGTCGTATTAAGGAACACAAGTGGTTGAAAAGAACAGAGCAGCATGGTCAACAACCTGAACGGGGTGGGGTTTGAAGTGGCTCATTTGCATTTAAAGGGCCAGTGCTCAAAATAACCTTTCTGACGTCATATTCAAAAATAGTGTTGAAGATTGACCTGTAGAGTTGAATTAATGAAGAATTCAGACCCAAGTATAGCATTTACGCAGGGAAATTACTTAGCATGCAAAGAAAATATGACTCCTTTAAAATAAGGCATGAGTCTAATCGTATATGTGTGTAATAATGTTAGATAGCCTAATGAGTATGAATCATTTTGTCTTCAGGCTCTAAAAGAATAAAACACCCCCTCCCTCCACAGATGCATATGAGTAGTTTCACTTTACAGGATACTGCTATTACCTATGTATTAACACATGATATATGAAACCATGAACCTTGAAGGGGTGTGCATATGTGTGTCCAATGTGGAGTAATTCAAACAGTGGCCCACATGTAATCACTCAGGAATGCTATTCATGTATTATACAGAAGAAGAGTGTGGGATAATCTCTTCTTGACAAGAAGGATCCACTATGGACCTCAAATGATTCAATCAAGAGACACTCGGAGACCTTTATCAGATGTATGTACAGGCTTGTTACATTTGATTACTTTCCCATTCTTAAGTGTTGTATATATTTTGCATATCAATTCAATGAGCATAATGTGTGTGTGCTTTAAAATGAGAATGCAGAGTAAATAATGGGTTGCCTTCACTCAAGAAAATGTATTGACTTGTAGGTATTAGACATACAACAATTTTCATGTGTGACTCAAACTACGAGTCAAAACAGTTACAGCCAAAAAAAACCAAACAAACTCCACGCTCTGAATCAAAATACTACATCACTACATACTAGTCTGTATATTACTGCAGTTATATTTTCCAAAATGCTGAAGTTTAGTTTGTTGTTAACCTGTACATACAAGTAGACAAATTATGTTTTTTTTTTCTTTGAACCTTGGATTTATGATCAAATCACAGGGAAAAGCACAGATCCTTTGACCTTCAGCTTCATCTGCAGCACCCACTGTGAAGCACACTCAGTCAACTCTCACTCCCACATTGAAGGAAACAGGGTTAATCTTCACAGTTTGTCATCTGTGGCACGACTAGAACGCCATTTAATTTAGCAGAAATTCACCGGCAGACACCGTTCCTTCCATTATCTCTTTAGTTGTTTGTATTACATCCACATATGAGTTAATAGTGTAATTATTTTAAACACATTTTCAATACACAATAGTGCCATCTATTGGTTATGATGGTATGATACTTCATGTTCATCAAATCAGGCATTAGATGTGGCAATCAAGTCACTGTAATGCATTTACTTGCTCAATGAGGTTTCAGAAATATAGGTTATAATATAAATTAGACAAAGAAAAAATATTCTCTCCATTGTCCATTGTTACATCTAAAAATTTTCAGGATTGTTAACTAACATGCTAATCTGTTGTTATCTAGAATGGCCGCATTTTGTGTAAATGTATGTAAATGAATAAAACATGATTCAAAGAGGGTTCTGAGTTGTCTAATTCATCAAAATCATACAACTACTATATCCATTTAATTACAGTTTTGTCCACAATTGTTCAATTCTGTGACGATGCTGCACTCACCCTGGCATTTGCCTCCATTGGTTGGATCTCCATGGTAACCGGGCATGCAGGTCTGGCAGTGAGGACCGGTGGTGAGGTTACGGCACTGTTCACACACACTGCCGTTCACACAGGTGCTGTGGCCATTGCACTGACAAGCTGCGAAGGAAACAATGAGCAGTCACAGATTCATGCGATGGCAGGACATCAGTTCATTTTCCTGCTTTAACTTCCTGTAACTTAGAACAGACTCATATTTTGAAAGTAATTGTATATTCATTGGGCTGCATACTGGATTGGAGATAGCAAGCAAGGAAAAGGCATAACTTGTTTTATTGGGTTTTTGGGGGGGGTTTTTTTACAAAAGCCTCCGGTAATATAATTTCATCTGCAAGTGACACTGCACCTGTGATTTGTGAATATTTGTGTTTTTAAGTTCGCACAATTACTTTGATAAGCTTCCCTGTAGCTAATAAACAGACAGAATTTGACACCAGCCCAACACATCTTACACCTAGGGTTGTTATGTTGTTATTACTTTCTAAACAGCAACACCCACTGGAGCCATCAGAAGGCTTTGTGTGCCATGTCATAATAATTATAATATGGCATGGCACACTTATCAGGCTTGTTTTTCAAAAACTTTAACGCAGCTGAACCTACAAGCTGAGCAACCGAATAGAAATTAAAATCAGAAATTAAAACTGTACTTTTAAGACTCTACTACTACTACACATTCTAGCTCTATAACCAACTATCAGGATGAGGGGACATCCATGTTTTTGACTGCCGTCTGACATTCTGATGTGTATGAGATCCCATTGGCTAATTAATGATTCAGCCAAAGAATCAGAGGGCAGCCTTGTCAATATGCTACCAAGTAGTTGTTGGAGTGTCCTGCCTGAATCACCAGTGGCTCTTGTTGTGTGCTGCCACTATCAGTCTGCTCATGCTTGCAACACTACTGCTTGTTACAGCAGTAGCACGTAATGACAAAACAATATGAAAAAAATACTAGCAGATTATATATACAACAAATGTAAGGGTGAGATGCATCCTTAAATCTTCCTCTGGGGGCAGTACATAAAATGACAACAGTGATGACTGATTGTAAAGGATTTTCCTCTGGTGGAAAGTTTTAAATCTAAAACAGTACAACAGACTGATAAAATGATCAGCATATAAGATCAAAACTAACTTGTATGAATGTTACCAAATACTTCTTCAAGTTTTACACATTATTGATACCATTGAGCGACTGAGCACTCCTCACATTCTCCAATTACAGCTGGCAGTGGTTGTATTATCAGCTTACATGACGTGGTTGCATGGTCTCAAGCTTGATGAAAGCATTAAATGGCATACTAGCATAAGATTGCATGAAGTCAGTGGGGAGGGATTAGTTGCATAGGGGTACGGTAACAGGAGTCTTGAACAAGAACATCTTTTTAAACTTAAGACCTGACAGTCAATAGGTAATCTCTTACACTGATACAGTTCTGGTATATGATCTGTATTTTCAGTAAGCCACAGAGTCAGTGGATTCCTCACCAGGGCAGTGGATGAAGGCCCATTCATAGCCTTTGTCTTTGGGGCAGCTGCCTGGCTCAAGGCTCATGTCCTGGGTCTGTCCTTGCTGGCCCTGCTTGGCTGGTCTTTTCATGGGCCCCCGGTAGGAGCCCTCTATGCACAGCCCCTTTCCTGTGCTGCTGGGGTCTCCGCACCATCCACACTCTGGCTGTTCCAAGCACTGGGAGCAGGTCCTGAAGCCTGAACAGTTCTGGGCTAAAACACAGAAGAGATGAGTGAATGTGTCATGTTTACTGTCACCGTCGCTGTAGTCTCCCATGAAAAGCTTCAACCTTGTTCAAAATATAAAATGTGCTGAACTTCCTTCGATTGCATTCTTTTCTTACACACTTTTTTTTATTCAAACATTTATTTATTAGCCTTGAAGCAAGGAGCAACAAAGAGATGTGGATTTAGCCGTTTAAATATATAGAAACAAAAACATACAAACCAGATAATGAAAGGTATGTGATGAGCACAGTCTTGACTTGAAGGCTAAAATGTTATGCGAGGAGAGACACCTCACTCGATACACTGAAACCCAAAGGACCAATGCCATTCTGTCAGCCGTGGGACAACTTTCAGGCTACTAAATTGCTTGACAAGTTTCAGCCTCCCCGCTTGCCTGCCAGATAGACACTTTAAGGGTGAAAACGCCACAACGATTATAAAAGAGAAAAACCCTGAGTGCTTTTACCTCAGTTTATGTCAAACAAATCTCGGGCTATTCTGCTAATGGATGTGAAACCATGACGACACGAGAGCAATCAGAACAAAGTAAGGCCATTTAAGTTTGGACATAAGTGGCAGATTTCTTGGACTCTTCCACTGTTAAAAAACGGGGTAGATGTCCAATGACATTTTGTCTTATGCACATCACAAAATTATACTATAACCATGAAGATCTATAAAATGTCTCATTTAATCAAGCTGGAGACTTAAATCAGTGTCTGAGAAAGTGAAAAAGTAATCTGACACTGGAGCCGTTACATGAAGTGGATGGTGGTTATGCTTGGTATATACACAGGAAAACAGGTCCCCAACCAGTGTACTTATTTATGGAAGCTTTCAAGAGCATTTAAATGTAAATGAGCGCAACTTCAAATTTGTCTGCAGTTCAATCGAAGCACAAATTGCATCTAAAAATGACAGTGGAGGTGAGCTGGTAAGAGCTGAAGATGCATACCATCAACTGGCTGTACATCCTTGTCGTTATTTAACAGGGTTATATCACCATCACTGTTTAACAGACATTTCATTTTTGGAAATATATCAAATTTTATATTAAAAAAATCATATAACCCAACCCTAACCCTATAAAAATAACAACTGATCGTATCCGTTTCTGACAAATCATTTTCAACTCAGTTACCCATTATAAAACACCTCTAGAGGAAGTGTGTTACTTCCAAATCACATGACCTGTTCCACATGTCATTTCCTCTGAAAAACAACGCTGGTAATACTCCTAGATATGTTCTTTCTCTTCTTTCTTAGTTATTTAATATAAAGTAGTGTGGGAGTCGATGGTTTATTTAACACACACTGATGTCAACACTGTCACTACAATATCTTTATATATTTAACATTCAATTTTACTCAGTTTTATATATGATACTTAGGAAAATCTTTCTGTAAAAAGACCATATGGTATTATGGTTATGTGGATTTTAGGCCTGAAAAGGGCACAGATGTCAACTATGACTGTCAACTATGTTATCTTGTAAGGTTAATTAAAAAAAACAATCTTTAATTATACATTTACCCAGCTGGTTAAAATAAGACACATTGTCGCTCTGTTAGCTCAGCTCTATTTTTAGGCAGAAAAAAGAATCACATCAAGTTGTTATCAATAGCTGCACTAATGATCTGCTTTCTCAGTTTAGTCTGAATCTGACCAACAAATGGCAAATGAACAACACAACATATACCTTCTTAAGTGTCATCATCAAAGAAGAAATACTACAGTTTCAGCACCAAACCTTATTGCTTTACTTTCGAACTGTGTCAAGTGAAAACAACAGGATGACTCGATTTTTTTAATCACCCTCTCAACGTTAAAACAATTCAGAACATGACTGATGTTGTGAAAGGGTCACCATGCTGTATTAGCAACATGAAACACCTGCATTTGCATCAAAATACACTTAGAATAAATCTTTCTATTAGAGCTGCACAATATATTGTTTCAGCGTCGTCATCGCAATGTACATGTGCGCAATAGTCACACCGCAGGTCCTGCAACGTAGGAGACGAATGAGCTCAACATTTTCTCATCTAATTTCAAGGGTACCTGACACACACTGCGCACGTCACAATCATTCTGAACTGGTTTGGAGTGAGTCATTGGCAACAAGACTGAAAAATGAGCAACAAACAAGAGAAAATCACCAAAAACGAAGGCTTGGTGCTAGAAAGAAAAGCAACATCAGTTATGTGGAATTATTAGTATAAGAAGGATGACACTGAAACGTATGTTCTGTGTCAACCACTAATCTGTTTGACCATTTGTGTCAGCAGCACACAGCTCTTATATACTCCTGAGGATTTTTTCATATTTCAATATATATATATATATATATATATATATATATATATATATCTCAAGGTTAAAAAAATTGGAATGTCAGTTTTTTCTAATATCGTGCAGTCCTAACACCTATTACTATATATCGAAACATTTATAGTACAGACAAAAGGTGACAGCGAATAAGCTACGCTTCTTCTCACTCCTTTTTGAATATGACTTGTTTTCTTTTTTTTTATGCGTACTATTATTTTTTGCCTCTTTGAATTATCATTTCAATATTATATTGTGCAAATAAGTCAATTAGTAGCAATCAGCAAGCTTGTTTGTAGCATTTCCATATTCATAATAAATCAATTAAAAGCCTCTAAAGATCTGCAAAAGGAAATAGAGTGAATAAATGCACAAGATTGCAGAGATGTCAATATATGTAGTATCCCAGAACCTGTGTTTGCTTAAATGGAATCTTCTATAGACATAGAAGATTCATACAGCTCAACTACTCCAGTGTAAATTAAGCTTTTTTTGGCACAACCTCTTAAGTCTTTATTCTTAACTTTAATGATATATTGAAGTTATTTTAAATATTTTAAAGTACACATACTACATAAAGCTCCTTCAAAGCCTCCTGTTGTTTACTGCTTTATTCCAGAGGCTGTTTCGCTGCTTATAACACATTCTGTTTGAAGATTATCGATTAAAGTGACAGCCTCTCTGCTCTGGTTTTATGTTTTAAATATCTGAGAGTAAAGAGAGTCATACCTGATCACCATGATGGTATCAACAGCTAAAAGTCCATCAAAAGTGTTCTGTGGGCCTGTGCTTTATTATACATTGCATGTGTTTAAGAAAATTCAATATTTTCTTACACTAACAGGTAGATAAAGAACATCTAAAAAGGCCTCTAAAACTCTACATTTGTGAATCTGTCGCATTAATAAAAGGTATAAAGGTAATGGTGAAATTATTTATCACAATGACTCACTTTACCACCACCACAGTGTGAATGTGAGAGTGAATGAATTGATCAATAATGTAAAGCGTTTGGACGTCTTGAAAAGCACTACAGAAATCCAATTCATTATTGTTATTATTTTACATATTAACTGATAAGTAACATGAGCCCAACTCTGGTTTTTACAGCTGCCTTTTTTAGTTACAGGCAAAGAAGGGGCAAAATGGGTAATAGAAGTAGACAAATATAAAACATTAAATCAGAGGAAAGTACACAGCAAAATGGTGGCTGAAAGGAAACAAAGACGACTTGACCTTGCGCTGTTTTAAACATAACTTCAAAGGATCCGAACACCATGATGAAACAGACAGACAGAACTCATGCTGCAGACGACCAAGGGTTTACTTTGGCTTTTTTTTATCCAAGAAGCTGAAGAAGGGTGTTTGATTATCAATCGTAAAGCTGGGGCAGAAAGTCAGTTTCTCGCGAGAGTAACTTATCTAAACTAAAAATCCAAGAGTATTCCATTCTGGGGAGAACACATTCAAAACAGCCTGCTCTTTTAACGTGTCCCTACAGACTGTAGTACTGTTGTTTAATTCATCCTTGGTCTATAGTTTTAAGTGCATTAATGCAGCGTGCTTATCCTAAAGCACACATCCCGATATACCGAGAGGTAGAAAAGAAGCAAAGTAGCTGAGATCAGTCAAGACAGAAGTGGTGATTGAAACTTTTGAGGGTGAATGTGAAGCAGCAAAGTCAAACAGAACAAACGTGAAGCGAGGAAAGATATAAAAGTGCTGAGTGAATTTATAGGATAACCTTCTGTGTCCTTTTGGCCAGAGGGGACAAATCCTTCAAGACAAAATACACAGTGTACCGAAACGTCTCTAAACGTCTCTGAAACCCAACGCCAGCTGACACAAATGAATTTGAGATTGTACCCGTCGGCCCCCTAAATTTGTTACTCACTAAACTGATTTGAGATGTTTTTTATGTTCTGACACAACTATGGCTATAATTCATACATCACACACAGCACTAACATTGACCTTCACATAAAGGAGCTTTGGCAGCGGCTACTGCGCAATCAAAACCTCTGCATTTCAGTGTCTACTTAATGTCATTAGGGGCATAATTATAAGGTAGAAAGTAGACCTTAGTAATACATTATGTAGAAGGTCCTTTAATATGACTTGTTAGTCTTGAATGTAAAAAAAACTAGTAATGCGTGTCTTATGAGGACATTTAGCCTGAGTAAAGATAATAAGTAATTACTAGGTTTTCCATCAGTGGATAGTTGCAAAGCTAAAAGCAAGCCGCCACTTACATTATGTGCCGGTATTACCATTATGCCCTCCTTCATTTACACAATGAGCGAGTAGTCTGGTCCTTGATGCGTGATGTAAAGCCAGCTAATAGTAAAGAATAGTAAAGAATCCATTTGTGGTTTGACCAACAGGGAAATCAGTTGGATAGACTATATGTGAGGCTAATTGGCCATTACAAACACAAAACACCTTCGAAAGCCAATCGTAGAAAACTAATACTGTTTTCCTTCCACTTCAGGCCTTTTCCACCTTAAACTCCTATCTCTCAGTGATGCATTATCGACTGCTGACAGAGGACAGTCTGGGAAAGCTTATTGCTGGTCACCTAAATGCCAGATTTCTAAGTAGGCTTATCCTGATTGGGTTCAGTTAAAGACACTTACCGACACAATCTCCAGTCTGCCACTCCAGACACTGGCCATAGGGAAAAGAGATGACATAGGCGGTGGAGTCTACGCAGCGCTGAGTGCTGCTGCACCACATACACTCCATGGCCTGGCTGGTACAATTGGCACAATTGGTGTGTAGTGCGCAAGGCTTTTTACAAGATGGTCGAGCACTCGGATTGGGGTTTCCTGAAGAGGAAACGACATGCAGTTAAAAAAAAAAAAAGAAAGATTCAAGCTAAAGCTAGAAATTCCCGGCCACTGATAACAATTCAGATTACAGTTTACATCCATGTCTATGCAGTCTGACATAATACCCATAATGAAAATAGAGATTTTAATAAACTGTATATTTTTGTTGTGAAAATTGACTGTATCACTATAGTAATATGTAGGATTCCAGTCAGTCATTTCCAGCAAGAAATGTCACCAAAACTAAGCTGATTAACTTAGTAATTTTGAGGACACAGTGAAAGTGACCTTTGAATACAAATGTCATCACGGCATCATTTGATCCTATTACTCATCTGATTGAAATGTATCATATTTTGCTTGTGAATTCTTGAATGTCAAAACAAGTTTAGCTTCATCATAGAGAAGCTAATGTTTGACCTTTCTGTGGATGTCGACACATCCTCACTTTATCCCATTAGACATTCATGCAGATTTTTTTCACAATTGATGTGTGAATTTTTATATTGGTATATTATGGTTTTGTCGGTGAATTTAAATGCAAGAGTTAAATAAATGTCATTAAACCATTAGAAATGACACGGACATACAGATGAAGAATCACACAGATATATATATATATATATATATATATACACACACACAAAATGTGTCAGACCACAGATAATGACAACACAGAGGCAGCAAAACTGGTTTACAAAGTGTTTGTGTACTACTCACCAGCAGCTTTTTCACAGATGAGGCCATGGGCAGTAGCGGTACATGGATTGGCCCTGAGCCCTGTTACCTGGGGCTCCTCCAGGTAGGCACAGAAACCACTGTCACTGGGTTCACCAGGAAGCCAGCGCAGGCTGCTGTTGGTAAAGGGAGACATGTCCTCCCAACCCCAATATGACACGTTGATCTTCCTCAAGCCAACCCAGGGAGACAGCCGCTGTGGGCACACGGCAAAGGATAAACAAACATGAGCCAGAAAAGTCACTGGGTATTCACATGACACCCCTGCACTCAACATCATTTTTTTATGTAACTGTGACTTTCCTTCTGCTCCATTATACTGTTTAAAAAAATGAATACCTACTGCATTCACATCTGGGAAGCAAGAATGCCATTAAAAATCTACTGAAAAATAATTTCACAGATATGATTACTTATTTGCCTTCAGGATTCAACTTTTAATGTAATGGAAAAATGATGGGAAATGGTATGTCAAGGTTCAGTTTATAACAAACAGATGAGTTTCAACTCAGCACACTGGCAACAAATAATATCCTCATCAATACAGAAGGCATGACCAAACTATAATTAATAGTAGATACAACAATATATTTGAAAATTCCAGAGAGAGTTACTTAGCTGAAATGACAAGAGAAGTTGAGCACCATTTCATAATTTCCTTTAAACACCTGAGACCTGAAGTACAATACTGATAGTGATATTTACTTTTGCTAATTGCTATTATATTTGAAGAGTGTTCCTTATTTTAAAAGGGAATACAATTCATTGCACCGTACTATACAATGGGCAGAAGAATTAGCACCAGACATTCATAAATGTTTCCATTTCTTTAACCTTTTTAAAGAATTCAGGCAACTGAGCAGTACGCACGCATATACATATCCTACAGCAGGTGAAGTATACACATAAAGGTATTTATATTCCATACATTTACACAACTGCAAGAGGTAAAAACAAAACCTAAAGTGAAGTGTCATCAGTGCACTTTTGTCTGGTACCTCATAAATTTGACTATGAAACTGTCTATTTCTAACAGCTTTGCAGTCAACAGTGGTGGTGCAGACGGGTAAAAACAAATTTGATGAAAATGGTTGAGAGGGAGAGTGATACCAGCTAAAGTATGAGCTGCAATCAGACAGATAACAGAGTTGTAGACAAGCACAACCCTGATCAGCAGAGAATCATCTCAGAATGCATAACTCATCAGGGTTATTGACAGGCTAGTGGAGCAGATAACCACACCCTGTTCTCTCCCCATTTAACAACAAATCATAGGTTGCATACTCAATCAGATGGGATTTTGGGATAGGAGACAATGTTTTCACCTGAAGCTGACACACAGTAAAAACAGCAGGGGTGTTTACCTAAAATACATGAATAAACTGCGAATACTCTTGCATTCTCAATTTACTTTCCTTCTATTTTGTTATTCTGTTTACCTTTTCCTGCTGCTGAAGCTTCTTCAGCTCCTCAAGAACAAAGACCACTTGTTTGGAGGTGGTGAGTGAAGCGATGTTCCCATTGAGGTTTTTGCAGTAGTGTTGAGCATTGTCATAACTTTCACGACTGGAGTTTATCCTCAGGCAGGCCTCCCCCACCTGACTCCAACCCTCGGTGCATCGCTGGACTGGAAGACAGAAAAAGCATGACGACACAATGATGACACTGGGCCAAAGCATGCTAAATGTTAAGATTTTACTGACAGCATATGGTAAGTATTCCCCTTCATCTTATGCAATCAAAAAACTAGTTTGACAAGCCTTTTTGTATAAAATAAGAATATGAAATCTGAGAGAAATATAATCAAAGTGCTGGTTCAGATTCTGTAGAGTGTGGTATGGGATACTTGTCTGTAGTTATTGTGTTACCCACAGTAGATGATGACATGACACAGGTTTAGGAAAACAGATGCCCCTATCAGCAAGGAATTTTAAAAATATCTGCTGTGGACTGGGCCAGCTACAGTAGTATTTTAGCAAACAAAAGTATATTAAACCCTAAACATCCACTGGTGACCAAAACTATGTAATGATGTAAACAAATGGCTACTGATCCACTAATCCTATTAATGCATGTAAATAATTGGTGTAAAATGCATCAATGTTGTCTTTTCATGGTCATCACATATGACCCAGTGGAAACATTGTCATTTTCTACAACATGGATTCACCAATAAAACCCATAGGATTGGATCAATGACAGTCAATGAACACACTTGGTTTATGCGCAGTTAATGACATTTTATCTGAAAAAGTCTCTCTTTGTTGACTTGAATTAACTCTGGGTTTTCATGAAGATGTAAATCAAATCTAGGAAATCAGATAAAGGAAACTGCATAATTTTCTGTGAAAAATGCTCAATACAAAGGACGAAAAAGGTGATGAATCATTCAACAAAGAATGATTTGTCAACATAGTGAGAAGAATTCATTTGGAAACTGACACAAAATTAACACCTGTTCTATTTGGGTTAATGTTGTATTTAATATATCTTCACCATTTTCACATCATATGACAAAATGCAAACGGTTGCTTTTTCTACAACAACACCTCCAGCCCCGCTTGACAAAAACATCATATTTAGTCGGCAAAACAGAAACTAACAGTGTTACAATACTTTTTCGCACCAAGGTAAAGTGTTAGCCGAAATCAAAAGGAGCCAGTAGCTCTGAAATACATTTTTAGAGCCCATTAGACCACATACTGTAGGTAAAAGCAGAGGTGGAGGATTAAATAAGCCAGCCTTAAGTTATACTTTTATGATTTGAGTCTTACTTGGCTCACACTGATGACAGACTTGTGTTGATTTACACTTTATAGTCACCTGACTGGACGTTTGTTGACTTGTGGGTAAAACACAGACTAAGAACTTGTTCCTAACACAAACCAACTGAAGAATGAATCCTTTAATATCAAAACCAAAGACGTCAAATATGAAGGAGAGTGTAAGGCTGGTGAAGTGTCCGTCAACAATGTGCAATTCATTGTCTTGTTAAGAGTTATTTTTAGACGCCAATGGCTGTTATTATCAACCTCATGAATGTATAATGGAAGGGCATACACTATAGACGCTGTAAGTATTGTAGGTGCATGCATCCAAATGTGTACGTGCATGGGTGAATTGTGTTAAGAGGCCCTTTCAAGCATCAGAAACGCATCACACACAAATATGATTTGGAGCTCCCACCACTGCTATGTGCCCTAAGGTAAGAGGGCTTCATGAACTGAGAATTATGGATCAAGTGACAGCACTACTTCTTCAGATTCAGCAAGCATCAACATTTGAGGGGTAGGGGGTAGATGGTGTGCTGTAAACTAAATACGCTGCCAAACCTGATAAACAACATCAGGATGATATCTGGAACGTTTCTGAAAACCAGACGCTGCGTTTGCACCACACGCACGGCGGCTGAGGGAAAAATCATCCTCAGTGTTTATAGATTTTGAACTGCATGCGAACTGGTCGAAGTTGCCTGATACCGATAGTAAAAAAAAAATAATAAAAAAAGAAGTCAATAATTCACTTAAAATTCTCTTTATATATTCGTGTCAGGTTCGGACGTCAGTGAAGACATGTTGTTTTCACCACATCAAAATTCTCAGTAAGTGGCTTTTCTTTGTTATGAAGCGCTCGTTCTCATCAGTTCTCATCTATGACAAGGATAATGTTTAGGTACAGTTTAAGTGCTACACTTTAAGTAGTAAAAAAAAAAAAAAAAAGCCTTTTGTTTCTGCGCATTCTCTAAAGCCTTGACTAGAGCAAACTGAATGCCTGGCAATCTTCATGGACTGAATCTAAATCACTGTTGTTCTAATGTACTGTACACAGAAATACGTTTGCGTGTCCAATATCTTTCTCACCGGGTAAAGCGTGGCATTCGGACTGATTCTGGTCCCACTGACAGTTGAGATTAAGTGAGCAGCTCTTGCAATTGGCAAGCTTGCTGCACACCTGCTCGTTCCGCACCGGACACTCAGTGAAGTTCCTTATGTTCTATGGGCACAAAAGGGACAGGGGGAACATCAGAAAAGGGGTTACATTTGATTTCCAGTGAAGTCCCCTCAAGAACAGTTGTTTTTGTTGCCTGTGTGTTTTTGTTTCCAGGAGCTGAGCACAAGACTGGAAGTGCTCCAACGCCCCCTGCTGGACGACTTACAGAGGTACAATTGCTGGCAGCAGAGATGCACTTTTTGTCATCACACCACTGGCATCCGTTGGTGTTGGCCGTACAGCTGGCGCAATCTGAGAACCGGTAGCAACGTTCGTCCACCGTTACTGGAAAGAGACAAGGAAAGGAAGAACCAGCATGAGCTTCAGACGTGTACTAATTTATTTGTACAGCATATTTCATGTACAAGACGATTTAAGGTGCTTTACATAAAACATAAGAAAGTTAAGAAGTGTATACAGAGAAACCAATTGAACATATTCACAATATGTATTTACCGCAGGATGTTAACTCAATCTAATTATAGAGCACATTGGGAAAAAAAAGTGTAACAAAAATGTATATTAGTACTTTTTGATTCGTATACTTACAATGATCGCATTGCTTCCTCATGACCAGTAGGAGTACATATAATACAATTTTCATCATGCATATAAAGAAAGCTTTGATTAATGTACTAGATCACCCTTGATTTCTTTGATTTCTTCTTCATTTTAATACCTGGTACAACTAAAAGGCACATTTGTTTGGGAAAATATAATGACAACAAAAATGGCCTCATAAGAGTTTAATTTCAGAGCTGATATATATCCATCTTCTATGGTTTTCTTGATAATAACCATAACCATTGTTTTTGGTGACTTTTGATGGTCAATTTTTTTTTTTTCTGCGACTGTAGACACAATGATTTTTATACAATTTTTTTATTGTGAAAGCTACAGACAAACCTATTCAACTGCACTTTCTTTCCAAAACAAAATGTCAACAGGACTCATTGTTGTGTTATACAATTACAGTCATTAGAAAAAGGGCAGGAAAAGCTAATAAAGACCCTTTCACTCTTGAAAATATGAAACCATTTACTGTCTACTGAAGTGTCACAGCTGTAGTTTGAGCTACATTATGAGTGTATATGAAAAATACCATCTCTTACGGGCAATTAAAACCGGTATAACAGTAGGTCTGGTGCGTCATCCATCACCAGCATCAAAGGGCTTCCAACAAGCCCCTGAGTGATTCTCAATGTATAAATAGATGACAAAATTAACCTCAAATGGAAACATTCTGTATAAATGATCCTTATAATTAACACACTAGACAGAGCAGCCTTTGAATGTGTTGCAACTTTCTGAAGAAATACTGAGAAAAAAAACTCATAGACTAAAGAAATGCTTCAAAAAATTTAATGAGCACCAGAAGGCCAGAACCAATCAGTAATTAATCTCTACTGCATGTTAAGAATACTATATCAGTGCATATTAATCCTCCTGCCTCCTCTTTTCTTCTGTGAATCTCAAGTGTAATGTCAAATCAAAGCCATTATTTCTGAATGTCTTTCTCACCAGCTTTAGGGGGGCAGAATGTAGCAGGACTGAGGCTGCTGTTTGACATGCTGGGCTCCCAGGGAAAACAGCGGCCCTTGGTCCAGATGCAGCGGACACCCGGACCGGCTTTCACGCACGCCTCCTCCATCAAGAAAGCCTGGCAGCTGGGGGGTCTGTACACGAGCACGTCATTGAGGAGCACGCTGGAGAAGCCCCCGAACAAGTACATGGACCTGAGTTTCAATTTAAAAAAATTCAAAATTAATTCAAAATACGAGGTTAAAGGGAAGGTTCATGAAGATTTAGTATGGCACATTCAACAGTAACAAAGGTAGGTAGAAGACAAACACTGACAAAAAAAGCAGTGGGATTAATGTCCAAAAAGCTAAATGCACCAACACTCTATATTTTTTTTAAAATGTATTTCTATTTCCTAGTTAAACATTATCTGTGCAGACTAAAAACACAATTCAGTTGCACATTTGCTAAATTTATTCCAAGTAATTCTCACAATACTAACTAAATTCCTCATTTAAATGCACCTGTATTCAGAAAACGTTCAACTGAAATTCCAACAATGCAAATTCATAGAGTTTACAATATTAAAGACAACAAAGGATGAAAGCTCTGTGCTGGAAAGTCACATACAACTAAAGTGGGCACTTGGTTTAATGCTATGGCACAATGTATGACCCTGGAGGAAATAACATATCGTCTTGAAAAGAAAGTAGAAGTATATGAAGATATCTACAAACTCTTTGCACAACTTATTAAAAAGATATACAAATCTTTGACAGGAGGCACGAGACAAAATACTGTCAACCTCATTGTAATATTATAATATCAATTTTGATCTGTTGCATTTGGATGTGAGTGACATTTGAAAGTGTTTTGTGCATTTTTAGTTTCATTTATGTCATATATCCTATATTTCCTTTAAGAGTAAAAGAGTGGAACGATGTTCTGTTCTGTTCATATGATGGTGAGGTGATTAATTCTGCATTTTCTTTCAAATTAAGACGACATAAATATTAAATGTTTAATGTCTATACCAAAAATTTGTGAAGATGTTGTTAAAACTAGGAAAGCACTCAGAGTACATACCTAACAGGCAAACACAAAAAAATAAACTTTAAAATGTTTACATGTAAACATTTAATGGTTTCAAAACATGTGATTAATATCAAAATCCCAGAAAACTCCAAGGCAAACTTCCAGTACCTATGTTGGCATGACATGGTCATAGTTAGCTCTGCATGCTACTCTGTTAGTTTTCATATATTTTTGCATCTATAAGACTATCAGAGGACTCACCCATTGCTGACCACAGCTGAGTGACCAAAGCGGTTCACGTCCCTGTGCAGGTCTGGCTTTGGCAGGAGCCTCCACTCATCGCAGGCTGAGAAAAACAGGGAGATATTCTTCACCTGTGTGCTCATATGTTCACAGTTCACTATTCTATTATAATGCATTTCTATTACAGTGGATGCACTGCAAAAATCTAAATCTTAAAGAAGTGTATTTATCTCATTTATTGTCAAAATATGTCATCACACTTGACATAAAACATAATCACATAAAGAGTAAAATTTGAGTTAATTTTTTTCTGAAAATAGATCTTAAAAATTTATATATAAAAAAAAATCTTACCAAGATAATGTTTACTTGTTCCATTGGCAGAATTTTTGGCTTAATTCAAGATTCTATTTTTTATTTATTTTTTTTGCTTAATTCAAGCTGAAAAAAAATCTGCCAATGGACCAAGTGAATATTATCTTGAAAAGATTTCTTGAAATAAGATCCTCAAGATCCATTGTCTAAAAATCTGTTTTTATATCTCACTGAAAAGTTACTCTTCAGGGGATTAGATTTTATTCTAAGTATGATGAGATATTTTGACTAGAAACGAGAACATTACACTTGGTAAGTTTTAGTTTTGTTTCCAATGTGGGACTGACAAAAATAGTGATTTGTTTCAAAACTATCTAAAGCAGTGATGCCAAGCTCAGTTTAGTTCATGAGTCAAATAAAACCTAATTGTGTAAAACAATAACATAATAATAATAATTAAATAACGTAAGTGCAAAACTTCCCTCTCTTCATAACACTGAAATAAATCAAGTTAAATTATGAAAATGTTTTCAATCACAAACTCCGTTTCAAAATGTAAATGACATGAACAACCTGAAATTAATTAACAGTGAATGAGTGTTGCCTCTTTTGTCTTGTTCTGTCACCTGCCAAGAGAGACTGCAGATGAAAGTAGTTACTTTTATTCATTCGTGCACATTTATATGGGTGTATTTATAAAAATAATGCATGGTCCCTATTAAAGATAACATAAATCAATCCAAAATTTTAACAAAAATGAGTGCAATTTTCACAATACGATGCCTCCATTTATTATTTGCATGTGTGTATTAAACCTTCCAGATCACAGTCGATATATAAATGCAGAAAACATTTAGTAACAGCTAGAATATGAATAGAATTTAAAATGTATATTTTTTTTGCTTAAGACATTTCAGGTTGCACACAATTATTCAGATTATTCACATTTTTTGGAAAATAAAGTTGTATGTAAATATTTATGTTTACATACTACTTTTATTTTAACACTAATAGAAAAAAATTTGGTAGTAATTATTTATAGCTCATTATTCTAGTTTTACTTGAGAGCATATTGGTCTATATGTGGCCCATGAACTAAAATAACTTTCACATCCTTTACTATTAATATTTTCAGTGTAATTTTTTTGCCCCCTGATCTAAAGCATGGATTTATTAGTCTTAGAAATCTATTACCAATGTCATAGGCGAGGAAGTCAGCAGAGAAACACTTGGCTCCATTGCTCAGTGATGTGTCATTGTGTGTGTTGCCGCCAAAGATGAGCAGGGTACCGCTGAGGAGCACAGCTGAGTGCAGGTATCGTGGATAACGGCTCTCTCTCAGAATGAACCTTAAACACGTACATGACACGAGTGTAAAGGACAAATGTAACAGGAAAACCACATCATGCCATTTCATACATGCAGACCCCAAGAACATAACAAATGGGGTTTAAGCACATGTACATGACTTCATTTACCATGTCCTTGTGTTAGCATCATAGCGGTAAAGGTCATCGACGAGGCCGTATTTGTTAGCAGGCAGAGCCTTATAGCCACCGTGGACATAGATGCTGCCACTGGTGCTGTCGTATGTGCTGCTGTGACCATAACCTCCCTGGGGAACAGCACCTTTGGTCTCAGGCACCACCCATGTGTTGGATTCTGACAAAAAAAAAGAATAGGAAAGAATGTTTTTAACAGCATCTCCAAGTGTTGTGATGAAAAAATACTTTGTTGATTATTAGAAAATTAGTTTTAAAGGAGTGAGTCCATGGTTATTTCATTAATATTGCTGTGTTTTCCATTGTTATTGAATGCATGTGTAATGGTTCTATTTAAAAAATAAACGTCCAGATTGCCACTTTTTTCAAGTTTGTACAGCAACTGTGGCGCCGTCTTCTCTTGTAGATGCTAATGCTACTTCAGATTTGCTGCAATGGGGGATGGGTTTAACCCCACCTGGGTGACGCCAATATCCACATGACGCATTGAGGACAGCCTTTTTCTGAGTCATTCGTTTCTCCATGTTGTTTTCTACGAATGGTAAATACAGCCAGTGGAGGTGATAAACCACTTTCAAACGCAGAATGTGTTGGTAACTGGGGGTGACCCATCAGATTCCAAAAGAAGAAAAGTGGCTTTCAGCAGAATGACACCTTTAAAGTATTTTAATATTCTTAGGGAAAAGAGTGTAACAGTGAATGTGATAAATCCACGCCGATGTTTCTCTACCACAGTCTATTTTTTCTTGCCATAGTTTTTACAATGAACCAAAACCATTCATATTGTTCTCTATTCAAGGAATCCTATAGGTTTCTCCCAAGTTCAATTTAAGACTTTTTTTTTAATCTAATTGAGACTATTTAGAAAAGAACTGAATGCACATTTAACAGCCATGCTGGCATCCTAGAATTTAGGAAAATGTATTCATTCACTTCAACGCCTTCATTCCCACCAGTCATTTCTCAATGGTGGGAGCACAATTAGTGATAACTGGTTCTTAATTTCAAAATAAATGAAATAAATACATAAACAGATGGGACTGAGTACATTAACATTACTTTCTTTGCAGTTTGGACATTTCACAGACACATTTAATCACAATACAGCAAAGAAGTTTATGTCAACATAACTTAAGACTGGCCATATCCACCTGAGAGCCAACAATGCATTTTTTTGTCCTCTGTAGTGGTTGAAGAAGAGTTTTAAAGCTTTACTTAAAATAAAAAAATAACTAAGAATAAAAAATATTTCTTAAAATGCATCTGAAAAAACTGTTGCATCGTTCTATTTCCAATTAAGGCAACTATTTAATGTAAAATGGTGAATATGTTTACTTGTATATATCAAATTTAATACCTTTAAAAGACTTAAAAAAAATAAATTAAATGCAGATTTGTAAATTCAAAACCTTTACCACTTTTTTAGATTCAGCAGGAACCCTACCTATTATTCCAATTATTTGTTGCATTTTTGCCATTAATTTAGCAAACATTCTGATCAAGATTCAGGTGTCTGCAGTAGAGCGTTAAGCATCCAGGTTTGTTTAAGGCATTTGTCTTCACTGGCAGAAAAGCAATATGTTGCTTGTGCAGGTGCAAGGTTGTCTAACTGACAACCTCTAAAGAATCATTATGAACAGATTTAAACCCACGCTGTATCTATAATTTTTATGCATATTAAAATCTTCATGCATAATCTTCTTATCTTTGAAGAGCAGATTATGTTAGAAATTAAATCATCTCAACATTATAGACCGGTCTTCCTTCTATATAACTTTGATATTTATGGTTGTTTTGTATGAGTCATTGTTGGATATTTCCAAAGAGGGTATGACACTGTTCCTTAGTGTTTAACCTGAAGCACAGTCTGCTTTTAAAAAACACAATGTCTCACTTGTGGCTTTGAGTATAATTTAGTTTATAAATTACACAGAGCTGCATTTTCTAGCAATGTTTGACATAACAAGACAGACATAATGGCAGTCTTTTTATGTGAAATATTACCAAAAAGAAATGCATGTCACATGATTCTTGGACCACAGTGTATGGCCACTATATTAAAATGATTCTTCATTTTAAATATAATGATTAAAGTAATGATATTTTACTTTTTTAAAATGGAATCATACATTTTAAAACATTTCCCTGTGGTCTCCACAAACTATAAATGCTCTGCTTGGGTCTGAATTCTTCATTAAGTCAACTCCACAGGTCCATGTTCAACCCAATTACTGAGTAAATATACGAGGAAGATCGTTTTGAGTCCTAGCCCTTCAAATGCAAATGAGCCACTTCATATCCCACTCCCTCCAGGTTGTGGGCTGTTCTGTTCTGTTCTGCTCAGTCCAGTTCAACGACTTATGTTGAACATTTGAGGGTAATCAGCTCAAAGTTTGGACATAATTTAATTTTTTACTACAACTGTTGCTGCAGATAAACCATTACGGTGTACTCAAAGAAATGTTCCTTCAAAATCTTGATCTTACAGAAGTGGAAAATGGTTTTTGGACACCCCATGCATTTGTGGTACATTACATTAACACTCTTCTCAAAACCCAGATTGACCCTTCTACACGTGCTCATGAAGAAACTGTCAAGAATTTAGCTTTGTTGTGTTTTTCCTGTTATCAATAAACTACAAAAGAAATTATAAACTTGCTTGTGTCTGAATGATGCAGCCACATCCTTTGAAAAACAAGAAAAATAATAATTTCTGTAAATATTTTGTGAAACTTCAAGGTTGTCCGAAAACTTTAGCCCATACTGTATGTGCAAATATTGTGACATAATTAGTTATAGATGTAATACTTTAAGAAGTAATTAAAACTGGTTGCAGAAATCCACAAATGAATAGAACGTAGCTTTGCAGCACCTGAAGAGTTCAAATTCAATCTTTGCGAGCTATTAAAATAGAATATACAATCTAACAAATGTGCAAGGGTCAAAAAATCCCATTGTGTCGATGGCTTTGACTCACTCAGATTATACTCCTGAACGTTGCTGATGTAGCTGTAGATAGGAGAGTATCCAAAGATGACAACCATGACAGCCTCTCCACTGTCCAGCAGAATGCCGTGAGCAGAGTGACCCTCCACTGCGTACATCTGCGTCTGAGCCAGAAGACCGATGGCAGGATTTCTCCGCTGCCACGTCCGACTGGGTATGTTGAACACCCAGAGCTCATCTGTCACATTCCCCCAGCCGGCCTCCAGTTTCCCACCAAACATGAAGATGTCATCCTGAACAGAGGAGAAAAGACTCAGAATGCAACCCTACTGACAAAGCATCTAAGAAAAGTCAAAGAGAGTCGACATCAGGGGTCTCACACTCTTTTTTTTCAGGGGCCACATTCAGTCCAATTTCATCTCCAGTGTGCCGGACCAGTAAAATAATAGCACAATGACCTAAAAATAATGACAAATCCAAATATTTGTCACTGTTTTAGTGCTAAAAAAATACCATTAAATTATAAAAATGCGTAATTTTAGAAACTATCCAAAAAGAAAGAGATGTGAATAACCTTCAAAAACTGAAATAAGAATAATAAGTTCAATCTTAACAATATTCTGCCTGAACTTATCATTTGTTCATGTGCATTATAGATCTGATCTAAAAAGACACTAAACACTTTAGTAAAAGAAGCGGGAAATGGTTCAAATTGTTTTACATTTTCTTTTAATATTTCAGGCTGTTCATGTTTGTTGAGATTATTCACATTTTATTGGTACAAGATAGTTTATAAATGTAAATATTTTCACAATTTAACATTATTTTTTTAAGAAAAAAAAAATGGAGTCAGGGTTTTTTTTTTTTGCAGGGTATTATCGCCCACATTTGAACCTTTGGCGGACCACATTTGGCCCCCGGGCCACATGTTTGAGACCCCTGTTCTACATAATGCCCAAGTATAAGTACTGTGTGTAAAGTGCATAGAAACATCCTTTAAATTCACTGTTTAAGACATGTTTTCAATGCCATCTTCTATGGATGAAGACATTGTGATGGTTGTGGGTGGCGTGCATATATAGAGCACAAAATGACAGCAATACTTCAGTGCAAAGAAATAAATAAACACATAACAGCAACAGCAAACAAACAGTAAACTAAACTAATAAAGATAAGGATGATAGGACACCCTTTACTGAGTAGATTAGAAGATATGACATTCACGGTGGCTATTGAAAAGTACAGATTTTATGTACAAAAACAAATATCTTCCCCCCTTGAGAATGATGGTTGTTTTTCTCTTTTATGACTACATTTTTATTGCTTTTTTCCCATTCCATCTAATTCTCGTTCCCTCCTACGAGCAGCGGAGGTTTCCTAAGTATGAAACAAACCCAGTGAGATTACAGCGTTATTTGTGTCTGTTTACCTGGTAGGCAGCGAGTGAGTGTCCATATCTTGGCAGAGGGCCGCTATTGATTGGGACTGTGTTCCAGATGCCGCTCTCCAGGTTGTAGCTGCAGAATATTAAAGTTTAATTACGGCCCTCGAGTTACACACAAAGGTGTTCATTACCAGCATGTTAAAAAAGGCATACACCTAACCTCTCATTAACCTTTCTGACATTAAAAGCACAAATATGCCCTAATGAATCTAAACATAACTCTAAATAAACCAGGACGCTTCATCACAAGATCCTGAACCCAAATACTGAGATGATGGAGAGAGTTTAAAGCTAGGGCACGACTCGGGGGAGACGTTGGCTCTGGTTTTTATTTGAAGTTCACCAAAGCAAAAATAGATAAATATATTCTGACTTCATGTGAAGGCAAAGCTTATACGCCCACAAAGCACAGCAATGAAACCTTTACTCCCACCTTTGCCATCTAAGAGAGAGGAACAGGTCGTCCTGCCATATGTTTCAGTGAGACTGATAATACTGAGCAAAAATTGCCTTTAGAACTCGCCCTTGCTTGACTTAAATATGCACTCAGTTATTAAAGATAAGGATATGATGAGGGTTTAATCCAGAGCATGTTAAATAGAGCCACTTATGCAGTGTCAGACAATATATCAGCACTTACTTTAGAATCATCTGGAATGAGCTGTAGTTGAAAGTGTAGCCGCCTACGACCCACATGACTTTTTCCTGCACCACGGCCTTATGGGAAGCTCGAGCCAGCGATGTGCCAAAAGGCTTGACACTGGGCAAGACCCAGAAGGACTCGGTTGAAGGTACAGTCAGAGAGCAATCTGGACCTGCAGAATCAGAGGGAGAAATAACAGATACTTTTACAGCTGACTGCAGAAAGAATAACTGAGCCCTGTTTTATTCTGATGTGATGAAAAGGAGTGTAGTTCTCATTATAGAGGTCTTGGATTTAAACACCTGGATTTATCTGATGTTGGCATTTTAAACATACAGCATAAAACTTTAAAGGTCCGCTATCGAACATAAACAAAATCATGTCGCTCCCTAAACGAACATGACAAGCCGGGCGGCGTGATTAGGCTCAGCTGTGTGAATGAGAATGCTGTGCTGAAAAAGCACATGCCTTGGCTAATCATTCTGTCAAGTTTCATCACACAAAAGCAGTTGCTTCTCTCCAGCGGGAGGCATATAATAACACACTGTCACAGGGCTTACCAACTTGTTACCAATCAGCGATATGACACAACAACACAGCTGTTCACACTTGTCCGATACGGTCTTGATTACATCTTGCTATGTTCATAATGGCCACGAACAGATGAGGACAGACAGGCGGAAAATGGAGGTGTGTTACCAGTGATCGCAAAAGTATTTCACACAAATGATCAGGTTTTAAGGATTGGAAGGCTTCACTCGAGACCACTTAAGAAGCAAGGATCCCACAGAGTCTTAAAAAGCCTTGAATTTACAAATCTGCATTTAATACGCTAAAAAAAAAAAAGTCCTTAAAGGTATTACATTTGATATGGTACTGTAGGTCTTCAGCTGTGTTGCCAAAAGCCAGTTGGTTGTCTTGTGTTTATACGTTTCTGTTAAATATTCAAACTGTAAACAAAGTACCATTAGTTGACTCAGTTCCAACCGTTCCAACCCGACAATTTATACTAAAATTAGGAACCAATTATCACAAACTTTGCAGCTCCCAGTGAGAAATGACTCAGAACATTCACCCCAACACATGTTCAGCTGAGAAAGATGACTGACCATGAGGTTGGAGAAAAGATCATTCTTGACTTGGTTGAGATAAGTTTTCCTAAATTCTAGGAGTCACAGATTTTTGCCAGTATTGGGCATGAAACAGGCGGTGAAATGGGCATTAAATTTTGTTCTAAGTAGTTTTAAAATGTCTTAAAAACACTTAAATTTAACTTATGGGAACCTTGAAGAATGCATAGGTTATTATTTTACTATTAACTAACTTTTCCTGGTCCCACTTCAATCAAACATGTGCTTCTTGTCCTTCACTATAATAGAGGGTCTCTAAGTAGGGGACATTTTTTCACTAAATATTCTGAGATTAATGATTATTTTCACTTTAATATTGACTGACAAAAAGCTCAACTACCTCATTGTTCTACTCCAGCCTCAAATATCTTAACATTTAATACTGTTATTTGATCTTTATGACCTAAAGGCTTCAGGTTTCCACATTCTAGTTGTAAATTCTGCATATTAGATCACAACTGGATCCAAAATCCTTAAACTCAGATCTTCGATGTGCATACGCAAACTTTTCTCCCTCACTTGACTACTGTGAGAAAATCTTCAAAGTATACTATTCTGCCCACAGAGGCACAAAAGCTACATTTTAAGAATAGTCATGATTATTGTTAATATATATTTTAATGGCTAATATTAAAAGGGATGTAAATGTTTCTCTAGTTTCTACTGAACCCTTGTAAATCCCAGTCATACCTTGCCAACTATCATTGCAGACACACAGCTTCTCTCCAGTGAGGTCGCAGTATCCGTGGTCTGGGCTGCCGCAGTTGTTTCTGCAGTAAGGGATGTCACAGGCCTCGCCTTTCCAATACTTGTCACATTCACAGTACACTCTGCTGGCAATGGAGTTCCCGGTGGTGCACTTCCCATGACCGGAGCAGTTATTGGGACAAGAGTTGATCCTGGACAGAGCAGGTGTTTATACGCATTTACTATTGTTTGCACTATTTGGGAGAGACAGACACTGTTACCATGAGGACTGGCCTAGATTAATGGGCAAAAATGTCTGGCAAAGACCAAGAGCTGGAAAACCCATGAGTAACTGAAAAATAATAATAATTTCTGGCTTTAAGTTTTAGTCTAGAGCATTTGCTGTTATGTTATTGCTGAAATGTGGGTTAAAATCTCACTATCATCCAACATTTACAAGTAATAACCAGCTCAGGAATTAAATAAATGCAGTCGATTATGAAGACATAAACACAATCACTTAAAAACATACAGGACATCCTAAAACAATGGACATTATTGGACATGTCCATATCAGAACAACTACATTATCAGGAGGAATGAGATTTAATTGGATTTATTTTGGATATAGAATGTTTTATTCTACAAATTTAAAAGTATGGTAATAATTCTGGGGGGTGGTAATTTTAGAATGTTCCAAAATTATCACAAATGGTCAATGTGTGCAACAATAACAGGAAAGTCACTGAGGCTCTGGAGAATTACACACAACACACTGGAGTGAGTGTGGAAGGAACTACACTAGTGACTTGATGTGCACCGCATCACAAGCAATGGACACATTGAACATTTGTAATAACTTTGGAACATTATAAAGTTACCATCCTCCAGAATAAAACATTTCATGTCCAAAATAAATCCTATTAAGTGTCATTTCTCCCGAGTATGTAATCCAGTGTTTTTCCAGTGGGGTCGCCTGAAATTTCTAGTAATTGATGATTGAAAAAAATAATAATGAGAAGAAAAACTTAATAAGAAAATATACAGTGAGTTGAGAAATACAATGACAATCAATAAAAGACATAAAATGTGAGAGTCTGAAACTGAAGCACTGTAGTACTGTTTATCTGTCAGATGTTCATGTGGTCAGTTTCATAATTCGTAGTTTGAGTTATTGTTTGTTCAGTATTAATTGTCTGTCTTGTAAATACAAGTTAGACTGACTGTACATATCCTGACCAAGGAAAATAAAATCCTCACTTTGTACAGTAATCTATACCTGGCTTTTCTGCCTCTGTCCATTATAATACACATTATATAGACTAAATGTCAACTAAAATTTGAAGTCATTGATAACTTAGCATAGCAAACTATTACAGGATCAAAAACAAATTCATTTGAGCAAAAAATGTCTTGTTTTGAATGTCCATGGTCACCAGACATTTGTGATGTTAAAATGGGGTCATGAGGCAGAACCACTGCTGTACTACATGCAGATTTACTGCTGAAGAAGTGGACACTGTAAAAAAAAAAATATAGAAAAGCACTGCGTTCTTTGTAGTTACAGCAAAGGTTCAGCGAGGATACTTACGAGTAAAATATTTCAAATCCTGTCAGGTTATATGCAGCATCACTGAAAAAGTGTAGTAGTGCGTAGCCTGAGGTCGTCTCAACTTCAGGAACCGTTTCATTTCCTCGCACCTCTGGTACAATAAGACCGCTGCAGAGGAAATAAAAATGCATAATCAGAATATTACCACATACGCTTTTAATAACAAGGTTACATACTCAGAGAAAATGTGTGTGTGTGTGTGTGGGGGGGGGGGGGGGGGGGGGGCACTACACTTGTAAGTTTCTCACCTGAAAACAGCCACCAGAGGAGCATATATCGAGTCTCCATCGTAGACATACATATGGTCCCAACTACATTCGGTTGCGAAGTGGTTAAATCTTAACCGGAGGACTGCATTAGGACTGCAGAGGGAAGAAACCACGAGAGAGAGAATGACTTAAAGGGAGAAAAGCATAAACACTTACAGAAGGGTGACAAATGAGAGGAAATACTGATGTAATGTGTTGTTTCTATCCCAATAACAAACTTTCTGAATAGCACCAACGTGTTACAGTTGTTAGAAATATTTAATGTGACTGAATTTTACCTCTCTTGTGCTTATTAATGGAGCTTTGACACTGAACTTTCAATATGCATGAACCATCATTGCACACTGTAAGTCAGTGATCAGCATGACTAAATTAGATTAATTTGTTTACAGTGCAAAATTAAATTCCCTAACCCTCAATGGAACATACTCGTATCCAAAATCACTTACTAGCCCTCAATAAGCCATGTGCACTTGGTTTTGTACTTATAGTTGATTGGACCATCGGTGAGGTATCCTGAGGGCTCCGTCAACCTGGAACATCAAAACATTTAGTTACAAGAAATGATAATAATAATGACATCTTACGTTTGTTCTTATTTGACAATATTGGAAAAAGTCATCCATGATTTTTCATGGACTAATGATAGAAATTCTGATACTGCTTAAAATTTGTCAGTAGATTAACATAAGTGGACTTCCATTATTTATTACATGAAAATTAAACCAAATCATTTTTCATTCTATAGTCATTAGCTACTACACCAGTAACTTCTGTTCTAGGATTGTGTCATTATTATTATTGCTGCAGTTTTTTTAGTCAAATATTCACAACAAAAAGTCACCCAAGCAAATAACTTTCCAAAAGCCAAATGAACAGTCCAAGGTCGAGTGCATTTTTTTCTTCAGCATCTAAATCTGAGACTTTGAGCAGATGTAAACTTCATTATACATATAACACAGGGATATAACCTCATCCAGACACAAAATATCCCCTAAAAAGTACGTTTTATAGTCAATGTGTATCAGAAATCACAGCGAAGAAATTACTTAACTGATTTTGCATTTAAGTATCAGAAATCTTTGACATTAAACCTACCTAATACATGTAGGTGAAATTTACCACATTGACTTAAGAGACATTTTTCATTATAAAGGCTTCTGCAGGGAATTAAAATACTATGAATTTGACTGAGATGAGATTTTAATAGGAATATCAGATATTTATATTACAAATATATAATTATAACGCTTTAAAAATTTATATAAAGCAACACTTTCCAAGTGTCCCTTGGGTGCACTTCAGTCTATAGCTTAGATCTCAGAATTTTCATCAGTTTTAAGAAAAATTAAGCACTCACGGTTGATAGGTCAACAAGACCCTGATGTCTGAAGCACGAATGTATGTTTTTGACTATATATATATATATATATATATATATATATATATATATATATATATATATATATATATATATATATATATGAAATGTTTTTGGTGTGTTATCCATGCAATACTGCTAATTGATGACAGAATTTTGAATTCTTGACACTTCTTTATCAACGTTCACTTGAACCTGTACTGAACCTCTAAACAAAACTGTTTTTTTTTCTTATTTGGAACAGTTTATTATTTGAATGTCAATGCTGAAACACACCTTTAATGTCTCAACCATGATACAAAATGAAAATGATTTCATCATATTCAGGCTTTACTGCTTCATCACATAGCAAACAGACTGTGCTTTTTCCTGGATTTCCAACTTTGGAAGTCTTACAAATCCCCACTGAACACTCACAGGTGGCCTGAACATCTTATGATGCAATTCATATTCCAAGTTATGATCATTTAACTTTTAACTCAAAGGTTTTGACAGGATATTGGGATAAAGGAGGGATATAACATCCTAAAAATTGCACAATATGTAAGTGATGAGCCTCATCCTTGGCATGTCTAAAGATAAATAATATTTCTCTTAACATTTGCATGTTCTTTTTCATTTGGTATGACTAACATGATGGTGGATACACTTCAGGCAGGATGTGTGATTTGCAGACTGATCCAAGATGAATGGCTATGAAATTTAGATATACCAGCATGCAGGCAGTGATAAGTTATGGCTGTGCAGTCATTGCAGAATAATGAATTTCTCATGATACACTTTGCTCTACCCATGGAAATACTATACTGCAGAAGTGTGTGTGGTTAAGCCCCTGAGATTTTGTGTGTTCGTGCTGTCATCACCACTGAGATGATCAAATTCTAGCATCAAAAACCATAACACCATGGATATAAGAATCGCCTTATCACAATTTAAGAAGAAAGATGTGTTTCTCATTCATGCTGTAGGCTATTAATGCGTAATTGGTCACATATTGGCCAGGCTGCATCTCTATTCCACTGACTACAGAGAGGCTGTCTCACATTTCAGGAGCTGTCTCCAGGTGAGAGAGGGTACTCCCTGACAACACGCCTGATGACAACCCTAACAAAGCCACAGACACATCAGGCGCAATAGTAATTACTGTGATCAGGGCACTTTTCTACCACAGAGTGTACCTCAGGTGTACTGAAAGGCCATTAAATGTGTTCTGTTCCTGTCAAGTGGCACAGTCAACAAGAACATTATTATTTGAACGTGCACTCTGTGGTCACTTTGCAGTCCTCTTGTTGCCTTTTTCTCACTCGTAGCTTTTTGCACACAAGCCTTAACACACTATTAGGGGTTTGCTGTGGCTTCTACCTGTCATTAAATCAGGGACGAGGTAGACTGCAAGTTACATGCAAAATAACTTGTCTGCAGATGGTTCCTGTGTGCCACTGGAAGCTCCTTTCTCTCATTAAGGAAAATGATTTTATTTGCCAAAGAACTGTGTTTACAATCAGTGAATGAATTCAAACAGTGCGTGGTAGTTGTTTGGTCTGCACTCACATGTGCAGATTGGATAGTGCTGACTGTATTGGCTTGAATTAATTTATTCATCTGACAGACACTCAATCACATCCTTCTAGTGTGGAGACAAAAACAACACTGTACTAAATAAAGCATAAAAACATCAGATGGGAAGAGTAAACAGCAGAAAGGTAATTCATGCCTAGATCTACAGTGAAAAATGAACTGCAAATGACAATTTGAAGCATGCTCCAGGCAAACACTGTGCTTTTAAGTAAGTTTTAAAAAGCCCAAATAGGAATATAGATATATCCAATTGTAAAAACTAAATATGTACGTGAATGCAGCACCATAAAGTCTACTTTAGGGTAGAGTGGGATATTTGGGCAACTATGTGGGGCACAGTTTAGACTAGAAGAAAAACATGATTAAATGGACTTACTTAAACCTCCCTTGGCAGTGCTGACACTGGTCTCCAACCCATCCTCGGTCACAGACACAGGATCCGTTGATACATTTTCCGGAGAGACAATTTTTGTCACACGGTTTGGCCGGGGAGGCGTGTGTGAAGAGCACAAAGTAAAACAAAACATAGACCACCAAGTATCTGTTGATACTCCTCACACTATTGTGGGTGGCTAGTTTGGGTCCAAAAATTAAGAGCTTAATCTTGCATCTTCCCCCAAGGTCCATCTTTTTTTTCCTTCTTCTTCTTCTTCTTTTTTTCCTCTTTTTTTTATTTCCAAGAAAAAAGACCCGGGCCTTTAAGTCTACTTTGGGAGCTTCGACTACTCAGACTATTTTAGTTATAACAAAGAAGTCCTGCATATTCGTGAAGTGTTATGCATACTCTGAAAAGGCTGTTGTATTTACTAAGCTTTGAAGAAAATGGCTAATATATAATAAATGTAGCTAAATGTTCTATTAAAAGCTGCTTGGTTAACCGAATGCATAGATTTTGGAGTGGGAGGAATTCCCTTCACCCTACCTCTTGTTGGAAGAAGCTATCAAAAAAGCCGAGCATCGATTAAAGCTGGAAAAGTAGCTAACTCACTGGATACATTAGTTAATACATAATTCGTTAGCATATGTAGCTCATCTGTTTGGCCTCTGCTAGGTAATGTTAACGTTACTGCATTGATTCAACACCATTCTCTTCCAGATGGCATTTCAGCAGCCATTTTATCGCGTAAACAATCCTTAGGACTGAAAGAGTGATGTACATTGTAACATACGATAGTCCTTCCACAAGCTGCTACAATTCAACCCAATCTTAGAAACGGGAGAACAAAAGGGTTGTGGTATTTGTAGCCCCGGACCCAGTGCGAAAGCTGCCGCACTCAACATCGATGTGGTGAAATGTGGGAACTGGAAGGCTGCTATTCTTGCCGACTGGGGGGCACTGAGCAAACACTTTGAACTGTTGTTATTCCTACTGACCTCGAGCCACAGTAAATTAACCCCCTCAAGCGTGAACGTCGTTGACAGTAGTGTGTAGTAGTGTCTTCTTGTATTCCACTGAGAAAACACCGCTGTTGCTTCCTAAACATGACAAGAACAGGCAACGATGGATTTGCTAGCGCAGCGACACTAGACAGTTCCTTAGGCTGGAGAAAACTAAACACAGGCTGCGCATGCGTAGTAGAGTACAATTTCATTTAAAGGGACAGTGTCGGAAATACGCATAGTCGGTTTGGGGTAAATGCGGCATTTGGGAGATCAGTGTGTCTGATAAGTTTGTTAAATAAAGGGACATGCCAAAAAAAAAAAAAAATGAAATGGCTCGAACTTCCTCGTCGCTTTCTATTTATTCATTTTGACTAAACTATTTTATTGTCATGCAACTTCAGGACTGCGGTACCCATTTCCATTTTTTCTGTCAAACTTATATTCTACAAACTACAAACTACAAATCATGTTGCCATATTTCCAATTTTACATTTAAATATCATAAATATCATAATGCATATAGCCATATATATATATAAGAATGCAATAAAAGTCATGGAATTACTTACAGGTGTCTTTTACTTCTGTGAGTAATTATAGCTGCGGCAGTACACCTACATTAGATGAAATTGTCTGAAATAAGATAGATGTGGGTGGTGGAAACTACAAACTTAACCAATATTTACTTTAATGAGTCAAGAGAGCCACCCACACTGGACATTTGGAAGTGCTTTTACTTGGGGGTATATGCCTATGGATGGCAGTGTTGCACAGTGAATTAGCATTCCAACTTGCAATGCACTGGTAAAGTGTTTGAAGAACTGCTTACATAATCACCACTGATGCACAAAAGGATAGTTGTATTATATATCTGGTTGAGAAATAGAGTTATAGGTGAAAAAAAGAAACCACTTTATTAGTAGTTAAGTAATCATGACAGTATTTTAATGTATATTTATTATCGAGCCAAAACACATTCAAAAGTACATAAATTGCAACTTAAACTTTCCTCTCATTTCTAGATGCTTTAAATTGTTGCTTTATCATGCATGCAGTCACAAAAAATAGTAGACATCCATTCTTTTCTTCAATTTCTTGTTAATTTTAATGCCTGGTACAACTAAAGGTACATTTATTTGGAGAAATATAATGACAACAACTAAACTGTCTGATAAGCATTTCATTTCAGAGCTGCTATCTGTATATTTTCCATGTTTTGTTGATAAAAATCAAAATCACCTATTTTCTTACATCAAGAGCTACATCATTGAACTCACAAACACAATGTTTTTAGTCATACCATGTTTTCTTTTTTGTCTGTTTTAGTCACAAACAAAATTAGCACTTGATTGAATAATCAGTATTTTTGATGACGTATGATGGTCTAATATTTTTTCCCATGGCTATAGTTCTACATGCAAGTTTGAATAAGCCTCTGAAGCACAGTAGCACTTATGTAACCAAAAAGCACTTCCTGGAACAGCTTTAAATGATGACTAATAGCTGAGCTGTACTGTGATACTCAGAGTCAAAGGTTAATTTGTCACCATGTGAATTTTAGGAGGTATGTTTGAATTTTTTCATTTTCCATGATCAGGCTGAAAGTCTGGACCCGGATCCGATATGTGGATCTCTACCTTGTATAATCATATTATATCCATGATGGATCAGTTAAATAAAAAACAAAAAAAAATTGCGCCCTTACAACAAAATTAATTAACAACCCAAACATCCACTGGCAACCAAAGCCATTCACTGACCTACAATGTTAAATATATTTGGATACATTAATCTTATCAATACATTTTGGTGTAAAATGCAGTTCATCATCCTTTCATGGTCATTAGATATGACCCATTTTTTATATTCAGAAGCCCCATAGTTACTATGGAAACACCATCATCTTCTACAGCATTGATTTGCCAGTTAAACCCTTGGAGATGAGTCAATGGCAGTGGATGGGGAAGTAATATTTTTTTCATTCAGTTATTAATATATTTGCTAAAAAAAAAAAACAACTGTCATTTTATTTAATTTTTCTCTGTTTTAATTTATTATTATTTGAAGTTCCACTAAGATCAGAAATATCTTCTGCAAGGAAGACCTGGCCAAGATCGCAGCCATACAAAGTCCAAAAAATATAAAACAAATATATAACACACATAATAAACAACAAAACATAATAACAACTATTCAACCATATAATGACATCAAGAAAAACCATGACATTTCTCTTTCACTGCATTCTCCATAATACTTTAAAAATCACACAGAAATGAAAATTTGAAACTTCACCATTTTGGGAAGATTATTTCACAACCATGAACCATTAACATTTTAATCAGTTCTTAGTTTTCATGAACAGCTAAATTAAATCTAATTAAATAAATATAGTGAAAACTGAAACATCCAGAGAATAACAGAATAAATGACGATGAATCACTTAAGAAAGGTTGACCAGAGAGAAAAGATAATTTGGTAATCATCACAAAAATATAATACTGGATATTTATGAGTTAAAGTCTGATATTTTGTGTTTTTTCATGACAAGTATTGACTCCACTACAAGATTTTATAGTTTTTTTCTAGATTCATTCTGATAAATACAGGCTCTATCAAATATATTAGAGGTTTCTCTGAAAGGTACAATGTAAGAATGTTGTATAGGGAACTACATTTTATCTTTGCATTTACTTTTTTCCTTCTTTCCCTATATTTTACCACTTCCTTGCTAGTTCTCTTAAAAGGTTACACTTCTAAAAATTTTCTCTTAACTCCCTAAACACCTGGCAAGCAAGTTATGTGGTTTGCCTCCACACTTTTTTCTCAGCCTTTGCATGACTCATACACTTTGAAATCTGACGAGTGAGTTTATTTTCCACAGGGGTCAAAGCGAACTTGATCACACACAAACTAAAAAAAATATTATTGCACTATGACTTAACACTCCTCAACTTAAGCCACAGAAGTGTCCGCTGGCGTTTAGTCAGGTGCACACACCGCTGTGGTGCAGGGAAGTCAGCCGTCTTTACTAGGTGTAGTGTGTCTGAAGCCAGTGCCCTCTGCATTCTTAGTCTCAATGTTCTTAAAACAACAGGGAGGTACCGAAGACAGTTCTGCAGACTTTACGGATTCAACTTTCTCTGGAAATTCCCAGACGTAACAGTAAGATGAGGCATGTGGTTTAAACTATAGATTAGATGAAAATGCCTAAATAAACAGGGGGTCTTTTTTTCAGGGTTTGAGCCTTTATGTATATGTATGTGAACATAGCAGAGGCCCCTGAATTAAATAAGGTTCAGGGCTAATTTGGAGCTGAGTCAGTGACCTTTATCCAATGAATCACAACTGAGGAATGTTATTTGTGATCCCATCAACAGCAGGAAAAGAGGATTCCAAATATATTTAATATAGTTCAAGTGTCATTTTGTAAAACTCTGTTAAAATACCTGGCATGCACAAAAAAAAAGAGAGAAATTTAAATCATCATTAGCATGATTGTGACCTGAAAACACCCACAGAGCCATGGGTTTCCAAAGGTCTACTGCACAAAAGGAATTCCCCCAGCTGGATTAGCAAAACTGTTCTTTTGCTGTGGATTGGGAGACAAAGAAAGAGCTCAGAAGAGAAAGACCAGACCACCCCTGTATTTGATTCATTCTGAGCCATCATGTCTGACTCACATGAACTCTTCCCACCGAAGGCGATGTGATGACGTGTTGAAATAAAGGAAGAATGAATGTAGCTTCACTGCTAACTTTCACCCACTAACACACCTGCTGCTGAAGTTCCTGAAGAAGAACAGACACATATAGTCAGAGTTCAATTTAACTGTTAATGCTACAAACTGGAGCCACAACACAAGGATTCTAGATGGATCAACATGGACTAGATGTCCTTAAGATATATATATATATATATATATATATATATATATATATATATATATATATATATATATATATATATATATATATATATATATATATATATATATATATATATATATATATATATATATATATATATATATATATATATATATATACATATATATATATGTATATATATATATATATTTCTATATGTGCGCATTAGCTATATGTATATGCCCATGTAATTTCCTGGTGATAGCTCAAGTATTCATTGATTTATAGCATGATATGTCTCTGCAGACACACACACACACACACACACTAAACTCTCCCAACCAATGGGGGGGGGGGGCGAGATTAAATATATACTTAGTAAGATTTAGATTTTTACAGTGTATAAATTTTTTTTTACTGATCTTGGACATCTCATTTTGTTCTTTGTGCACTTATATAATATGGAAGAGCACAAAGATAGGAATCAGTTTGATCAAGTCAAGAGGCAGCGTCGTCATGGCACATACTGTTCCTGGTTGAACTTGCCTTAAAGTTGCTTCATTCCCAGAGCAATTTAAATATTACATTTTATGTTATGGGTATATGCCCTGATGAAGGCCCTTGGCCACAACATGTAGGCTGATGTGTTTTTAACGTTTGCATTGTTTTATTAAATACTTTTTAATATATATTTTTCAAATCTCAAAGTGCCTCTGCTTTTTATTCCTTTTCTACATTTTATGATATTTTTTATTTTGAGCTGTTCTTATTTTAGCTAATTCTCCTCAGACTTCTACTTTTTAAATGCTTCAGCTATTGATTGTTTTACTGTTTTACTGCATTGACTTCTGGGGCTTTTTAACACCGTGGGTTTTTCCAAAGCCTTTTGTTTGACTCCATTTATTGTCGCAGTTTTATTGTTGACTGTACGTCCAATGTATTGTTTCTATCACCACTGATTATACTCTAAATGAAGATTCTGCAGTGTTTTCAAGTATGAGTGTTGTTATTTAAGGATCTGAAGTAGCTTGAGGGTGAGATGTGCAAACTCAGCTGCCACTATCACTGTGGTTAAATCCTGCCGAGATAGAATGTTGTTGTTCTTCTGAAAATACAGCCATGTTTTGAATCACTTGTCATCCTCAGATATGGGAGAAGTCTACTGGATCATTTTCACTTAGGTCTGTAATACTTCAAAATAGGTTTTTTTACATCTAGGTTGAACTGCTCTTAAGTGATTTATTTCCATATATTATCATATTGTCTTGTGTATTTTGTGTTTTTTTTTCAGTGAATATCAGGTGTTTTTCCATATTTCATTAAATTATCCTGCATATGTTCATAAAAGCTCATATTTAAGTTGAAGGTTATTACATGAGAAATAGAAAATGTGAAGGAAAGTGACTGTAATTCAAGAACGGTGTGTCATAGGAACTTGAGATTGGAATAAAATAGAGGTGAGATTAGACATTCTCTGAATACTTGTTTTCAGATATAGATATAATCTCCTTTTACTGTTTTTATATAAAAAATTTATATATATATATATATATATATATATATATATATATATATATATATATATACACACACATATGAAATGGAAATTTAAAAAAAAGTATTTAAAAAAAAAAAAAAACAGTATCCCCCGTAAAGATAGAAATACAACCACACACACACACACACACACACACACACACACACACACACACACATATGGCTGTGGGTCTGTTCATGCATGTGGAACACTGTCCTCTTAGTATAAAAGTCTTATCAGTCTTATCAGAGGCTCCAGGTCAGGATTCCATCACAGGACAACCCCCTGCTTCATGACATATTGATTTTCTCACTAGATTCCTTTGACTCTCAGGTTAACATACAGTTTGTTTCCTCAGCGTGTTCTGTCCAAATCTCACCACATCACTCTCAGACAGTTTGATCAGTCTGATCAGCTATCTGAGGAGGAGGAGGAGGAGGAGGAGGAGGAGGAGGAGGAGGAGGAGGAGGAGGAGGAGGAGGAGGAGGAGGAGGAGGAGGAGCCTGGGTGAAATGAGCCCCCCCTCCCCAAAAAAAGCACCGCCACCCCCTCTTTTTCTCAGCATGTATAGAAAGTGTATCATTAACCAGTCAGATGACATCACAGGACCCACAGGACCACTGGTGTTTTATTTGCTGTGGCTTCTCCTGGGTGTGACTGGTGTTTTAACCATTATGTAGGTTTGGCTCTTGTACCTCTTAACCATAATATGGTACTAAGTTAAGGCTGCAAAACCAAATGGTGACTACTTTTTTTCCTCCAGCAGATAACTCTAGGAAAACAGACGCCATTGCATGTTTTAATCATCTTCTGCTGTATGTTGTGTTACTGTGCTTGACATTCCTCTCATACCTCCACCCGGTCACGGTTCTCCCACGGGGGGAGCAGTTGTTTAGGCAGGGAACTTCACTTTTCTGCTGCTACAGATGTAAAACTGTTCTGAGAGTTACCTGAAAAGACAGTGTCTGCATTTAGGTTCCAGAATTTAGCTGTTTTAGAAATGCAAAGAGTGAACAAAGTGCTTTTTTTTGTTGCAGGAATTGGAGAGTTGTACTTAAGGCATTCATTGAAATACTGTGAAATTCTAAATGTCAACCTCAGTGTCCCAGCCTGCATGTACATGTGGGCCCCAGAAGGGTTACATTTGGGCTGCATATAAGGGTCACAAGTGGGTTTGTATGCAGTTTCCTTGGTGACCCCACATGTGTTTACCCATATCAGAATCTGAATCGGACATCTGATTTATTTGTCACTCTATTTATCTCATCATATATATCTTTCCTGTCATTATTTTTACTTATTTATTTACTTTTACAAATCCTAGTTACATTAGTTTGTACTACTTTTTATTTCTAATGTGAGTAACTGTGGCTTTTTCTGATATTTGTTGTTGTTTTACTAATGTTTGTTGTCTGTCTCTACCTCAATGGCACAAATAATAAGATTCAGATTCTGATATGTGCAAACATATGTGGGGTCACCATGGAAACTGTGGCCAAACCCACTTGGGACCCTTATATGTAGCCCAAATGTAACACTTTCTTGGACCCACATGGACATGTTGGCTGGGGTGTTAATTGAGGACATACATTTATTATCACTTTATGAAGATGAAAAAACATGAAGAAACTTAAATAAATGTGTAATTTTAACATCATTAGGCTTTAGTTTATCATTTACGTGTGTATATTATAACTTACAAATACACAAAATATTTAGTAATATGTGGAATATTATGAAAATTGTACTTAATCATCTTCAGACATTTCAGGTTGTTCATATTTGTACCAGTGATACAGATTTTTTTTTTGGCCAAATTATACTTTAAGTGAAACCAAATAAGATTTACAACAAATTAACATCGTAAATCTACAAACTGTAATTGAAAAAAACACAAACAAATATCCACAATCTGTAAATTTTGAATAAAAATAAGTATAATGTTGATAATATCATGCTTCAGTTTATAATTTATACATGTTCATCACAACCTACAGATCACAGTAGATCGACAAACATACAGATTTAGGAACAGGCTGAATATTGGTAAAATTCTATATATATTTCAGGTTATTCTCTTTTTTTTTTTAAATAAAAGGCTAGACTTTTTTTTTTTTTTTTTTACTTTTTTCCACTAATGTAAAAAGGAAAATGAGTTTTTGGTTGGTTTCCATTATTCATAGATCATGATAATATTTTACTAGTCTCATCCACTTTAGATTGAATTGACCAAAACTGATTTTTACTTCCTTGATTGTTAATGGGTTTTTTTTATTATTATTTTGATTTATTCGATTTATTTGAACATTTAAAAAAATGAAAAAGAAAACATACAGTAAAAAACAACACAAGCATGTTCAAAAGGAGCGGGTGGAAGTTAACACTTATAAAATCCCACCCCTTATATCCTTGCATTTCACAAATTCATCACAGGGGCCAGATTGGAGTCTTTGGCGAACCGCTTTTGGGACGCGGGCCTTATGTTTGACACCTGTAGGTTAGATGAAATAGTAGTAAATGTACCAATATATGAGAGCGCTGTGTGTGCAGAGTGATTAATTAATAGATTTTTTTTTTTAACTTGTCTTAGATGGACGTGTGGACCCATATGGGAGTCTATGGGTGACACCTTAAAGCCACTTCAGTCTGGATGCTGCGAACTGCGAGGAGGTGCGGCAACAACAACTAAAAAAAAAAGCGATTAGGAAGAAGAGGAGAGGAAAGAGCGCTGTTGTTCCGTCAAAACTCAGCAGTGTGTCCAGCCCAGTCAGTCAGTCAGTCAGTCCGTCCGTCCGTCAGTCAGTTCATTGTTGTTCCACGAGCGCTTCGGACAAGGGGGTTCCAGTCGCACGCGCAACTTTTCCGTCCCCATCACCTGGTCTAACTTTGTGCGCAAACTTTAGGACTGTTCGATTTTATGAGAAGCGGAAAGCGAAGGTGAAACTCCGAGGGAATGGACAAGCACAAAGGTAAGAGGAGGAATATACTTTTGGACTTTTACGCACGGACACACGCAGCCGGTAACTTTGGCTGGGTTCATAATCCTCTACTGTAATGTGTACATGTCAAAACTTTCAACTGTTTTTTTTTTGTATAAAGATAAAAAAAACAAAAAACAAAAAAAACAACCCCACCGAAATCGCACGTGATGTGACATGTATTTACATTTCCTAAGGGCATACTCTTTAATGTAACTGAAGCATGTAATTTGACTTATTGTCATATATCTGTGCTGTTATATTTACTTGGTTATTACCCACCTGCCCCTCAACTAGTCCCCATTACTCACCACACCACCTCCCACCAGACTAACCACTGTAGTAGCTTGACATTAGAGCTGAAGCATCCTGTTTTACAAAAAAAAAAAAAAAAAAAACTCAGATATGAGCTTACCCCTTACTGTTTCCTCTCTAAATAAGCTGTATAAAATAGTTTACACTGTGGTCACTGATGAATTCCAATAGCAGCAACATTGTTCTCACAGCATTCCTCAAATTCCTGTGGTTATTTGTCCATGAGGGATGAGCAAGGACATTTAATACTTCCTGATTGACACAAACAAAAGTGTTTCGGGGTAAAATGTTGAAAACCAACCTGGTTCATACACAATGAACAATCACTGAGGTGCATCTCACACCTGCAGCGACAGAGGTTAGATGTGAGGGGGTGGGGTCTGGTTGGTATCTGTAGACCTTTGGACCTTTGCACTGATCTCAGTCGACCCCCCTCGCCTCTCATCATTTTCTCTGGTCTCAGGGCGAGGCAGCAGGAGGAACTTATTGGATGAAAACAAAGGCCAGTACTCTCATCTCATGCTTAGCTGCAATCAGTACAATTTGAGTGACAATAGATTTGGTGCAATATTACCATAATCCAGTCTGTTTACT
The DNA here is from genome assembly GCA_020466265.1 of Siphamia tubifer. Taxonomy (NCBI): domain Eukaryota; kingdom Metazoa; phylum Chordata; class Actinopteri; order Kurtiformes; family Apogonidae; genus Siphamia; species Siphamia tubifer. The sequence goes on along the minus strand of CM035801.1, from coordinate 23,162,180 downwards.
CCCACATTACACTGCTTTTCTATGAGTGTGTGTGTCCAGTGTTGTGAGCTGACACATACACAGAGGTGTTCTGTGTACAGTTTTCACAGTGAAAGCCTTTCTGTCTGGACTGCAGCTTTGTTTTGGTCATTCATGTAGTAGATTGACTGATTATCCAGTGTTGTTTCAAGTACAAATGTTTTCTTATGTACATTATAATCACATTGGTCACAGTTTATCACATTTTAAACATCATTATGAATTGATTAATACAAATAAATGCCAGATGGATCACCAGCGCTTTTGTTAATTTGCATGTAATAGGCATCTTTCATGGAAAATAATAATTGTATTGTTGTGTGAATTTGATTGCATTGTGATAAACTATGTGAATATTTGTGATAATGTGAACATGTACAAGACAATGACAGGAACAGTTTCAATAAGGACAGTGAGACAACAATCTTAGGTCCAATATGGTCCACCTCTGCATGACCACTGAGTGTAAAGGATTTGTTAGGTACCATGAAGTAATGGTACTAATGTATATTAGAAAAACCAAGTGTCCTGTGTGTGTGTGTGTGTGTGTGTGTGTGTGTGTGTGTGTGTGTGTGTGTGTGTGAGCCGAGATTCACACAAAATCCGGAAAGAGCTCACTGCTGCAGTTTGGTACGCATATGTATTTTTGTTGAATGAAGAAATTAGTAAATTTTGCAGGTTGATAGGACAAATATTTGGAGAGATATTAGTTGTTTTTTTTTTTAAATATAACGTTGCTATGGCCAGAATGCTTTGGAGGTGACTGCTGGACAAATGTGGTACAGCACGTATGATTATTCAACAGCATAAAAACTATCACATCTAGGTCAACGCACTAGTGTAAGTAATGATGTTCAAAAACATTAACAGGTGTCTGTATCAGTCTATATCACAGATAAAAAAAATATTAGACCATATTAGATCATTCAATTTGTTGTTAATTTCAATGCCTAGTACAACTATAGCTACATTAATATAATGGCAATAACAAAAATAACTCAGTAATTTAATTGAATAACTGATATCGACCCATGTTCCATAGTTTATTGATAATATCCAGAATTAATTCAGTTCTTCCATCAATACCTATGGCATTGTCCTGATAAAATCTGTTTTAGTCACATGATACACATAGGAGTTAGTACTTGATTGTATAACCATTGTTTTTGATGATTTTTGATGGTTTAATTTTTATTTTCTCCTGTAACTGGATTTGACCTTGTTTTTCTCCAATATTTACAGCTTGAATTTATTTATTTTGTGCTACTAATATGTAAGGAACCTATATAGTAACTTCGCTGACCTTCATTTTCTACCTAAAAATGTAAAATATTGAAAAAAAATCCACAAAAAGTAATACAGTCTTGTTATATCCTCCAATAACACACTATGTATATGTATTTCTATAAGTGAACTATAAAGGATTAAGACAGGTATTTAGGTTTTTTTTTTTTGCTTTTTTTTTTAAACAGTTGTGCTGTTGTACTGCTGTATTCATTTGCATCATATCTACTGTTGAGGTTATGAAACTGTGAGAACTGGTTGCAGGAAGACCAACAACATACGGTTGTAATTCATTTCTTGTAAATATGAACGCTGAGGTAAGGTTGAGTGATGCAAGCCTGTGACTGTACACGTAGTTGTTACATGGTGCACAAAATAGTCTGACATATGCACTGAAATAAGGGCTTGTACTCTTTTGGCAGCTGCACTAGGATACTAAATTAGATACTAATAGCCACAGGCAGCCATCAGAGGGGGCACAGTAAGGGAAACCTGGGAAAAGTCAGGGATCTAAATGACAAGGCAAGGCTTTGTTCAATAATCTGGATGTGCTCAAACCTGACTCATGCAGGTTTCATGTACAACTGTCACTGATTCTCACAACTTCTGCCAGAAAAAACATACTTACTGTGTCTCATTGGTTGAAACTAAAAATACGTCATACATATAAATGCCTTTTAAGCCTTAAAGAGCAACATTTAAATGGATCATTTCCTACATCACATCATATGCTTGGTTATTCTTTGCTGCTCTTGTATTTATTATCTTCTTTTTTGTTGATCAGTGGTTTCCATCTCATGCCCTTGCTTGTTTGGTTTTCCATGTTATTGCAGATCTCACCAGTTTCTGAGTAAAATATGTCTGTGGTGAATTCATTGCTATGGTTTTGCATGGTTTCACACAGAAACTGGCTTCCAACATTTAAAAAAAAAAAGAAGAAGAAGAAGAAAAAAAGTAATTCCCAACAATGTTATTGAGGTAGTGACATGGCATGGAGGTAAATTGTTTAACCCTTAAAGACCCAGTGCTAGTTTTCTGAGAGTTCCCAAACAAATTTCAATCTTTCTTAAGCAAATTATCATCATTTATTTAAATATTATCCTCTGTATTTTGCATTTTTCAGTTTAGAGCTTGTATTTTCCTATGTTTAATTCACTGATCGCATAGATGTTCATTAAAATTCAAATGTTATTAGATCAGAAACAAAATAAATGGAAGGAAAAGAGACTTTTTCTGCAAAGATATCATGTGTCCATCTACTGACATTAATCATTTTACTGGTGAATCAATGTTGCAGAAGATGTTGGTGTTTCCATGGTAACTGTGGAACCTCTGAACGTTCAAATGGGTCATATCTGATGACAAACTGTATTTTACATCAATTATTTACATCTGCTGATAAGATTAGTAGATTAACAGGTGATTACACCATCTCTAATGTCAAGTATATTATACTTGACATAATATAAATCCAGTTTTCATCACTTTATGTAAAGGTACTGTATGCCAAATTGAAGTAGTCTTCTTTAATTTCCCAATATATAAAATCACATAAAGTAAAAAATGTACTATGGGGGACCCTTTAAATGAAAATAACACAAGAATTGTGTTATTTTCAACATTAGTGTTCTAGGGTTATACAGTTTAGACCAATAGATGGTGTTGGTCACCATTGCATGCTTAAGTCTTAATAATTTATTATTATTATTATTATTATTATTATTATTATTATTATTATTATTATTATTATTATTATTATTATTATTATTATTATTATTATTATTATTATTATTATTTAACTTAATAAGTTAAATAATTCACTCAACAAGAAACAGTGACATTGCACTTTTGCACTTTATTCACTTATTTTAGTTATTTATTTCATGGCCTGGCTTTGTTTTAAATTTTTATTATCATTATTATTGTGACTCTAAACTCTTAAAATCCTATTTATTTATTTTTACTCTTGACTTTTATCTTTTCTGGGTTTTTTAAAAATTGTTTTTATTATATTTGTCTTTTTATGAATTTGATTATAATTATTTTATTCTTTTATCAAACCATGCTGCTATATTGATAAGTGGTGGAACACTGAACACTTTGTCCTGTTTTTTTGTAATTTTTATATACTCGACCAATGTACCTTAATTATATGTCTTGTGTGTTGTATGTTAGAATCAAATGTTCACCCTGACTGTAAAACAAATCTAATGAAGTAACCTTGAACCTTCAACACCTGTATAATTTAAGAATGATGGAGAATGAGCACAAAGTTTTCCATTTAAGTTTTGCAGAGTTCTATCACTCATAGCAAAAAAAAAAAAAAAGCATATTGAATAAAGGGTGGAGGTTCTTTCTAGTGCAGTGAGACAATGTTGAGTGGATTTATGTGGATTTGACCTCCCATAAGTGCAGCAGAAGCAGACTCACATGTAGGCTGTCAGGGTAGAGGCATGAGGTCTGCCGGTTCAGTCAAATATGTGTCATGGTATGTATGTAGTTGCTGGCGGGGTGCTGAGTTGAGTGAGGGTAATTCAGGAAGCTGGACTTGGCTATAAAAATGATGAAAAGAAAGACGGTCTTCCTGCTCCCCCAGCTGTGGGGTGCCCTCTGTGAGTTTGGCCCTTTTCGCCCTCTGGGTTTTGCTCCTGTTCATTTTCAACACATCAAACGTAGTCTTTTTTTTTATTGGATACAGGAGCTCAGGATCAGGCCTGTATTGTGTTTTTTTTTTTTTTTTCTCACCAGGTTAGAAAACAAGAGCGTCGACATGCTTACAGTGTTGTAATCACACACATATGCACCGGCCACTTATCTGTGGGATAATAACAAAGCAGAGCAAAGCTTTTATGTGCGTGACTCTAAGGCGTCATTGCTAGTTAGTTTTTATTTGTGAGCAGCTGCCTTTAGTCTGTCCCGTTCTTTCTCATCAAGCCAGGACTCCGATGCCTCATAAAGCATCACTTTTACTTAAACATGAACCAATTTATTACCACAAATGATATTCCTAATTGAAAAAAGATTCACGATCAGAGCCCACACATAGTGATACACACCATATGCTTATGCAGATCACACACATACACACGTGGGAAGTCACTGAACATACAATAATGCTTTTGACTTTTGCCCTGATGAGGGATTGTTCTATCCCAAGTGAGTAAAGGGAGGGAGGGAGAGCAGGACTTGAGTATTAGAGGTGATCTCTGAAGCAAATGTAAGATAATTGAAGTTTTGTACAATCCCCGTAAGCTTTATTATATCATCGGTCTGCAATTAATCATTTAAATAATGGAATGATATGTAGATTATTTTAACAACTAATCAATTCATGTGATGAAGATAAAAGACTCAATTCTCAAAGATCGACATTTAATTCAAAGCAATACAAGGCACTAATAATTTAATTCCCACAATGGCTTCATATGTAGTTACTGAGTATTAACCTGCTACATAGTAGGGGTAGAGACTCGTAAGATATAGTCTTCAACCAACTCCAGTTACAGGCTATTAAACTGATGTTGTATATAGTAGTTCCAGTCAATGATAGGTAACCTTATGCTGGTGACATGATAAACAGATATGGATGAAAACCCTAGAATGTCTAAGTAGCTAGTGGGATAAAGTAATGCAACACCATTTATATTCTTAATGGATTATATTCATGTAGTGCTTTTCTATGGAACACATACAGGTATTCATTCACTCGCACATTCTCCCTCTGGTGGTGGTAAACTACATTAGTAGTCTGGCAGAAGTGCTGCCATTTTGCACCTATACAGCCCCTCCGAACACCACCAAACATTCATACACCAGTGTGAGTAGGAACACTGGAAGCAAAGAGTCGTACCCAAGGACACAACAGCACATGACTAGGACAGAACGAAATTTGAACCGCCAACCTTTCAGTTATTGGACGACCCGCACTACCAACTGAGCCACGGCCACCTCGAAATTATGGCCACATTTTACATACCCGGCACATTACATTTAGGCCAAACAGTGTTTTTGTAGTACTACATACTACATACTGTAAAGCTAACTTTAAAAATCTGTCCCGACATCCAAAGCCTCCGCCACGCTGCTCTGTGTTTTCCACTGTTACAGGACATAGCATACAGCCGGGCCTCAAAACTAATGTCCTCAAGACCCAGCGAATCACCTGCTGAATTCATTGGCAACACTTTTAAGAATCAATTTGGATTGATTCATTGTTGCAGCACTATTGTATCTCCATTTTGGGGATACATCACCACCAGTTCTGCTTCATGTGATTTGGTGATTTGGTTGGATTTCTTGGATTTCTTTCCTTGACAAACAACATTGGGGAACCCTGTAGTGGAAGAACCCTATTAATTTCACCTTCTCTATGAGTATCATAAGTCATTCAAATGGGGGAGCTTTAGTTGAAAATCCGTTTTTGGGCATAAATCAAGCAGTAACAGGCCAATTGAAATAAAATTAGGTTCATATTAATCATCTTACAAATGTCCATTTTCTTGCTTCATTTGGGGTCATTTTTATTCTCGAGGTGGAGTTTTGTGGGAAAATTTTGTTTTTTTGACTGTTATCCTGCTATTATCAGGTCAATGTAGCTCAAATTGAGTTCATATGCACCAATTACCCACTTCCTTGAGTTCATATGATGTCATATTTTACAGCAGGTGGTGTGTTAGATCCAAATGTTTAAGGGGGAGCAGAGGTTTGAGGAGATTTGGGGGTACACCCTTGGTGTTGCCCCTGACAGCATAAGCTTTGTTTTTCTTAATAATAATAATAATAATAATAATAATAATAATAATAATAATAATAATAATAATAATAATAATAATAATAATAATAATAATAATAATAATAATAATAATAATAAATTTTATTTGTATAGTACTTTTCATGGCACTCAAAGACGCTTTACATGCAATAAAAACAGAACAGTAAGAGTCCAACAACAATAAAAACAAAGTATAGAAAACAGAGTAATCACATGCATTTACCTTCAGACATTCCTAAAGGCTGTTGTCTGCCATTAATATTTCATTTCCTAGTGTGTTTTTCCTGCGGATAGAGGTCTAAAAATTTAAACAATAATAAATTGATAGTGTTGTGAAGTAGAGTGGGATCATGGGAGTGGAATCTGAATTTATGTTTACACGAGAAGTAACAGAAAGTTTTATTTTTATTGCATTTAGTAGCATATATTCACATTATTTCATTTTACTGCAGCTGAGTAAAAGCCAAATGTACAATAAAGTTAATGTTAGTGAAGGAGTTTCACTGTCACTGGAACGTTGAATGAAATTACAGATGTCTCTGAAAAGGAACATTGTTGGAAATATTTAATGTAATTTAGCACACACAGTTCACAATTCAACATAATATACAACATGTCTGGTCATTTTTAGATATTGTAATGTGGAAATATTAAATCTGCAGGTCATTTATCTAAATTATTACTAACCATTTAGACAGATTGTTTTGTGGAAAGAACAGTAGGTATAGAAAAGAGATGTCTGGAGTTTTATATTTTAACAACCCGCTTTTGGTATTCAAGTAGATGTAATGAAGAACCTTCTAGACTGCAATCTGAACTCCAAAAAAATCGGGATGCTTTGTAAAATATAAATAAAAACTCTATCAAATGTTTAAAAAAAAAGAAAATGACCATTTAGGAAAAATTCTTGAACTTCATTTTAGCAGCTCCTTTCCAAATCAGTGGAGCAGGGTAGCGTTTATCACTGTGTACCATCCCCTTTTCATTTTAACAACACACTGTAAACATCTGGGAACAGAGGGGAACAACTGCTGGAATTTGGGCAGAAGAATGTTGTACTATTCTTGTCGCATATAGGATTCTAGCAGCTCAACAGTCTAGTCTTTTTTTTTTTTTTTAATCCTATTTTGTCCCAGTTTGTTGCAGATCAATGACCCTCTGTCCATTTTTACTCCTAAAATGTACTTTTTATGCCCAATCATGTCACCGTCCTTTTACTAATGAATGGATTTTATTAGAAAATGTTCTTTTAAATGTTTATTTTTAATACCAATTAGTGTTTGAGCCTTTTGTTTCCCTGGTTCTGACTTTGTGGACAAATTTTTCTGCCATCAAATTATTTATTTTATTAAATTGGTACATTTTCCTAGTATAAACAATACATGTTCTATATTCCATTATTAATGTGTGACTACAACACTTGCAGATCATTGTATTCTCTTTTTATTTACATTTTACAGGGAGCCTGTTTAAATCCACACCAATACTGGGATCATTATTTGATTTCTGGATTATCAGATCATTCAAGTGTTCATGTAAAAATAATAATTTAATATGATTTATGAGAAAATGGCAGTCATCTGATGATGAGAAACCAAATAAACACACATAGATTTGTCCCAAATTCTCTGATGTCCGCATGTATAAAAGTTAATCTGATTTATTTCATTCTTTTATATCTGCAGATGCATAAACACAATTAAAATCGTAGAAAGTAGTTATTTAGTTATAGTTATAGTCATAGTTATTTAGTCAAATGTGAGTGGAGAAATTTGACTCTAGCATCAGTATGTACAAATGTACAGGGTATTTGGATAGTCATGTTTCTTAAGTGCATGTAAATACCTTGGATTTAGATTTGATTATTTACATGAAATAAAACTAAATTAAATTATTACAAAAAATTACCACATTTATCATTACTATTGTGATGTTGTAGAAATGTGCTAAAAAATGTTGAAAAAGTACTTAAATAGATAATATCTGTTGACAGAAACCTAAAATATTAACATGTGAACATCAAACATACAAATGTGCATCATAGATTGCACCAAATGACCATAAGAGGGTCTGCTTTTTGTGCAAACTGTAGAAAGAACTGAGAATACTTCAGTACTTGTACTTTTACTTTTAATACTTTTATGATCTTTTATGATCACAAACACAGCTATCATCGACTGGTCCATAAGGTCCACGTTAGCTAACTTAAACGATAGCTAGCTTGTCCGCACTAGCCGCTATTGACAAAAGACTGCAACAGAAAAAATACATGTTATGCAACAATGAGGTACATAATCCATAAAATGGACTAAACTAAGATAATACAATGATTTTCGTAATTTTTATATTCTCCATTAACAAAGAAAATACTGCATTCTGGGTACTGAATTTTGAGATTGGGGGTTAAGAGAGGAATTGGAATTGGCCTTTTGAGTTTTCAGAAACTACAGTAACATACACTGCATTTTAATCAATCCTCTAATAGCACCCTAGAGCCATATGCTTTGGAAAATAGAAAAAAAATTGATTTACTTGAGATTTTGGAACTCATTAGCATGTGTGAGCTATAAAAGCTAATTGATTTCTCCGAGGACGAGTTGTAAGAGACTCAATACAAGTGAGACAGTTCAGATCTAATGGAAAAGTAGAAGAAAGAAAGGGGTGTTAGGAGAGATGAAGTGTGAGATGAATACACGATTAAATAGAGTGGGTAGAGGAAAGTTAAAAGGAGAAAAAGTCATGTAAGAAAGTGACTCTTTCTGTCACAATATAACCATTTCTGAGTAGGCATGAAAAGACGGTGGGCTGTTGTTTTGTTCTTTCTCATGTTCAGTATGAAAGGTTTCATTTCCAGCAAATGTACACAGTAGATAGTTCCACTGAATAGTTCCTCTTCTCTGGTTGAACAAATGATTTTGTGTTAAAACCAGCAAATTCCTCAGCCTCCACAGCCTCATGCTCCTCCCATATATAACTTTTCCCACAGTATAAAAAAAAAACACTTCCTGTGGCTGGTATATGTTTTTGGATATGACCTCCTTTGTGACTCTGTGACTGACTTGAGTATTTTAAATAAATGGTTAATACTAATATAAATCAGCTAGTCATTTGACTGTGTGTTTGATCACTGGATATTTATATAACATTAATGGTTAACCAACTGTCAGTAACCAGTAATTCTTTGTTACTATCATTTTATAAAAGTTCCTTAACCTATAAAAACCCAGTACTACCCCTGTGGCTTTTCCCCAATGATTTTTTTCTCTATAGTTATTACTATATTTATCACCATTTATGATGTTATCCTCTGTATTTTGCATTTTATCAATGAAAATCAGGTATTTTCCTACATTTAATTCACTGATCATGTAGATGTTCATAAAAAAAAATCTAATTAAAGTCGATTGTCATAATATCAGAAACAGAAAAAATGAAGAAAATGTGACTTATCCAACAAAATATACCATTAACAGAACATAAACCATCTCCATCTATTGTAATTTATCAAACTCCATGCATTTTACTCTTGAAGATGACAGTGTTTCCATGGTAACTACAGAGTTTCTAAACATCCAAACGACCATGAAAAGACGACAAATTGCACTATATACCAGTTATTTACATTTTGTGATAGGATTAGTGGATCACCAGGTAGGAAACGTTTTAGATCAGTCGATGGTTTTGGTTTTTATGGGTCATGACAGCTGTAGTAGTGGTTCCAGAAACTTCTAAAGAGTAAATTTCCTTGACTTCTATGTAATAAACTGAATTACAGACATAAAGCTGCGATAAAAGTACCTTTATATATATTTACATATAATGTTTAAAGATCCCGCCCCTTTTCAGTTTAAGTTTAACTGATGATGATGGTGGTGATGTTTGACTTTCCTGCAGAATACAAAAGGTTTGTTTTAGGATTTTGGGTTGGACTAATAACCAGGATGTGTGAAGATGAAGACACAACATTTCTGAAGCCACTCATGATCTAATGTGCAACAAAAAAGAATATCGTGGAAAACTGGAGTCATCAGTGCACAAGGACTAAACCTGAACCTTTAGGGACACATCTACAAACAGTAGATAAACATTAGAAATGAATATTTAAGATCGACACCATCACCACATCTGTTTTTTCAAAGAAGATCAACAACTAATCCACACAGATACTTCGAAAAAAAAAAGCTCTGATTTGGACATGTCAAGCCTCCATAGTGAAGGTGTTCTAACATGGTGTACCACTAGGGTGACCAGACATCCCAAAAAATTTAGGACAATCTCAACTGTTGTCCCTAATTCGGAATTAAATAGCCCTAAATGTCCTGAAAATTATGCTCAAACAGAATACTGAGGTGTTATTGGAGAGGGTGAGTGGACTGCATGCAGCCCCTGAAAGATTCTGATTTAGTTTATGTTTTTATGTTCTATAATTAGGCATGAATATGTGCTGATGATAAGCATATATTCATTCATTTGACATGACTGGTAATCCCAATAGCATCAATGCAGGTTCTGGGAGGAGTAAGCCCCCCCCCCCACCCACCCACCCACCCTCCCCTTATGTACCACTGGTGTTTACGAATGGCTATAATTGGAAATTTAGCAAATTGTATGTAATGGGTATAAAACATCTACATTCAGTTTTCTAAAATAAGACAGACAGACAGACAGACAGACAGACAGACAGACAGACAGACAGATAGATAGATAGATAGATAGATAGATAGATAGATAGATAGATAGATAGATAGATAGATAGATAGATAGATAGATAGATAGATAGATAGATAGATAGATAGATAGATAGATAGATAGATAGATAGATAGATAGATAGATAGATAGATTTAATTTAGGTAATTAGGTAATTAATTTTTTTCTTTTGTGGAAAAATCTTTTTAAACTTAATGCCCTTTTTTCATTAAATCCTATTACATGACTGACATTTCACAGGATATGCATAATTTCAACAATGGTGAAATTTTTTTAATGGAAAAAATGCTAGTGTTGTTTAATTGTTATCCCACCCTTTGTCTGTTGCTTTTCTGAGCCCCTTCACTGCTGCCCTCAGACATAAGCAGCTTTTTGAAAGTCACCAAGCTCACATCCTAAAAAAAAAAAAAAAAAAAAAAAAAAAAATCAAGTTTCTATGACAATAACACCAAAACACAGCAGGGATTAATCGAGCCATGTCGACATAGTCCTGACCTACATCTGAACTGCATGCTGCTTGGAGACCCACATAGAAACCGCCAATAGCAATCAAACACCAATCAAACTGCTCATTTGATCCTCTTTTTTTTTTCAGACTTTAGCATCAGCCAGTTGTGTGTCACTCTGAAATAAACTAATCACACATGGCTGCTTATTCCCTACGTTCACATTACCTTACCCAAAGGTCAATGTGACTCCAATTGGGTTTTTTGTGACTGAGTAAAATAATGATATGCGTTGTGCAGATCTATATCCTACTGCAAAAAGAAACTGAACATCAGAGGTTAAGGTCAGCTTTAGTCCTTGGCTCCAGTTCTCATTTTTGTTGCTACTTCCTGTTTAGGGAGGAGCTCCAGTTCTTTGACTCATCATCAATAAGGTTTGTATTAAGTTCATGTAGTATCTCCTACATGTCAGTCAGCTTTACTGTTGGTTTTTGATACAATGTGGGTTTGATGCAGATTTTTGTTTTCATCAGAGTCTGTCCGTCCATCTGTCTATCCGTCTGCAAGATAACTCAAAAAAATTATGGAAGGATTTTGATGACATTTTTGGGAAATGTTAATACTGGTACACATGATGGCAACAGATAATTACATTTGGTGTTGATCCAGGTTACTGTCTGGAGCCAAGAATTTTTAGCTCATCTGGACGAAGTCGCAATGAGCTATTGCCATCACGTTGGCGTCCGCAATTCACTAAAATTGCTTCTCCTCCCTCAATTCTCAATGGATTTCAATTCTGATTGATTCATTAGATAGATCTAAGCATTAGGCAAAAATACTTATCACTTTGTTGAAATTTAAATATATATATATATAATATAATATTTGTTCAGTCTGTCACTAAAACCACTTCTCCTCCATAATTTTTCAACAGATTTTAATTATGATTTTATCATCTATTGAATGACTCCCTTTTATTGATAGCGAGACATGACAGCTGTGAGGTCCAGATGAGCACAGGGACATTGGCACTATCTTTTTTAATTTAATTTGAATTTTTTTTTTTTAGTATTTTTCTTTTTTTTTCTTTATCATTGTGGGATAGGGCCAATGTCAGGTCCACCCCAGTGTTCCTGCCGACCCCTCCCTCTATTCATCCTGATATCAGACCCACCTGTTGCATCACAATCAGCCATATTTAAGTCTCGGTTCTGCAGCCAAGTGACACTGGGAATTTCATCCTGTACACTTCAGTGTCTGACTCTTACTCCCCAGGTTTTGTGTTTTGTCCTCACTGTTATGTTGCTCTTGTTTTAACCCTTTAACAGCGCTGACATGTTCTGAATGGATTGTTTAGTTGAAATATTCAGAATTTGTATTTCTTTTTTTCTTTTTCACTTCAAAAAGCCACTGATTTAGAAAAAAGAAAAAGCAAAAAATAAAAGCATCGGAACCAAATTGCAATACAAGTGGGGCTGTTCTCTTAGGCTCAACCCCATTTTGATGTTTTACCCCTACCCCTTGTCCCTTCAAATGGAGCTATAAGCTACATGATCATTTCGCTCCGCTAGTTGTTAAGTAACTAAAAGAAGACAGCTTTAACTAAAAATAAACAAACATGTCTGCTGCTGTAGTTGTCGTGCTCTCCTGGGCTATGCAGATATTTTTTTTTACTAATATCTGCAATTCCTTCATGTCCGTGTTATGGAGAAAATGACCATTACACATTGTGATAATGTCAAACTTTATACAATACAACAGTTATCACACCTTAAAAACAGTTAATTATGGCAAAACTACACTGTAGATTTTGCAGTGTTAATTTGGAGACAATGGGACCAAATACACTCTAGAAGAAGTTAAATAAACTCTCTAAGTGTTGATTTAACACTGCAAAATTTACTGTGTACTTACATTTGTCTACTTCTTTTGTAGATGCCGCCATTTTTAAAAGGATTCGCATTGTATTCTGGGAAATTCCTTGTATCCCTCTGTTTGGAGTATTCTGGAAAATCTCCATTTGAAGGGGTAGAAAGCCCTTACCGCTACCCCTCTGTTTTAAGGTGAATTGGGACACCCCTACACATGAACATTTAAAACAGAGGTGAAGGGTTAAAGGGGTGACATGGGATTCAGTCTTAGTCTGTGGTCGATGCATTTGCCCGTTGAAGCTGAGTGTCCATGCACTTCAATGGGACTGCATGGAACAATGTTTTTGTGTAATTGAATAAATACCACCCGCCCTCAGATGCGTCTCTGAGGGTAATGGGGCTGTGGATGGGCCTCAGTTGGACTGGACGCTGAGCTTCCACATGATGATTGGAGCATCACTCAAAAACCTGAATCATGTTTTGACTGACAAGTATTTTGAGATACGGCAAAGTTTGCAAGTAAAGTCAAAAGACAAACTGTAAAGCATTTGTTGGTATTTGCTCAGTGAAATTACTTGTTCATTTCTTACACTACAAATCAAATTTCAAGTTTTAAAACAATTTCAACATTTTCTTGTTCAATTCCCTGGAAAAGACAATAGTGTCACAGATCATTTTCTTGAAAATTCATAAATAAATTGACAAATTTAATGATGTAACCCAACAATGAGCTTCCCCTGTTTGAAAGACCACCACCCGCCACTGCTATAAATATAGACTATAACAATAAACAATAAACAGCAGGGGGTTGAAGAGACAATAAGGTTGCAACAGTGAAGTTAAGCAGTTAAACAGATGAGGCATGTGTCCTCTCCTTTGTGTAAAATGAAATAATATAAATGCTTTTTTATTATTTATTACACTGACACTATTTGATGTATCTTGCAGTGCATTAATTTCAATCATAAATTATGTAATACCACTTTTCATTTGTGGAGTTGGGGACAATGCTGCATCACATTCCATCTAACATTCCAAAGCTGTATTCATGTCTGTAGACTGAAGTTTCTCTAATGGCTACTACATTATTTAGGAATCCAAAGAGCTGAAATCTCTTCATAAACTATTATTTAATTCAGTCATGAGCACTGGTTGCGTTGTAAACAAGTTTTATGACTTTCCAAAATGCTCGTTGCAAGCTTGGCTCAAAACAGAGAAGGATGTTTACGCAGTTAGCTATGGCTCATTTAATGATCTGTCATTACTTAATCATGTAAAACAAGTAAACAGCAGTGATTTGTTGGTGCCCGTGCGAGCTCAGCGTTTTCTTCTTGCTGAATATTTTTGCTTTTTTTTTTTTTTTTTTTTTTATTATGATCTAATTAACTGTAAATTGTTTTTGCTGCCACTGCTACAATCATAATCATTCATTTTTAACGCCACGTACAATACAGTATATGCCCATTAGTATCTTATCTCCTAATGTTATTTAAGCCTTCAGTGTATCTGAGTCGCTCATATTAAAGTGTAGTGTCGGAAAAAAGATTAGATTTTTGTTAAAAGAACAGAGTTACGACGCACTGATACTAAAAAAGACAAGGCGCACACATTATTTAACATGCTGTAGAAACTCAGCAAACTTAATTCCGCTCTAATTAGAAACATGATGGACTATTTTCCCATAACACTGTTGCTGAATAAAAGTCTTGCTGTTTCCTGTAAACCTATAAAAACAAAACTCTAGCCACAATCTGGTCTCAGTGGTTGACTTCCACAGCCTTAGTCTCAGGTACATACACATACACACTATGGATTCAAACATTTATACTTTATTGCATAATTATACACATGTATATTTTTTAGATCAGTGGGTCGCACCTTCGGACCCACATTTTTCACTTTCTGTTTGTAGACACACATATACAGAGTGTCCAATAAGTCTCTATACATAAGAAAAATAAACATTTCTTGACATAAATCATTTTTATTTATATGATACGCTCTATATGTCTGCCATTTCTATTTTATTCAAATACATTCTTTGGGTTATCTGAAATATAAAGAAATACATGTTAAAAGTATGTATATATGTATATATATATATATATATATATATGGAATGTATTATATATGGACACTTATGGGACGCCCTGTAGATAATGTCCTAGTGAATATTTGAATACAATACACACATTTCTATCACTGCATTCCAGACACATTGCTCTAAAAATAAACTGTGTACATCAAAACTGTGTGAATCAGTGACCTTCTGTTTTCACTTAACAGTTTTAAGTGGAAGCAGTGTGTGTGTGTCTCAGTTCATTTTAGGTTTGATATCTCAGTACTGACATATAACGCATTAAGGTTTCAGTCAATTTTTAATGGTATTGTTTCTAAATATACATTTGAAAGATATAGCTGTAGACAGATATTGGACCAATTAGTCTTTTTTTTTTCTTGTATTGGTAGCACCTTATTTGTATTTGTATTGTTTGTCAGTAATTTTACGCAAAAACTGCTTGACTAATTTCCATGAAATTTTCAGGAAAGGTACAAGGTAGTCCAGAAAAGGTCCCAGTAAATTTTGGTGAATGTAAGTCAAAGGTCATGGTCACTAAAAATGTGTTTTTGAATTATTAGAGGGAGGGAAATCAGGAATTTCCTTTTCATTCCTGTAGGTGGTAAAAGTACTCACATTCTGTACTGAAGTAGAAGTACAACTACTTGTGTGAAAAAATATTCAAGTAAAAGTAGAAGTACTGATCCAACTCCTTTACTGAAGTTAAAGTAAAAACTTCTTAATTGTAAGGAAGTAAAGAGTAAAACTGCATTTTTATTTATTTGCTATGGATAAAATAATAGTTATTTAACCAGAAAACTTTCAAAAGTATCCAAAAAGTGAGTTACTGTGTAAAAAATGTTTTTGATCGGGTCACAGTACTCGGGGGGGGGGGGGGGGGGGGGGGGGTGCACAATTGAGATAACGCCTCCATCACATCCTAAATATTTCCAGTGGAATTAAAGTGTGACAATTACATCTCAATTCATTGCCTGAACTTTTTTTTTTATGATGCTTTCATTCAAACTGATGGTTGTTTCAGTAATAAGAAGTTACATTCTTTTTAATCACTGCAGTAATTAAAAGGATTTTACCTTTCTGATGGGGGAGACAATGAGAACAAATGCACATCTTATACATGATGGAGGAATTTGTTTAGATGGATGAGATGAGTTTTTATGGATGTGTGGGCCAATGAGTGGAGCGTAGAGCAGGCTGCATGAATGAACGCAGCCTCAGTTATGAAGTGGATGAAATGAGTGGGATGCAATGAAATGTTCTGAATAAATGGACAGAATAAAGGGAATAAAGAGGCTTTTGACGGTATCATGTGTGTGCCTACTTAACCCTTTAGCCCCTAAGACATTATTCCAGGTAAACATGTTACTGTGCATTATAGACGTGTCATTGTGTTCCTTTTTTCCCCCAGTGTTTTTGATTTAATGTATGTTTTAGGGTCAAAACAGGATGGAATAACAGAAAAAGACAAAGAGATGAATTCAAGTGTCACAACTTTTCTTTTTCTTTTTGTTTTTTACTATATATAAAAAAGAATGTACGTCAATAAAAGATTAGGGAATAAGAGATAAGAGATGTTGAGCATGAACTATTAACTGGAACACACTGAATAACAAGTGTTTGCTCTGTACTGGGTATGGGTTAGGGCTGTAAATAGTGACATTATTTTATGTTTTAGCTTAATTTCAGATGGATATTTTATTTAATATTTTAATTATTGTATTATCTGCCTTAGATTTGAGTAGATTTTGACATATATTTTTAATGTATTAGTTATTTATTCCTATGGCTAATATAGGTCCTTGGTATCTAATTTCATTCTTCTGTGATGAAATAATAATAAAATATATTTTAATCCTTTTTCTTAATCAGTCTAGCTGTGTTTTGAACTCCACAAAAGTTAAAACTCTGTAAAAACACAGTAAAAAAAAAAATTACAAAATAAAGGAAAATCATTACAACAGTAAACAAGGAAAACGGTGTAAAAAAAAAAAAAAGCTTAAACAGACTATTTTTCTAGTGAGTCAGTCTCACCCACTGCTCTGTGTTTTAACTCCCCCAATCCACAGGTGACAGGAGTCACACTGAGCATGCTCAGAAGTCTATGGAAAACACAAAGTATATTCTGTCAACACATTTGGAAATTTTATCCATTGTACAAACAGTTGAATTTTTATAAATATTTGAATTTAGACCAATCACCACAGACATGTGAGAGATTAAAGGGTGAAAACAGTTGTTGTTCCATGGAAATATAACTTATGAATAAAAAGCTACCGAATGGAATAATGATAATCTTGACAAAACCCTAGTTTTTCCATTAAAAATGTTTGAACTGGCAAGACGTGTTTTTTCAGGTGTAGTGCAAATAATATATTATGCAAAACTGTAATAGAAATACCTATGTAATGGAATGATTCAAATGAATAATAATACAAATAAAAAACCCCCGATGTTGACGTATGTTACAACAAGTGATGAATAAGAGTTTTAAAAGATAAACCAGGAAACCCAATCTTTTTTTTTCATTATTTAGTACAAGATAGATGAGAAATATATAATACAGGGTGTCCCATAAGTATCCATACATAGGAGACATAATACACACACATTTATATATATATGGTTCTAACATGTACTTCTTTACATTTCAAATTACCCCAAAAATGCATGTAAATAAAGAGCAACAAATTGAAATGGCAGTCATATAGATAATATTATATAAATAAAAATGACAAAAAAAACATATTTTTCCTATGTATGGAGACTTATGGGATACCCTGTAATAATGAATATATCTGTAAAATAACTTGATATTTATGTTGGTCGTCATGTTTATGGAATGACTTCTCATGTCATCTTGCAGTAATAATTTTTTTTTTTAAATGATTGTATTTCTGATTTAATGGAAAAAAACGATATTACACACTATTGTTTCTTCGAATTGTAGTAAATATCATTAAAGTTTTGTGCATATATATATATATATATATATATATATATATATATATATATATATATATCTATATATATATATATATATATATATATCCAATGGAAAAGTGACTACTAACACAAATCTCCATCCAATGAAACACTTGGTATTTAACTTCAATTTGTTTTGCTGTTACAAACACTGAAAATAAAAACCCAGACAGGAAAAATGACACCGAAAAAAAAAGATTACACACACACCCTGTTGCACAAATAGAAGTCACTTAGGGACAAAAGTATTGTTAGTCTTTATAAAACACAGTGTGTTGTCCTGTTGCTGGACATCTCAACAACAAACAGCTTGGACAGAGTGTGAGTCATAAAGTTAACCAAGAAAAACTGTCTGGCCTTAAGTGGAGACCACTGTGCCACATCCATATTGGTGAATCTGTTCCCCTCATGCTGCCAAATCCACGAAGGAACAAATCTGCTAAATAGAATTTTTTTTTTTTTTCTGGTCATTGAATGTCAGGTGCAGAGATGACAGATGCAAAATAAGTAAATACAGAAGCGGGACACCATTTTTTCAGACAAATTACTGACAGTGAGTGAAATGATTTGGAAAGACAACCTGTTATATAAAAGATCTGTGAGTGTGGTATGGCATTTTTGAAGAAAACACATCTGCAGCAATTTCCTACATCTGCACCACATCCTAAAATATAACTGTGATTCACAGAATAAAGGAAGTCCCAAAAAGACCTCAAATAATAGGTCCAAACTGAACAAGCAAGACACACAGCTTTCATTTCAGCTGCTTCCATTGCATCACCTTATTGAAGCCATGTTCTAATATGACTTTTCATCTTGTTTTTGTTTTCTTAAACTCTCCGACCGCTTTTCCTACTACTGATCAAAGTCATAAACACATGCTAAAGCAGCACAAATATTGCATCACTGTGAAAAGCACATTTTTACCCGGAGCATGCATTGATATTCTGGGATATGACGAGTTGTTTTTCTAAGTAGGAACTTGAATGTTGAACTAGTTTAAACTGAGAAATCTTAATTTTAATCAATGTGTGTGATCACCTGGGTATGTTAATTAATGCGCAATAATCACTTTGATTTTTCCACATAGCCAGCTTAAAAATCAACTCAGCATTTTACCAGAAAAGTTTGACACTACTCTGTGATGTAAACATTAAAATGTCAAATGATGTAAATATGTCACATCTGAACGAGATGTCGTTGCTATAGTGACTTATGTTTTCCCAGTGAAATAAATTCCACTTTTATTCATTTATTTTGACATTTTGGGTTTTTATGGGCTAATACCTGTTAACCCATTCATTCTGTCAATACGTACATGTAAATAATTGGTGTAAAATACAGATTGTCATCTTTTCATGGTCATGTACTGAGGCTCCTTAGTTACCGTGGAAACACTGTCATCTTCTACAACATTGATTTACCAGTAAAACCCATGGAGTTGGATCAATGACAGTGGATGGAGACGTTTGTTTTATGTTCAGATAATGATAGATTTTACTGAAAAGTCATTTGTTTCTGTAGTTTTCTCTGTTTTTCATATAATAAATGTGAATTTTAATCTAAGCTTTTTTGAACACATGATGTTATGTTTTTGGCAGAGTTAGTAGTAGTTAGTTAGTTAGTTAGTTAGTTAGTTAGTTAGTTAGCAAGATGCTAACTTTGCCTGTCAGTAAATCATTGCATATTGCAAAAGGCTGATGCTGATAAAAAAAATAAAAAAAATAAATAAACATAATTATCGGTATGTGATATACGTTCCTGAGATCCAGGGATGTGAAAGTTTTAGCTTTTTTACATTAAACAATTATCATGATTGGAAACTTAATAATGCAACAGTTTTTTCATATATTTTTTAATAGATTGTCTTTTTTTTTTCCTTTACATAAAACTTCAACTTTTGTCCCCTATTGAGGACAAAAATACATCACTGGGAAATATCAATCTATCATTCATGCACAGATACACATGCAATATTCAGCCAGAAAATTACTTTTTTGTATATTTTATTTTATTTTATTCCTTATATTCAGTTTGCCTTTGAGGCAAATTGAAAGAATGACTCTCTCTCTGTTGCCAGAACCCTCGGGTCAGTCAAGGTTAAACAATAAAACAACTAAGAAACTCGCAAAAACTAAAAGCAGGAAACAGTATTACATCTTATCACTGGCCTTTTCACCTCTATTTGTTTTAATGTTCTAACAAATCTACTGCATTACACTGACATTCTCTCAGTCAGATTTGAGGATGTGTTTTTGTTTATCTCCAGATGTGTGCCAGAGGTAAACAAATATAAGCAGTGCAATAATACTACTACTAATAATACTACTACTACTAATAATAATAATAATAACAATAATAATAATAACAATAATAATAATAATAATAATAATAATAATAATAATAATAATAATAATAACAACAATAATAATAATAATAATAATAACAACAACAACAACAACAACAACAATAATAATAATAATAATAATAATAATAATGCTGGTTTAATGGCCTGTTTTTTTTCTATACTGGGCTTTTGTTTTCTTAAACATATCCAAACAACTTACTAGTCTGTGCACTTTATCAAACACAATAGGAGTCGATATCACAAATGTGGGAGAAGCCAAACATACTTTCCTTTTTTGTTTTTAAATAACCAAACCAGGAAAGACAACCCATAGCATAAGAAAAAAAAAGTATAATAAACAGAGGTATAACTACGTGTAAGTACTTCATTACTGTACTTAAGTCTATTTTTTAGGTTTCTGTACTTTACTTGAGTATTTAGTTTTGTGGCATCTTTTTACTTTTACTCCTTACATTTTTGCATAAATATCTGTACTTTATACTCTTTACATTCTCAGAATAGACTCATTATTTTTTCAAACTAAATGGAACAGTATGAAACATAGTGGAGGAAAGAAACTGTGACTTTATATATTAGTTATATGACTATTATCTCATAATTTAGATTTTTTTTTAATCTAAAAAAAAAAATCTTTTTCTATTAAAATTATGCATTTTTATCTCATATCCCTAAGTTTTATTTTATTTTTTTTAAATCTCATGAATTTTTATCTCAATTGTGACTTTTCTTCCTCCATTTTTTCCTAGATTTCCTGCCCATATCCACAAAACTGCAACTCGACCAAACACATTATCTACATAGTAACTCACTTTTAAAGGCTTTATTTTAGATATTGTTTTTATTTTCTGAAGTATTATTGCATCCATGACAAAAAAAGCTGTTTTTACTTTTGTACTTCATTACAATTGAGAAGTTGTACTTTTTTACTTTTACGTAAGTAGAAGAGTTGAATCAGTACTCCTCCTTTTACCAGAGTATTTTTTCACACAAGTAGCTGTACTTCTACTTAAGTACAAAATGTGAGTACTTTGAACACCTCTGTTGAAAAGTCAATAGGATGGATTATACATATACATAAATATATATATATATATATATATATATATATATATATATATATATATATATATATATATATATATATATTTCTATTTTCTTAGATTAAAAAAAACATTCTAACACCAAAGGAATTTAATGGCTTGTCGGATTCCTTTTGGCTATTCTACACAAGTGAAGTGTTTATGCTGTGGAGGCTGCGGTCATTCAGTGGATGTGATGTGGGCATG
Source organism: Siphamia tubifer (assembly GCA_020466265.1). Lineage (NCBI taxonomy): Eukaryota > Metazoa > Chordata > Actinopteri > Kurtiformes > Apogonidae > Siphamia > Siphamia tubifer. The sequence goes on along the minus strand of CM035801.1, from coordinate 23,140,366 downwards.
TGGCCAAACCCGAGACGGCCTGAGCTGCAGACCTCCCTGTCCTGTCAGCTGACTTTGTTTCCCAGGGTCGGTCAATCCAAAAGGCCATCTGAGTCAATCTTTGCAAACACAGAAGGAGGAGAAGCTGGAAAAATGTTTAGGTTCACACTGAGCAACTAAACATTAGCCGCTAAAGAACTTTTAGGAAATGTGAATTTTAATGTGTGGTTTTAATCATTAAGACGGAACCATTTGGAGGGTTGGGTCATTGTTTAAGCTGATTTTAATTAGTTCAGCTGTGTGTGTGTGTGTGTGTGTGTGTGTGTGTGTGTGTGTGTGTGTGTGTTCATACAGGGCCTCTCAGCAAAAGTTGACTCAGCTTGAGTAGGAGTCATTTCAGAAAACATCCCAGCTTGATACAGCTTTAGGGAAAAGTGTCACGTCATCTTCTGAAAGGCCAAGCTTACCGAGGTCTCACACCTTATGCTGCAGAAATCTACCAGAGCCTTTGATGTGTGGGAGTGTAGGAAAGAGCAGAGAGGACGTGAAAAAACAAAAAATAAAAAATAAAAAACGCCTACGCAAGGCTCAGTTAGGGATGAGTGTGAGGCGGAAGCAGCCGCTAAAACAGACAAACGGACAGTTGGAAGGAGTTCAAGCTCAGACCAGGACGCTTTTGGTTCAATTTATGATGTTTATGATGCGGTCATGTCAACGGTCATTTAAGAAGTTTTGAAACAAGAAAAAAAAAGTCTGTCTGTCTTTCTTTTTCTTCCTTCCTTCTCTTTGAGTGTCTGTCTGTCTGTCTGTCTTTCTCTTTGAATGTATGTCTGTCTGTCTGTCTTTCTCTTTGAATGTATGTCTGTATGTCTGTCTGCCTCTTTGTATGTCTGTCTGTCTGTCTGCCTCTTTGTATGTCTGTCTGTCTGTCTGCCTCTTTGTATGTCTGTCTGTCTGTCTGCCTCTTTGAATGTCTGTCTGTCTGTCTGTCTCTTTGAATGTCTGTCTTTATATGGCCTGTGGGAAACCATATGTCATATTAACACCAATATCTACAGACTGTAATTAATAAATGTGTTGTTCCTATTTTTAACTTTATTTCCCATCATGCAGTGTGGTACTCTGCTACTCGTCAACCATCATGGGCATAGAAACTTGATTATAAGGCCATTGTATTCCAAAATGACTAGTATTTCCTATTAACCTGCTGATATATTTAATGTGAAGATGGGATTATAAGTATCAAATTGGCTAATTAAAAATCTTAATTTCTCACAAATGTGCACACACACACACACACACGCACAATATAAATGGGTGTGTACTAACATTACTTTGTAAAGCTCACACAGTCAAGGCTAAAAAAAGATTGTTTGTTTTTATCATATCTGTACATATACTATGTATTAACTAAAGCTGTTTAATGTGTGTATGGTTACATACCTATTAATTTCAACTTAACTTTCGGTGCATTTAACCTTTTTCAAAAACAGTATTACTCTATATTTTTGCACTATTGAATTTTTTTTTTGTATTCATTTCATCTTGGCTCAACTTTTAGGGTTAGATTTTTGCCTTTGTTTTTAAAGGCTGAACAAAGGTTTAGTGGAAATCCCACACTGTGATGAAGATGCTCAAATCTTCAAGGGGGGTTTCATATGTTCCAATATCTAAGGGCAGTCCGACACCCCTCACTGCTATGTGCCCAAACTTTCTTCCTTTAATAAAGTCTTTCTTGTGCGGTCCCCCTCTGTCCTGCCTGCTGCTGAAGCGCTCACACACTGAGGCCCACTGTAGCGAGGGGCCTATTCATGAGGCCAAGAGACAGTGAAGAAACACAAAGAACTCCCCACACAGTGGAGAGGGCTGTGAGCTCAGCTCTGACCCCTGAAGGATGTGTGTGGGCTGCACCCAGACACAGTGGCCCCGCCGACTCCTGCCCATGGCTCCTCCCTCCTCTGGCCTTGACCTTTCAATAAACCAATGCAACTCCCTAAACAACCTCAGACAGACGCACAAGTGTCAATAGAAAGTGCTGCAAAGAAATGACTGAACACCATAAAGTTGGACTGTTTGTCAACTGTTGCCAAGAAAAAAACCCTCTGTAGAGTTTCTCCCATGTAAAATTTTGGCATCCAGCACATGGCTTTAAGCACAAAACTAAGACAGTAAGAATGAAATAACTCAAAAACTAGCAGCTGAAATCAACGTTAAAGGACAAGTCCCTGAGTTGAACTCTCTGTCTCTGCTATAAATTGAAATATTAATATTCAAAGCTGGTCTGCTTTAAGACATCAAAGACTTAATTGTTTATAGGAACTGTTAAACTTTCCTTCTTCTATACATACTCCAGCCAAGAAGAGAAAATAAGATTTCATTTTTTCCCCACCTCTGACACTCTTGTCTGTCTGTGCTTTCAGTGCTGGACCAGCTCCTGATGGAGCTCCACCGCTTCCTGCTCATACTGGACAAGGAGACATTGAGTGGGAATGCTACTGTCCAGAAGGGTCTACTGTCCGATCTGCTCCAGTCCTACAGAACTAACAGTGGTACGACAAAAAAAATTTTTTGTGTGAATTCACTGAATGAATTATTTATGAGGAGTAATAATTATGCCTGCATCAGAAAAGTACAAAAATACTGTATTGGTAAAAATTATGCCAAAAGTTCATATAATTAAGCATATTTAACTCTACTCAAATTATATGTATAGCCTAACCTGTTTGAGTCTTCTCATTATATTAATATCACAATCAGTTACAGTATTACAAACTATTTCAGTCACCTTTAAACTCCAAAAAGTACATTTATGCAATAATATTTTTATATTCCTGGTCCCATTCTTCACAGATAGTAATAACAGATGCAACAAGAAAATGTAAGAAATATATATACACAGAACCAGGAACAAAAAACCCTAAAGCATGAGAACTGGCTTCTTCATTTATTTAGTGTGATCCTAGTTCTCATGAAAAACATTAACCCACACTACAGTAGAAGGTTGACATGTCTTGAATGCAACCTGCTGTAATACATCAGGAGATTAGTGCAGTAAATCCCATATTGTCTGCCAAAAAAAAAAAAAAAAAAAAACTGAAGACATGCAAAGTGCAAAGGGAGGTCACACTTAATACTAGCCACTTTGGTTTTTAAAGCTGTTTTCATAGTTTGTATATATTACAATTTTAACCTTATTCACAGACTGAGAATCTTACATTATATGTAGTGTCATTATAACCTTGTTACAATAACACACTTAATGGTGCTCTTACAGTATTTAGATTAATATCTTTCATTTGTTTTTGAAAGATTCAAATCTACAGTCCATTTAACCTGTAGCTTCTTGACCAGTTTTTAAACTCTGAGCTAGCATGAACTAGGGTAACTATTACATCTTGACAGGGAAGATAATTAAACTACAATAATAATAATAATAATAATAATAATAATAATAATAATAATAATAATAATAATAATAATAATAATAATAATAATAATAATAATAATAATAATAGCTCAAACTTGTATAGCGCTTTTTTGGACACTCAAAGAGCTTTACACAACAGATAAAAAAATTATAAATAAAAAAAAATAATAATAATAATAAAAATAAAAACACACACACAAAAAAATTGATAAATAAATAAAAACTAAGCCAAAGCCAGTTTAAAGAGATGTGTTTTAAGATGGGATTTGAATGTGGATAGAGTGACTGAGTCTGAGATATCGTTATCAAGTGTTTGAAATGACAATTTTCAGTGGATTTTTTCTTTTTACTTGGAAGTGAAAGGTAGAACATAGGTTTAGGGAGTAAAAGTTGTTCAGTCTAGTTTAGACTTCAGTAGGTAAACGCATTCATTTCTCAGGTTGATAAAAAAAAAAATCTGCAGTGTGATTTCACTTAATATTTATCATTTGGGAATATCTAAAAGTTTTAATAGCCATCTTTGCATCAGTTTCTATTTTAATACAGGCAAAACATTATCATTGTAAAAAAGAATAATGTATAGGATGCATGCAATAATAAAAAAAAAAATCCTTGTCAATCATCACTTACTTGTACAGCCCATGCCCATTTCATTTACTCTCCACTTCATTCTTACAGTCTCATATTTCTGGGTGTTAACCTTAGGGCAGGATTTCTTCCTTTATTTCTGCCAATAACAGCATTTGCATAGTGTGCAGGGGTGGAACAATGTACTGTATAAATAATTCACAGTTCATTCGGATCCAGTCTTAGTGTGAGACAGTTCTGAGACAAAACACATGTACCAACCTTTCAGCCTGTTTGTGAGGCCGGCAATAAGAACATGACGACTCAGATGCTGGGTGTGAAAGTCATCAACTTTATTCACAGGTTCAACTACGAACAAGGTACAAAAAAATAAATAAATCAAAATTAAAAGTCACTCTCAGGGAGGAAAAATAGTTATAAAACTTACATTTATCAATTGGATAAAGTAGAAAACAAACAAAATCACTCACTAGGAGAAATAAATCAAAACAGCTATCATTAACTAAGGGTGTAAAACACTCGCAGCGGACCTCAGATCCTCAGGTCGACTGTTCCATAGTTTGGGGAAATAAAGATTGTGTTTACTCTTTACTCTATAGGGTGGTTCTGCTGCCTGTCACTTACTGAATCAGCTGAATGATTTGCCCATGTGACATTAACTCTACTTGGACAAACAGACCCAAATGCTTTGCCACAGACATTCAGAGTCATTCTGTGCTGCAGATGGGTTAACTGTGTTAATATTTGAAGTCAGATTAACTCATAAAGACCTAAACATCTACCATTTACCAAAATCATCTACTGATGTAAACTGTTTATTGCCTGTTGTGGCACTTCTGCTATCAATACCTATCAATAATTAGTGTTAAAAAATATTTATTTTCATGTTCATTAGATACAGATATTCAAATGCTCTATAGTTACCATGGAAACACTGTCATCTTCAACATTTATTCACCACTAAAGCTGTATGGATTTTAAAAAAATGCAGCGTATCGAGACACTTTGTTGAAAATGACACTTTTTATTCAGTTTACTCTGTTTTAATATAATGATCCTCAACTTCACTCTGAGCTTTTATGAACATCTACACAATTAGTAAATTATATGTAGGACAATACCTGATTTTCACTGACAAAACACAAAATACATAAAGTAATGTGACAATAAATGGTGATAAATATAGAGAAAAGTTAATTTGGGAACTACCACAAGAGTAACACTGGGTCTTAATGGTTTAATTAATATGATGGATTTATTTGCATGAATGCGTTTAATTTGACAGCCCTAATTATATATATATATATATATATATATATATATATATATATATATATATATATATATATATATATATATATATATATATATATATATATATATATTTATACCGACTGTACTATACTATACCCAATATACATGAATATACAGTACAATTCTATACATTTCTAGTCAATACCTGGCTCTGTTGACTTGTATTGAATGGAGTCAGCCTGGATTCCTCGGCCTGGACAGTAGCTGCTGGACTTGAGATTGGGCTACAGATTTCTCCAGGACCATCAGTCACAGTGGAAACCGTATTTCAGTTTAATGGGGAGAACATGACGGCTTTGAGATTAACTGTGATTTTCATTCCCTCAACTTTCTCTTTTTCAAATTGCTCTTCAGAGTAAAGTCAGTGACGTAGTTTTTATGGTATGTTCCAAACTAAAGTGCCTCCACATTGGTCTTCTTTGCTAAATGAATACATTAGAAAGATTAGGTAAATGTACTTGACAAATAAGGATTCAAGGATTTTTATTGTCATACCAGGTGACTTCCTAGGTACGAAATTTGTACTCGGGTCTAGGATCGAGCCATAAATAATTACACACAAAGTTTAAAAAAATATATAAAGACAGTATAAACAAAGTATATACAGAAAGTAAAAAAGAAAAGAAATAAAGAAATAAAATAAAACAGTGAAAAATATAACAGTGAAAAACATCCTATTCGACATCTAAATTTTTGGTTTGTATTTTTATACTCTGTTATTGATCAAAATTGGAAGGTGAAGTAGTTCGCTGACTGGACGCCCTGTATGTAAATCAGGGGTTAAATGTCATAGGGCAGATAGAAATTAAATATCTAAACCAGTAATTTTCAGCTGCTGGGTCTGATGGGTCATAAACCCATTTTCAGGCCTTTGCTGGGACAAAAAAACTTATGTTAAGAAACCAATCCTGCACTTAATTTTTTTATAGAGCTGTCCATTCGTACTCCCCATCAGTACAGTAGGCAGCACTAACACCTTGTAATGCTAATGATCAGCAGACATTTCACAGCATAAAAGAAGAACCAAAAGTTTCAATGGACCACTGCCACACATACGCTGCCATATTGGAAAACAAAAGTGAACGCAAGAGAGTGACAAAGTGTGTGTTCATCTTCTTCTTTGTCACTTATATACTTATTAATGACAGTTTATATATATATATATATATATATATATATATATATATATAGTAAACCATTTTCTGAACCCTATTATAAGTAAATGATGAGAAAGTGGCTGTGATTGATGGGTTTGTTCCTTATAAAGACACATGCTAAAACAAATAACTGATCAGTACCACTACTCAAACTACACCTACAGTCACCTGTTGCAGTTCGAGTCCTAGTATAATACGACACTGCAAGGATGTAAAGGCTGCCCTATTATGGTTGAACCTCAAGCAATGCAACTGTCATGCAAACACAAATACCACAACATTAGGAAATATAACAAGGGCAGTCGTGTACCACACCTATCACTATTTGCACAGCTCAAGAACGTTGTGTCCAAACTGCAACAAAAGAACCGCAGTATTTACTGAACTGTGGATAACCAGTAGCATCCATATTGTTCACTACTTTATACGTAATACACATTTGACAAGTGAACATAGGTCTACTTTGGGCACTGAGTTCCTTATATGTTTCTCTCTGGTTGGTTCAAACAGATGAGATTCTGTAGAAAAAAAAACTTATTTTTAACACGTCCCCACTCTGTAAGCAAGCAAGGGTTATTTGTATCACACAATTCATACACAGGGCTTTACAAAAATAGAAAAAGAGACAAGTTAAAAGTACACAATTACAATCAATAAAACATAAATATCACTCACTCATTTTCTGAACACGCTTTATCCTCACTAGGGTCATAGGGGTCACTGGGGACCTAATCCAGCTACAATGGGTGAAGCCGAGGTACATCCTGTATGAGTCTCCAGTTCATCTCAGGGCTGAACATATACTATATTACCAACAGTATTCATTCACCTGCCTTGACTTACATATGAACATGACATCCCATTCTTAATCCATACAGTCATATGGGTTCACCCTTTGCAGCTACAATAGCTTCAACTGTTCTGGGAAGGTTTTCCATAAGATTTAGGAGTGTGTTTATGGGACCATTTCTCACACACTCTTATCACACACCAACGTTGGACCGAAGGCTTGGATCTCAGTTTGTGCTTTAATTCATCCTAAAAGTGTTCTGTGGAGTTGAGGTCAGGACTGTGTTTAGGACAGTCACATTCATCCACATCAAACTCTCTCACCTATGTTTTTATGGACCTTACTTCATGCACTACTGTGTCCACAAACTTGGCAGCATGAAAATACCCAAAGTCTCTCTCTCTCTCTCTCTCTTTCTCTCTCACACACACACACACACACACTTGCAGAACACAGAAATGTCATATTAAACTCCATAGATTAAAAATGGGATGTCACTTGAGTATATTTCAAGGCAGGTGAGTGAATACTTTTGGTAATATAGTGTATATAGACAAACAATCACTCTCACTTTCACACCTATGGACAATCTAGATTAACCAATTAACCTGTCAGTGCATGTGTTTGAATGGTGGGAGGACACTGGAGTAAACCCACACAGACACACAGAAAGGTCCCACCAACTGTTGCTGGAATCGAACCCAAGACCTTCGTGCTGTGCAACACGAATGATAACCACTGCACCACTCAAAATAAATATCAATGAATTAAAATAAAGTAAAAGAGAAGTGTGCAGGTAGAACCCTTTCAGTTCTATGTACAGTTGAACAGAGTCGTTATCAGCCTGTACTTAAAAACACTGTCACAGTCAAAGCCTGTCTGACATCATCACACTTTAGCTGCATGGAACTGAAATACAGCTTCACCATGTTTAGTCCTGACTCTGGGCACCAGCAGGAGACCAGTCCCTAATGTTCACAGGGTTCCAGATAGTTCATATGGGACCAACATGTCACAGATGTACTTTGTTTCTAGACTATAGACAGACTTACAGACAAGCAGAGGCGTTTTAAAGTCTATTCTTTGACTGACACGACTAATTTGGTGGCATTTCCTGGTTCTACTTAAGACCTGAACAGCAGTGTTCTGGATGAACTGCAGCTGTCCAAAAGCTTATGACGGCACAAAAGTTAACCGTGTCTACAATTATTAAGTACAATTTTCTCCATCAGAACCCTGGCACTCCTCTTTCTAGCTCTTCCAATAAAAAAAAATAAATAAAAGATAAACATAAATGACATAACCCCTCACATCATATACAATAATCTATAGGGGATTTCACAGCTGTGATGTCTTGCTATCAACAAAAGGGAGTCATTCAATATATCATAAAATCAATCCCACTGTGTGTCTGTGTATTTTATTAACAAATGCCAAAAACAGTGTGAATGGTAGAGGAAGGCCCCAAAAGAACAAAAGTAGGTAACTGGGTAATGTCATATTATTGTGGTTAAAGCTGTTAAATGCTACGCAGGAGGTTGTTGGTGGAAACTAATATTGGGGCAATTATTTTCTTTGATCTGGATTGAAATTAAACTCAATCGGAAATTCAATCTGTTGTGAACTAAGGGAAGAGTAGTGATTTTAGTGAGATACTGGAAAAATAAGTTGCTTACAAAGGGCATTTTTTGACAAACAAAGTGATACGTTTTGTGCCCGGTGCTTAGATCGATCTAATGAATCAATTGGAATTTAAATCTGTTAAGAATTGTGGATAAAGACAGACGGATAGACGAAGCCCAACGGCAATAGCTCATCGGACTTCATCCAGATGAGCTAAAAAACAAACAGACATGACACTAGAGACTGGAATCATAACAATACAAACTTTATTATTAGGTGTAAAACACATTTTCTTTCTATTAAATAAATTTGAGATGCAAAACTTTGGTAGTGGTAGAGGTGATAGTGGGTCCCTAAACCTGAGAACCACTGATCTAAACCATGCACTCACACTACTGTACCTTTGTGATCTATGAACAATCCCTGATCTAATTATATTCAGACAGTCAGGAGGAGGAAGTCTGTTATTAGGTTTATTCCCAGAACAGTTTTGCAATGGTATGGGTTCATTCATGTGTGCAGTAGAACATGTCTAACTGCTGCTGCTGCTGCTTTGTATTCACTCACCATCACTGCTCTGTGTTTCATTCACTGAGCAGCGAAGGTTTGTTCAATCATGTTTAGAATCACAAGCGAGAAATATTTCATAGTTTAGCTGGAAGTCTGTTGAGATCATCCTAATGGGCAGAGGTATTTAAAGTACTCCCATTCTGTACTTAAGTAAAAGTACAGCTACTTGTGTGAAAAAATACTCTGATAAAAGTAGAAGTCCCGATTCAATTCCTCTACATAAGTAAAAGTAAAAAACTACAACTTCTGCAATTGTAATAAAGTAAAAAGTAAAACCTTTTTTTTTTGTCATGAACAATGGGCAGAAAATTTAGGGGGGTGGGGGTCATAATTGAGATTAAAAGTCATCGCGAGATTTTTAAAAAAGTTATAGAAATATGAGATTTAAACAAAAAATGCATAATTTTAAGAGAAAATATTAAAATTGTGAAATTAAAAGTCAAAAATTGTGAGATAATAGTCATATAACTATAATATATAAAGCCACAGTTTCTCTCCTTCACTGATAACAATTTTATTCTGACAATGTAAAGAGTATAAAGTACAGATATTTATGCAAAAATACAGGCAGTAAAAGTAAAAAGTTGCCAGAAAAATAAATACTCAAGTAAAGTACAGATACCTAAAATATCTACTTAAGTACAGTAATGAAGTACTTTTAACACCTCTGCTAATGGGAGTCAAATATGAAAGATAATTTGGAAAGCAAGTTCACCGAAAAACCTTCAAACACGTAAAAACATGAATGATAGGACAAATAGTATGTTTTGCACTATTGGTATCAAGAGCTAAAACAAAAATAGCAACAGATATTTTTGTGTTTTCACTGTAATTGGACTTTTTTTTTAAAAATATATTTCCTAATGTTGTGGTATTTGTGATTGCATGACAGTTACTGTACACTACTTGAGGTTCAACCATAATTGTTGCTTGTTCAAAAAACATTTCTCTGGCAGTTAATCTGCCTTTATGCTAAGCACCTTATGTAACATGTGGTCCCGGCCTGTGATTCTTCCAATTCAATAAACCTAGGTTGCTGACAGTTTGGTTTAACAGAAGAAATCAAACCAGGCGCTATGGTAATATTTTGTTATTATAAATTCTCAGTTAACCAATGTGTAATAATAATAATAATAATCCTTTTAGAGGCCTCTATTAGTGCATATATTTGGTTACTTTTATCCTATTACAGTAATGTTGTGGTAACCCAATTGAATATCTTTACCACCATTTTTACCTCTTTTGCAAAATTATCAGATTAATTTCTATTTTTTTTTTTTTTTTTTTTTTAATACTAAAGTACATGTGGTTGTTAATTTTAAACTTTCGTCAGCCGAGCCAAAAGTAAATGCCTTTTGCTTCATTATAAAATGATAAACGGTTTGTTAAAGTATCCTGTCAAACAGCTAAAGACAAGTTTATTTTTCTTGCTCACTGGCTCTGACACTTAACATTGAAATGGTGCAACTACTGGTGGACTGATGTGATTTATGGCGCCGTGAAGTAAGTTAGTTATGATGTGAACCAGTCCTGAATGTGATTCCACCTCTGAGGTATTTGATTAATCAGGAACAATGAATGAAGCTCTGCTGGTTTCTCAGATTCATGTCAACAGAAACAATATACTCAAAACCCCAACAATATTTGACTGTCCTTTATTTTGAAACTGACCCAGAATATTTACTTCTATTAACCTTAACACAAATATACAGGACATTTGTGTCTGAGCGACATTCAGTTCAAGCATAAATAACATTTTCCTGGATTTAATTCACTGATTCTGTAGATGTTGACGGAAGCTCGGTTTAAAGTTGAAGGTTATAATGTAAAAAAACTTAAAAAAAAAAAACAAAAAACTAAGAAAACTGAAAAAAATAAAGATATCATTAACTAATAAAGATGTACGGCTTCTTTTAAGGTAGTTCCTAAAATATTTCCCACCTCTTTTTTTTTTTTTTTTACCTTTCTTGAATGATTTATCGACAATTTAAAAGAATAAGAATAACAACAACAAGAATAACACACAATAACAATAACACAATATATTCTGTATTTTGCACTTTTTTTGGTGTAAATAATGTATTATCCTATATTTAATTCAAAATGGTGTTCATGAAAACTCACAGTAAATTTAAAGCTAATTTAATTGTAGCTAATTTATTGCTAACTGAATGCAAAAACAAATGTCTCCATCCATTATCATTGATCCAACTCCATGGGTTTTACTGTTGTAGAAAATGACTGTGTTTCCATGGTAACTACAGAGCCTTCGAATGTCCAAATGGGTCATATGTGATGATCTTGAAAATATAAAAATTTTTTATTTTACACCAATTATTTAGATGGATTAATATGATTAGTGGATCAACAGCTATTAAACACTTTATATTTGTAGATAGCTTGTGTCACTGGTAGCTGTTTAAATGTTTACGCGTTAACTAAACACAAAAAAATGTGCAACTACTGTCATTTATCAAATCCCATTGGTTTTAAAAGTGAATCAATACTGTAGAAGATAATCACTACAGAGCCTCTGAACATCTAAATGGCTCATATCTGATGACTGTGAAAAGATGACAAACTATTTGATACCAATTATTTACATATATTGATAACATTGATCAGCAGATGGTTTTTGGTCTCCAGTGGATGTTTGGGTTATGAAGCCACTTTGGGTTTTGTACTTCCTCTCTGTCTCTCACACAATGACAAACACAAATACTTTGCCACACACACCAGCAGTCATGCTTTTCCATGTTCAGGTCTTGGACTCTCCATACTTCCTCTCTTGGCTCCGAGCTGTATCATTTTTCCGAAGCTGCATTTATCCTCTGGGGACATTCACTTCCTTTGAGCACCAGTTTATAAATAGCATTTCAACCCTGTTCCCCCGAAAAATCTGTTTCCACTGTACAGGGAAAACATGGTTTTATTCTGCTGCTGTTTGGTTTCACCTCCTGATATCTATTTCAAAGGGGAAACATTCTCCAGAGTATCGCCCAAGGTTAGAATTCTGTTTGATTTCCTCTCAGGGTGTGATCTTAGTCAGCGAAAATATTTAATTCAGTCAAACAACCTTCATCAAATCTGCTTCACTAATGCACTGCAGCTCTGGAACAAATTCCCCCAAACACATTACAGTAACCAGCCTGCAATGCAAAAACCACACGTTTTATTGCTTGACAAAAAAGAAAAAGTTAAAGTCATTCAAACTGTTTATGCGTCAGTGTTTTGGTAGAGTATTCACTAGCTTGTAATTACTCCACTATGTTAAGACTGACGATAGACCAAACACAGACTATTTCCTTGCGAATATGACATTAACATCAGTGTATGACATGTAGTTTCATCATTTCCATTTCTTGCCTAAATGATACGATTGTCCATAATGACCCGAAATTATTCATATTTGAGTCAAGTTGAGTCTGTAATGGTAGAAGGTTCATAATATAATATAATATAATATAATATAATATAATATAATATAATATAATATAATATAATATAATATAATATAATATAATATAATATAATATAATATAATATAATATGATATGATATAATATAATATAATATAATATAATATAATATAATATAATATAATATAATATAATATAATATGATATAATATAATATGATATAATATAATATAATATAATATAATATAATATAATATAATATAATATGATATAATATGATATGATATAATATAATATAATATAATATAATATAATATAATATAATATAATATAATATAATATAATATAATATAATATAATATAATATAATATAATATAATATGATATAATATAATATAATATAATATAATATAATATAATATAATATAATATAATATAATATAATATAATATAATATAATATAATATAATATAATATAATATAATACAATACAATACAATACAATACAATACAATACAATACAATATCATATAATATCATATCATATCATATCAAGTGGGGCTGATTGAAAAAAGACTAATGGGTCTTTTAAATTTTTTGAGGAACAATACATAAAAAAAATTCATCATGTACGGAAACCAAAATACAAAATAATAATTCATGCTGAATTATAAAACATGATGAATACATTCATGAAATTAAATTGACATTTTTGACCTTATTTCATTTCAATAATTTTTTAAAAACTCAAAATTTTAAGAGCATTTATATTTTATATTATTCAACATGAGTTTATTTGAATAATTAAGTTATCATTTTTAGTTGATAAAAGTTTAATTTATTCAGTAAAGACCTATTAATGTATTTTTAGTTTCAGTGAAAAGAGAAAAACATCTTAGTTTATATTTTGCACACATAATGTATATTTTTTTTCAAGTGAAATACATGTTTTAAAAATAAAAACAAACCATCTTCAGTACAGGAATGAACTTTTCTTGTATTAGTATTAGTGTGTTACATTGGTTGATATGTTTTGTTTTTTCCCTGCATTGATTTACTGACAGGTGAAGTTAATGTCACCTCTGTGTTGTTGAACATACTGTCATCAACACTGGAAAAAAAATGTTTTTTTTGTTGTAGTAATATTAGAATCAGAATTGGGCATGTCACAAAAACATATCAAATGAAATTATGTTTACACAGTTCATTTAAAACTAGTGCAAAGTGCTGCCAATTTAAAGGTATAATAAGATAATACAATATATTTATTATTTTAAGTGTCACAATTTGTATTTTCTAATTGTAAGTAAAAAAAAGATTTTCTGACATTTGTTATCATTTGTCAGAGGAAATAAAATCACCTTAGAAATATTGACAGCCTGTATTAGCTCAGACTGATGTGAAATATAATGCTCCAGATAATCCATATTGGTTAATCATTAAACTCCAATAGAAAAAGTTTGAGAACCAGCGCATTAAATTATTTACTTATTTCATGGGGGGAAAAAAAGGCTGAAATTTAATGTTTAGGAAAAAATATTTAATCTAAACTACTCTTTAACAAAATGTTTTGTTAAAAAACGACTTCAATAAACTATCCATACACTTACAGAAATAAATACACAACTTTATCTCTCACCTGGTCAGACTGCTTTCAGATCATTTCATTTTTATTTCTCATTTTGTATTTATTCACTCAACCTTTTCTATACATCCAAATACCATTGTTACCTTTATTTTGGTCTGTATACACAGTAAATTTTGCAGTGTTAAATCAACACTTAGAGAGTTTAATTAACTATTTCTAGAGTGTATTTGGTCCCATTGTCTCCAAATTAACACTGCAAAATCTACAGTGTAGGATCATGTTTATTATCAAGTGCCTTAAAGATAGTATGTGAGTGACATCTATGGGGGGATTATTTAAAAAAATAAATAAATAAATTATTTTGTGTGTGTGTGTTTGTTTTGTTTTTATGGGTGTTTATATGTACAATTTAAAATGCAATAAAAATAACTTCATATCATATAATTCTAGTTGGACTTGACTATAAACCATTTGGACACGCAGGCTGGTCTTAACAGTCATTGCATATTTGGTCCTATGATCTTCAGAAACTTCAAAGATAGAAGCGACACACTGCTCTGACTGTGCAAAGGAGGAGTTTTCTGACTAATGTCCCATGAATGCATGCTGGCCATGGTGAGAGTGGGTGTCAGTGGGTCCATCTGTCTGTACAATGGGCCACTTTGTTTGGGTGAAGTTCCCCTTTAATCCGGGACTTTTGCCAAACATGTTGAAAGTTTGTTCGGCACTTAGGTAGAGTGAGATTTCTACTCTGAATGGAGTCTGTAGCCAAAAAAAAAAAAAAATGCATGGTATTTGTGCAATTGTGCAGTTAAATCACTATATGTTTATACTTGCATCAGCTTCACACTAGTGTATGGCAGCTAAATGAAGCGTAGTAGGTGTCAAATCCTTCAACAGCTACAAGTGGAGTAAACAGACCTCTCTCAATCAAGCATTACACCATCTAATCAGTCCCTCCAGGAAGTGGTGATGTTGCAATCTTAAAAATTCATGTAAATTCAACCATCCATGCATCCAGCATCTCCCACTTTTCTGTGAATCAGATCTGAATAAACAGAGGAAAGTGGGTGGATTGCAAAATTACCACTTCTTCCACATACTGATAAGTGCAAACTGCAATTAGTGTAGGGGTCTCAAACATGTGGCCCGGGGGCCAAATGCGGCCCACCGATGGTTCCAATGCGGCCCATGGGATGAAGAGCATAATAACCTATTAAATGACTCACTATTTTCTTCTCAGTTTTTGAATATAAATGATGACATCTTCAAATTTTTGTCATTGTTTTACTGCAAAAATCATCTTAAATTATGAAAATATTTATATTTACAAACTATCATGTAACAATAACATGTGAAAAACCTGAACAAATGTGAACAACCTGATATGTCTAAAGAAAATTAGACACAATTTGAACCATTTTCTGCTTCTGTGACTAAGAATTTTGTGTTTTTGTAGAACTGATCCATAATAAAACACATGGATAAATGATACATTGAAGAAGAACATAGTTGAAATTGACCTTATTTTCCTGACTTTTTTTGCATTTGAATAATTTATACAAGTATTTTCATAATTTAATTGAGGTTTTTTGCACTAAAACAATGACAAAAATTTGGACATTATTTATAGGTTATTATGTTTTCATTTTACTGTTCTGGCCAATGGGAGATCAAATCAGACTAAATGTGGCCCCTGAAGAAAATGACATTGAGACCCCTGAATTAGTGGGAAATCTATCTAGATGCATAAAACCCAGGAATGGAAAAAAATATGCCTGTTTAAAAATGTTTCATCTTCTGACAGCTTTCAATTAAGCCTTTCAACTTTTGATTGTATATGTTTCTAAAGCCCTCACTGGTCTTTTAGCATCGTATATTAATTTTGTATTATCATTTAAAGCCAGTCAATACCATAGTCTCTCACACTGCATGTTCCTTCAGTTCATATTGAATTAGGAAAGGCCACTTTTTCTTCATGTGCAGCTAAAGTCTGAAACACTGTCCAAAACCATCTGAAACTTACTACACTTTTATCATTAAGACCATTTAACCTTTAATCACTTCTTATTTTAGATGGTTTTTTTAGTTCATCTTTTACTTTTTGTTAAGTCTGATATGATATTGTATGTTTCAAATATGTGACCCACCACCACAAAACCAGGCATAAGTGTCTGGAAATCAAAACTGAGTTATCTGTGTAGCTTGGTAGAGTGGAAACTAAGGTTTAAGATGGTGAAAAAAATATGTTTCTATCATAAGTAGAACCAAAGTTATGGTAATTTTAATATCCACATTTGGACATATTTTGCATTTTGCATTTTTTTTTAGATATTGTCCGTCAAAGTTTTGGACTGTTTTGGGGTAGGAAGTCCTTAGCAACGCATAATAATTCGTATCCGATTGACACAAATTTTTCACAGATGTTAAAGGACACTCTGATGGACATGTCACAGAAGTTTTATATATTATAATAATAGGAAAGAAGTGCGACGTATTATAATCATTTGGCTTATACCATTGGACAAGAACATTCAATATAGGCTTTTACCTCGTACCAAACACTTGGGTGTTTACCCACGGAACGGAGATCGTTTTGTTTGCCGAAAAGAGGTGGAAGTTGGCTTCGTCTTTGCTCAGCAATACCTGAACTTTTGTCGCCGCTTAAATAATTGACTCAATAAACACCTTTATTGATCGAATTTCAATGTAATGACCGCAGGAACGGAAAATAGAGGTGTTAAGGTACCGTGTTTTGCTAAAATGTAAACACATAAAAAAATCGCCTTCCAGCCTAAATTTGGCTGTAGCTCTGAACGGGTCAGTGCGACTTATGCCTGATTTCGTGCTGAGCAGTCACATATATTGTTTTAAAATCCATACATCTTATTTTTATCTTCACCTTTTAAGTTAACTTCTTTTTTGATTGATCTTTGCTATTTTTGCTTTTTGTTTTTTCTGATATGTGTGTTGTATGTTTCAAATGGTTTGTGTTGTCTCAGCTATATTGTGAATGAGGTTACTACCTCAATATATTTCTGAGTTTAAATAAATATTAATAAGATAAAATGGATAAAAAAAATAAAAAATATGGTTTACTTGAATTATAATTATAAGCACAGATATCCGAATAATTCTGCTCTTATGTAAATATGTTTAAACTATATAAAGATGTGTTTTTCAATTTCTTAAAATTGATTTTCTTTTAAATTACTAATATAAATACATGATGATTTGATGAGAAGACATGACAATCTGTCTGATCTGTCAAATATTCATTCATAATTTGAGTAATTGTTTGTTCAGTATTAATTGTCAGCTTTGAAAATATAAGCTGGACTGAAATAAAATTCTCACTTTATGTAGTAATCTGCACCTGACTTTTCTGAACTCCATTTGTAATAATATACAATATGTTTATTTGCAACATAGTAAAGCAAACTATTACACGATCAAAAAACAAAGGAATTTTATCACAAAATAAATGAATAAATAAAGTCTTTTACACTGTAAAAAACCTGACTCTTACCATTTTAGTCCAAGTATCTGATCATAATGAAAATGAGACATAATCACCTAAAGACGAACGTGTAAACGAGTTAAAATAACCTATTTTTAGACATCAGAGTTAAAAAAAATATATATTGAGAAATCTTACCAAGTTAATTTTCACTTTTTCTATTGGCAGGTTTTTATTTTTATTTATTTTTTATTTATTTTATTTATTTTTTATAAATGTGATTTTGGTTAGATTTCTCAAAATAACCTTCTTCATATCTCACTTGAAGGTAATTTTTGAAGAGATTGTGTTTTATATTAAGTGTGATGAGATATTTTGACTAGAAACTAGAAAAATACACTTGTTAAGATTAGGTTTTTTTTTGCAATATATAGAGTTTAATTATTTTCTTATATTATTATTACCTCTGACAAGGACGTTATGTTTTTGCCAGTTTGTCTGTTTGTCTGTACGGATGGATTTTGATTCAATTTTCTGGGTAAGTTGGTAATGGGGAGATCTAGAAATTATTAGATTTTGGTGGTGATCCTGGAGGTCTGCGCTTGCAGGGTGTTTTTCTAGTTATTTTTATATTGTTTGCATTTTGCACTATCTTTATACACGCCTGCAACACTTGTGATTTTCCTATTGTGTGATCAATAAAGTCTCATCTATTATAATCTATTCAGCCTGATTAAAGTTGACAGAAATCCACTTTAATTTAAAACTGTATGGCCTTGGACCCTCCTTCTACCTCAAATATATTATTATTGCATGTAAGAAGAATGCTCCAGTGAGCCGTGCATAAAGTAACCATGCTAACCATCTTTTACTGTCTCCATGCAGGTGCAGATGAAGAGTACATCTATATGAATAAAGTCATTGTTACGGGAAAGGACAAAGACAGCAAAGGTGTGAAGGACAAAGACAACAAAGGTGTGAGTTTCAAAAGCTCCTTTCTGAAGTGTCATTCTGATACTTTGAGGTAGATGAAATACAATCACTGAAAGGATTAGAATTCATATCTATCTATCTATCTATCTATCTATCTATCTATCTATCTATCTATCTATCTATCTATCTATCTATCTATCTATCTATCTATCTATCTATCTATCTATCTATCTATCTATCTATCTATCTATCTATCTATCTATCTATCTATCTATCTGTCTGTCTGTCTGTCTGTCTGTCTGTCTCTCTCTATCTGTGTCTGTCTATCTGTCTGTCTGTCTATCTATCTATCTGTCTGTCTGTCTGTCTCTCTATCTCTCTCTATCTATCTATCTATCTATCTATCTATCTATCTATCTATCTATCTATCTATCTATCTATCTATCTATCTGTCTGTCTGTCTGTCTGTCTGTCTGTCTCTCTCTATCTGTGTCTGTCTATCTGTCTGTCTGTCTATCTATCTATCTATCTATCTATCTATCTGTCTGTCTGTCTGTCTGTCTGTCTGTCTGTCTGTCTGTCTGTCTGTCTGTCTGTCTGTCTGTCTGTCTATCTATCTCTCTCTCTCTCTCTCTGTCTATCTATCTATCTATCTATCTATCTGTCTGTCTGTCTATCTATCTCTCTCTCTCCCTATCTATCTATCTATCTATCTATCTATCTATCTATCTATCTATCTATCTATCTATCTATCTATCTATCTATCTATCTATCTATCTATCTATCTATCTATCTATCTATCTATTTATCTTTTTCTCAACATGGTAAAAACAGTAAATATTTTCATATTATCCACAAAACTTGTATTCAGTAGTTGTTGAAGCTGGTCAAAAACAAATTGCATCCTTACTATGCTGCCATTTCAGTTAAATGTGACATACTTCATATGAATTGCTGCCATGAGAACAACAAAAAAAAAAGACCTCAAACAGCAGGCCTAGCTCCCCTCCTCTCACCACCATTTCCTGTCTGTTTCTTCATAGCTCCTCAGCATCTGAGACTGACCTGTTTTGTTTGGACAGTGATGAAGAATGTGGTTGCACTGAGCGTTAGACCTAACACTCATATTTTCAGCTGCGACTCGAGCAAAGCCGCAGGTTTTGTTTCACATAGACAAATGGAAAGTCGAAGCTGAGCTGTGAGAACTGGGCTTTCGTAAGTTAGTCATGTGGTACCCTGAACATTGTCTTTCAGCAGAAAAACAAAAGGTCGCACACAGCATACGGATTTATTTCTTAATTCATGTGAAATTACAGGGAATACTGACAAATGTACTCTGCTATAATTCAACTTGTTGACCTCATAGTAATGCAAAGACGCTCTTAAACTGCCACGAGTTCAAAACTTAACATGTAGTACATAATATTTTTGTGCAAAAGGCATGTATTTATTCTTCATTTACAGTAAAGGGCTCATATTTTAGCTAAACCCACTTTTTAGTCATTCATTTATTTGTGTATTTAGAACCTAATAATTCATAAAGTTTGAACTTGAACCCTCCAGATTTGGTCAAAAGTTGAGTGGATTTCTACAACCTGTTTTAATTCCTGCTTAATATGTTACATTTATTACTAGTTACTTAATGACAATTGCACAATTAACGTCCCGACTTCCAATTAACGTCCCGACTTCCATGTGTCATAATTCTGCGAATTATGACACATGTTTGTCAGCAGCAGTGGTTGTAGGAAAAACCAGGGGCGGATCTATGGGTGGGCCTGAGTGGGCGGGGCCAACCCTGATTGACAGCTGTGCCCACCCAATCACAAGCTCAGAAACCGATTTTTGTTGCCCCATCAAGCTGAAATGTTGATCAATATCCCTAATATAGTTATTTATTTGAAAATGTCAATGGAAATAAACTATGTATATTTCATTATTTGTGTTTATTTAAAACACAGTTGGCACAGTAATGTATCCTAGTTATGCAAGTGTTATTGTGATCATCTTTTATGAACAGTTACAATGTGTGCCTTGTGCATTAAATTGGCTATTTAATCAATTTAATAAACTAAAGGAACGTGCTGTCAGTGACATGTCAATGGAGTGTACATCACAATTAATAATCGTTGTTGCAACGTGTTATTATTATTTTTATTTTATTGCCCACCCCCATCTAAAAATAGCCGTCGAGATCCGCCACTGGTAAAAACTGAAAATATGTCTTATATTTTCTTCAAGCCCATTACCTAAAATGCCCTCCGGTTGTTGGTTGAATGGGACAAAGCAGCACAACCAACAGCCTGGAGGGGGTGAGACATGAAGTGGCCCATTTGCATTTAAAGGGCCAGTGCTCAAAACAACCTGTCTGATGTCATTGCTCAGAAATAGGGTTGAATTAATGAAGAATTCAGACCTAATTATAGCATTTACAGTTTATTTAGATCAGCAGTAAATTATTTTAAAATGCATAATTCAGTTTTGAAAAAAGCAAAATATCACTCCTTTAATCACTAATGAAGATTAATAATGAAAAAAGTAATTGAAAATTGCCCTAGCTGCACACCCGTGTGGTTTATGTAACTCATCAACTGAAAGGTCAAAGGGTAGACGAGGTATGAAACAACTGCATAAACACACAACAACAAAGACAGTAGAATTGGCTCAAAAATACTGTACACTGTCCCAGCATGAGGGTTAAATAGTCAGAGAGTCATGAATATGAAAGACTGCAAGATATTAACAAGGAAAGGAAGCAATAAAATAAGTAAATACAACAGTTAATTCTCATTTGAGTTGAGAAGAGGGAGTCATAAGGAGTAAAGAAGTTTGTAATAACTGTTGCTGCGAGGATTAATTGTTGAAAATATTGCTTTTTTTAAATTAAAGTCAAATGTCAATGTTCTCAATGCTTACAAAAATGTCTTTTAAGCATAGCTGGATTACTATGGGATACATTGTCATTATACAGTACAGTGGTTCAGAAAAAGTTTTTGGACACCCCGTCGTCTGAACCCGCTTTATCCTCACTAGGGTCATGGGGGTCGCTGGGGGCGTAATCCATCTAGAACAGACGAAGGTGTATATTTGTGATATATCGCATTAAACATCATTATTAAGTCACTGGAATATGTCAAATATTCTGGGTTTGAATATTCTTCTTCAAACCCACATGCTCCCTTCTGCATATGCTCTGTTCTGTCAAGGTCACAACTGGACGTTTCAGCAGAAAAACATCCAGGACATAACATATTGAAACTATCAATATTTTACTTTTGTTATATATTTTTTTCTTATAAATAGTAAATACAGTTTTAAAAATGCATCTGTTTTTCTGATGCAGCCACATCTTTTGAAACACAAGAAATATTTAATGTTAATATTGGAAAATGTGCAAAAAAATCCACTACTGTATAGTTTATTTCACCCAATGACCTCTTTCTCTATCTCTGAACTGCATAGATGACAGATCAGATGCCCTCACAAATGGAAAAGCCGGAAAATTCATCCCTGTCCCGCAGAAAAGCCTTCCAGATCTGCCACCTCCTAGAACAGTAAGTGGTTCCCAACGATGAAATATGAATTAACACGTTAAGATACACAACATTTTGACCTTCAATCATCATAGTGGGAGCAGTAATCGCATGAAAAACCGCAAGAGGACTACTAAACTAAACAATGTGCTTGAGAAAATCCAGTGGAAATCATCATATTCCACTGTGAAATCTTAAAACAAATTGCAAGACAAGTCCAAAGACAAACTCCAGGTTTTACATGTAACTGACTGTG
Organism: Siphamia tubifer; assembly: GCA_020466265.1. Lineage (NCBI taxonomy): Eukaryota > Metazoa > Chordata > Actinopteri > Kurtiformes > Apogonidae > Siphamia > Siphamia tubifer. Next base: position 23,117,729 of record CM035801.1, on the reverse strand, counting down.
TTGTGGTCTTTGGTTACAGTAAGGGACATTAGTATCACTAAGCACCATAGACTATTGAATTAAAATCACATGTTGTCAGAGAACTTCACTGGTTTTTAATAAACTTAAACAATGCAGTCTGTGGCTGTGCAAACCAAATACTTTTCCCACAGCCCTCGAATTCACATGCCTGAGGCTGCTTGAAATGTATTCTCCCACAGAAACAGGTATTTAATCACTCATGGGGCATCAAACCTAGGAAATAAGTATCTAGGAGTGTGTGAGAGTTGCTGTGGTATGTTTTATGTGAGCCATAGGAGCTGCTGCTCCTGAATTGGCCCAGTGTGACTTCAGGAAAAACATAGAGTATGAGAGGTTTAGACTGTCCCATCAGTGTCTTTGAACTTCACATACACACACTCAGACACCCCCGAGTATAAACTACTGTAGCAGCTGTTGCTAATCAGAACAAATGTTTAGTGTCAGCACGTGTGCATGTGTGTGTTCATGCAGATGTGTCGCACAGTGCAAGAACAGAACATGTGAAAGTGAAGGCATCGGTATCAGTGTTAGTCAGTTCTGAAGCCCAGGAAGTGATAACCAATGAGGAAGAGGAATTCTTAACACTTTCATTTTCACCATTTCATTATTTCTAGGCATGAAGCTAGTATACTTAACCTTTTAATACATACTGTTCACTACAGTGGACAGTTATTCTACAACTGTTCTCTTGTATATTCATGGCTTTTGTTGTTTTAGTTCCATATCAGTCAGTTCATGTTACTGTAACTTGGTTGTTCTTTATAACTGATCTGCACTGACATGTTTACATGTAAATCAATTGGTTGTTGTTATTAGACTGTAATTAACAGTCTTCTTAAAGCTCTCATTCTATGGTCATTTCATTAATATTGCTGTGTTCTCAATTGTTATTGAATACATTGTGTGTCGAACAACAGATTTTACCGGTACTTCCTCATACATGTCTATGACGCAGTCACGAGACGTCTCTAATTGGCTCAGAATGCGTGAAGGAACACTCCCCCCTTCCCCTCTCGCTGTGAATGTATTTACCTTTACCCAAGTAGCATCCAGCTAGGTTTTGTGCCGTGGCTTGTTCTGAAAACGTGCAGGGAAAAAACGAGGCTTTATTTCCACATAGAGCACATGAACCAGTTTGATCCACCATTTTTTTCCAGTTTGTGCAGCAGCTACTGTGGCTCTGCTAATGCTAATGCTACTTCAGATTCGCTGCTGGGGACAGGCTTAACCCCACGTGGGTGATGCTAAAGTCCATCTGACATCAGATGGACCAGCTTTTTCTGCGTCCCTCGTTCCTCTTGTTGTTTTCTGTGAATGAGGAGCAGCCAGTGGAGGTGACAAACCACTTTCAAAGGCAGCATGTGTTGGTAAGTTGGGTCCATCAGATTCCAAAAGGAGTGTGGAAAAGTGGTTTTCAGCGTAATGACACCTTTAAACAAAAATTGCATGAATTTTGTTTTATTATTTCATAGTGTTCTGATATTACATTTTAAATATGTTTCTTTGGCTTAAATACATGTTGTCTAGCTGAGTAGACATTTTTGTAACTCTATAAAAAAATAGGTTCATTCAAAAAGATTTCAATCACATTGCTTTTTTCAGGCCTATAGACGAATAAAAATGTTTAGGAAAAATATTGACAAAGGTCATAATTCATGTATCAGTTTGTGTGGAAGTTGTGTTTTTTTTATACTGTTAATAAGATGCTGCACACTGGTTTCAGTGAAGAGGATTCAGGTTGATTTTCCATGAAATCCTTGGGGCCATGTTCCTCTGCAAGCTGCTGTTAGTTTAAACAAAGTCAGCTAACATCTACAAACAGCCATCATTCATTTTTTCAAGGAGATCAATGATTGCTAAACAGTTAGTCCTGTTCTTCCTGAAGCCATATTGACATGGGATGAGTCGATCTAGTTTGTCTATTGTACACAACTCCTTCAAATACCTTCAAATATGTGGGTAGAATAGATATGGTTTGATAATTCTGTAAATTATTTTTGTCACAAAATTTTAATATTGGTATATATTTTTTTACAATATTAGTAATTTTTGGTACCACACCATGAGAGAGATGTATGCAATAGATATAAGTGGATCTACAATTTCATCTTCAATACATTTGACAATTTTACTAAATCTATCATCCACACCTGCAGTGTGAGTACTTTTCATATTCATAATAATTTTGATAACTTCTGATTTAGAAAGGATTAATTTAAGTAATTACTTTTTAAGTATTGTTGGTAAGTGACTCTCTCCCGCATGGATTTCTAGTTTTTGAGAGAATTTCCCCTATGGCTGCTGGTATAGCATAAAACACAGACCCTTACACTAACTTCACATAAACACATGGACACATGCAAATCACTCAAACTTTACAAATTACATCCAGCTGGTGAAACTCCAGGAAAGCAGATGGAAGTAAAGAGAGTCATTGTTATGAAAACGATACGCAGTATAAACTGTTTTCCACTTGTCGCATTGTGAATCTTTGGTGTCAACTTTAAACTTGTATTCCCCTGTAAACATTGTGCTGGTTCTTGATTGTCTCTTCATAGTTGCAGTGTAGCTTCCCCAAATCCCTCAGATGTGTCTGGCAAATCCATTTCTTCATCCAGTCGTGGTATAACTGGTCCTGTCTTGGGAAGTCTGAGTAAACATGTCCACAGTGAACCACTTTTTGGAAATCCCTTCATCTGCCTGCGGGGCTTCCATCCACCTTTAGTAATACTGTACTCAAGAGTTAGCATGTGTTTAACTGTGAACACTGAATCCCCTCTTATCATTGCAGTGAACAGTGCTCCTTTACTGTTTATGTAGTGTCCGGACATGGCCGTCCACTGGCCTGTTGTAATGTTATAACAATCCATTAAACACCTAAGGAAGTCATCGCTAGGTCCATTGCGCATCACATACAGATTGTCCCTGTGGGCCACCATACAGTGACCGTAGCTTTGAGGTTTGATCATGGTGGTGGTAAGTTTCCACTCATCTTTCCCTGGTATATACTCATAGATATCTGTTGTATCCGGTGGCCTCCAGAAGCAAACAAACATCCGTCGTCTTGCAACAGCACAAGCAGCAGACGCTACAGGCCTTGGCGCATGTTTTATAAATGTCCACTCTCCTTTTTCAATATTGAAGCTCTCTGCAGTAGAAATGTACCGTTTTTGGAACTCCCCTCCGATGGCATAGAGTCGGCCTTCATGCCCCAGTAAGGTGAAATCATATCTTGGTTGCTGTGGACCAGGAAGTGTAGTCCAAAGTCCTGTCTCAGGGTTGTAGCAGAAGCTGGCATCCACTGTGTCCTTTTGATAACCATAAACTCCACCTACAATGTACAAGCGATTGTCAAGCACTGCAACACCAGCCATGGAGGTGCTGCAGAGAGTTGGGAGGTTTGTCAGATGCTTCCACTCTCCCTCTTTCTCATCAAGGTAGCAAACAACCCTAAAGGAGTCTTGTAGCAGCTCCATTGAAGGACTGTGGGTGCCTAATGCGATAAAAGTCGCAGGAGATAATGATTGAGAATACTGTTGCAAACTTTGTGGGATTGTGCTCTCAGCTGCTTCTTGTAGATCTTCGAAAGCATCACAGAGGAATAGAGCAGCACTGTGGAAGAGCGTGTGCACCCCGAAGGTGGAGGCTGCGTGATAAAGCAAGAGGCAGTTGTCTGAGTCGATAATGTCACAAAGATGCTGACTCAGAAGTGGAACTTGCAGGAAAGCGGCGCACTCGACGGCATCTACTAGCTCATCTGGATCACTCATAGTGGGAACCTCCCCCCTGCAAACGGCGAGGGCGATGAGGAAACCCCTAGCGTGCACTCCGCCCTTCAGGTGCAGTTCACCCTGCCGGCTTTCTATCATCCCAGAGTGAAAAAGAGCACGGAAGTAGTCGCTGTAGTTCACTAGCAAGGCCTTTTCCACAGTGAACCAGCTCTCTTCCACTCTCACTCTTACCCAGCCCTCCTGGAGCGCTCTGTCCTCTAGATCAAGGGTCGCATTCTCACCATGAATATCCTGGTACAGTCCCAGGCCCTCCGGCACTTCCATGATCTCTTAAACTCTGGTCTTTTTTCCACTTAAAACTGACTCTTAAATGACCGTGCGGTAACAACTGTGTGACTTGAGCGCAGATTAGCCATTTTTTCCCCCAATCTGGACGGTAAATAAAGGTTTTCAGGCCTTCCATTGCGTCCTGTCTGCATGATCTGAAAATAGACTTGCTCTATAGATAGCAGCTGGGCCACTTGCAAGCGTCAGGCAGGGAAAGGAAAACTGTTGACATCCACAGTGAGTGGCACTGTGGCTGCAGGCAACTGGTGATTATCATAACCGCAGTACGATTGGTTCGCATAAGTACGTACTGAATTATTAATGACTTACAAACCTGCTTGGATTGGCCTTTTGGCTTGACATGGTTTTATTTTCTCTATTTATAGACATGCATTTTGGTTCAGACACTTAAATTAAAAAATATGGGAAGTTCAAAAGTAAATCCAAGATGGTAAAATTACAGAAATGTCATGTGAATTCTTTTCATCCGGTGGATTTTTTTTCATTTATTTTCAGTGAAGTTTTATGTGGCTTGTTGTAGAGAGATAGCAAAGTCCCAGCTCTTCTCAATCTGTTCTTCCAAAGCTGCGACACACTGATTATTTTTATCACTACCTTCTCCTCTACTCTAAGCTCCCAGCAGGCTCTCAGATACGCTGTGTGTGCGTGTATGTGTGCTTTCGCTCTTCTGGATTCTTGGCATGGGAACCAGGGATTTTCCATGTTCCTCTGCCTGTTCGTTTTTTGGTCTCTTTTTCCCACTCTTTACTCAAAGCCCCTCCACCACACCCCTAGTTCTTCTCCACCACCCCTTTCAACTCTCTTTGTTATTTATGCTCCGACTCCTCGATCCATTCCTCTTTACCCCATGTTTCTGTGGTGAGGATGTGTGTGAGAAGTGAATGCAGGAGACTATTGAAGCGCCGTAGTGAGTGATCGCAAAGTCTTCTGTGAGAAAATAACACAACTTACATCCAAAAACATAGACACATACCTGGCATGTTCCCATTTTTTCACATCCTCACGTCTTGTTCAGCTGGTTTACAAGTGGCTCCTTAACTTTGACCTGAACCAGTATCTTTTTAAATTTAAATTTTCTGGACATGAGTGAAATTTACAGAGACACTTAGACAGTTAAAGAGAAAAGAGAGACAGAGATAAGACTGGACAGGCAGTGTGGGGGGGCTGCTGCTGCTGCTCAGGAATGCCTGGCTCTTTGTTTTAATTAATAACAGATGCCTAAACTGCTTTTTTTTTTTTTTCTTCATTTCTTTCTTAAACTGAAGAGCAGTTACAACTGTTGTGTATTCTGGCAATGATATGTAGTCAGAAACACTACATTTACAACATGAATAATACCGTATAATCTTTGTATTTTTAATGCACTTGACTTTTAATGACACATGAATGCTCTTTCCACACTATATTTTGTGTAACTTTTTTTTTCTGTATACATAAATGACATTATATGTTGCAAAAAAATAAAATAATTATTTATTCATTTTTTTACACATCTGTTTCAAATTTTTTTTAAAGATCTGGTTTGTGTGATTCCAAATGGACTGGAAAAAAAAATCAGAAAAGAATGGTGTACAAGCATGAACATCCACCTGAAACATCAAATATCTATATCGTGACAGTGGGAGGAATCAGTGTGTGTGTGTGTGTGTGTGTGTGTGTGTGTGTGTTTGTGTTTGTGTGCGCATATATTGTGTGCATATATATATATATATATATATATATATATATATATATATATATATATATATATATATATATATATATATATATATATATATATAATTTATTTCTATACATAAAATATAAAAATACATTAAATTAAATTGTCACAGTGGGGGAGGGGAGAAAAGGCTTTAAATGGTGATAATTTGTGAGTTATATAAAAACCCAGAGCTAAAGTAGTTGATATTGTTGAAAGTATAAACTGAATGGGTTAAACCTTTAACCCCTGAGACATTATTCCAGGTAATGATACTGTGCATTTGTATGTTTTCAGTGTCATAAAAGCTGCTGTGAGAATGTGTTTGTGTTGCTTTTCTTCAGTGGTTTTGTTTTACTGTGTGTTTTTGCTCAAAACAGGTGGAACAAGTATTCAGAGAATGATGAATCATGCCCGTTCTTGAATTAGAGCCAATAATGTGATTTTGGCCTTTTAGTTAATTGTGACCTTTGACCTTTACTTAAATGGATATTTGCATCTGAAGCACATTAGTTACATGTAAGCATGATATATCTCTGCAGACACACACACACACACACACACACATGTACACACCCAACAAATGTTGGACAAGATTAAAAACAGAAAAATACAGAGAGAGGAATTGAAGTTTGACAGGTCTTTACTACATAAGGTACTCAGAATGTACATCCATAAGAGAATTACAATGTTGATTATGAACTGTGAACTGGAACACACTAAACAACAAGTATTTGAATTTTGGTCCAGTAGTTTTTGTTCTTGTGCTGTTTTTTGTTTTTTTTTTGTTTTTTTTCTAAACCAGTCCAGCTGCTCTTAAACACCTGGTTGAACTCCAATAAAGCAGTTACATGTTCAAAACTTGGTAAAAACATAGTTTTAAAAAAGGAGGAAAAAAATCAAATCACTGCACTACGAACAACAGTAAAAACCACAAGTAAAAATATAAAATAAAAATAAATTAAAAGCCAAACTGTCTATTTCTATAGTGAGTTGGTCTCACTCACAGTTCTGTGAGATGCTGAGATTTGTTTAGCATGAACAAGGTCTATTCTATCATCATTTTGGGAAATTTTTCCTATTGAGCAAACAGTTGAATTTCCATGAATATTTAACATAAATCAATACATTCATATTCAGAACTAACACCACAGATACATCAGGGATTCAGATGTTATAGTCGGTCAGATTATGAATATTCTGCTGAATGACTCAGGTGAACCTTCCCTCACCTACACCATGACTCATTCCTGTTGCGAGTTTCCACTAGTGTAAACATATAATGCTGTTATTGCATGAATGTAATTGTAATGAGGGATTCTAATATTTATATTAAAACTAGTTGTGGGGGGAGTTATGACCGCTGTGAGGCCTCAGGAAAAAGGACCAATATTAAATTCTTGGATATTTATTTGCCATCAAAGGACATCTTTATATATATATATATATACTTGCATACTGTTGCAGTTCTATCATTATGTGTGTTTGTTTCTATAAACAGACAAAGCAGAACATACCTAATTAGTATTTCCATGTGGTTAGCAAGTCATCACAATTACAATTACCAACTCTAATCAAAATGTACCAAAAATATACACATCTACCGAGAAATAATGATAGCAGTAAATCACTTATATATCCTTGGGCGCACACAGAACACACTAAACATATAATATAAATCAGATTATCGCTTCAGACATCATTCCACTGAGCTGCCATCTTGGGAATGAAGGAATTTAAAAGGGAACTTGACTAGGAAATACTTACTATTAACCAAAAGGGTGCTGGGTGGCTACTTTTACATACCACAAATTAAATAGGCTTAAATAAATTAACCAAAAAATTATGTTTTTGGTCGAACCTCCGCCTCTGTTATCAGATATCCTTCATATGAACACGATAGTTTGAAAAATATTGGGTTTAGAAATTCCACGTTTTCCATATCAATGAACATCATGGAGAGAAAGAAGTGATTTTGGAGAATTGACTATTTATAGATTGACCACAAGGGGGGACTCAAAAGTTTAAAATCACTAAACACTCTTTGGTTCATATCTCTGGAACAATTTGTGTGATTGACTTCAAATCAAGTACAAGTGAAAGGTCATGACCTGGGGGTGTCTCATGTCATGACATCATAGCTCGCTGGTTAAGTATTGTGAGAACCTGGGGATATATTAGAAATGTTTATCACTAAGGATGATGATTTTTCACTTTCCCATCTATTGGAGGTGTGCAGAACATACCAAAATAAAAGACGTAGCACACCTCCATGCAATACATCAGTTACAGTAAAATATAAACATGAGTAAAAACAAGAGCATTTAGTTTTTCATTTTAATTGATTTATTATGAATCTGAAAATACTGTAGCTTCCTGACAATCCAATAACTGACTTCCTGGCACAGCATAATATTAAAATGAAAATTCAAGGAAGCAAAAACCAACACGCACAAAAAAGAAAACAAGAAAATGAGTCATATTCTAAAAGAAGTGACGTAGTGTAGCTTCTTAGCTCTCACAGCTTTGTCTTGTTGTTTAGACAAGAGCATTTTAAATTTACAATTTAGTCACATCACTTTTTTCAATGTATAGCTCTTTGTCGCATACAGCAGCTTAATATTAAATGTATAACAGCTGTTTGGTGTAAACCTTATTCAGCTGTGATGATAACATCATGCTTCACTCATCTTTTCCTAGATCTCACACACCCTTCTTGCACACTCTGGCATGCAGGATAATTACACAAACAAGCCTTCGTCACTAAGACGCCATGTGCGCTATGACATGACGCCAGTTATTAGAACGGCGTATGCATCTGCTATGGATTACAGGAATCGTGTCAGTTTGCTAAGAGATATGCTGGGAAAAAGAGCTCAGAAACGTGGGGGGATTCCCTGTTTACTGAGAGCAGACGGGATTTTTAGATGAATAAATATCATATGTTTGTCAGCACACTGTTGTTCTTTAAATCTAAGTTGGACCAATACATTATTTACAGTGGGTAAATACTGCTGATACCAAATATTATACATGATACATTTTATTCATAAACAGTAACTATTAATGAATCAGACTGGAAAAGTTAATACTGGAAGCAGTACAAACTTCTATAAGTTAAAGTGAAACTAAGGAGTTTTGACCAACTCCTCCCCTCATTAAACACACTCTGACATAGTTTAAGATGTTCAACTTTATGAGAACTTTTTTTCACAGATTTCAGGTCCCTCAGGCAACAGTTTTCAAGATATGTGCAGCTCCACAGCTTATGGGTTATGTCTCATGGTTGTATGATCTTGTATTCTCAGAGAACGAAGACAGTCTTTGGGGATTTAAAGTTAAAATAAATGAAAACATTTTTGGATCTGTGAAAGACAGACATACTTTTAATTCTCATCCAACTGAAAGATTTACCAACAGTTCACTTCAAACTTTGCAAAAATATACCCAGTTATATTAGAAATCTGCTGAAATACATAGAAGAGAAGAGAAGAGGAGAGGAGAGGAGAGGAGAGGAGAGGAGAGGAGAGGAGAGGAGAGGAGAGGAGAGGAGAGGAGAGGAGAGGAGAGGAGAGGAGAGGAGAGGAGAGGAGAGGAGAGGAGAGGAGAGGAGAGGAGAGAAGAAAGATCTTTTAAAGTTTTAGCTAGCTAGCTAGTCTTTGTCTAGCTAGCTAGTCTTTGTCTAGCTAGCTAGTCTTTGTCTAGCTAGCTAGTCTTTGTCTAGCTAGCTAGTCTTTGTCTAGCTAGCTAGCTAGCTAGACAAAGTGAACATAGAACACAGAAAAAACAGGAAGACACAGAAAAACTACAAGACAAGACAGTAAGAGTCTGGATTATAACAGCTGCATCAGACAGATGCAAATGATTGTTTTTCTGTGTTTATTGTTTATAAGGAAAAAAATATAATAAATAATTATAAAATATTTACAGTTTGAACATACCAGTTTTGAACTTGACAGAACAGAGCATGTGCAGAAGGGAGTACATGGGTTTGGAAAAGGAAACAATACTTTCGTGACTTAAGAATGATTTTTAATACAATACAATACATGACAAATGTTTTTCCACTACTGTCAATACTGTATGCTACGTACTGTAAGTGCTACAAAAACTACTGGAACATACAAATGTTAACTCTATATTCCAGATGAGAAATGTGTACAACAGATAGGGATATATCCAGATAATATAGGATATATGAGATTAATGTAAGTGAAGCAAAGATTTCCCAGAATTATATGATCTGTCTCTGTAGGTGGGACAGAGTACGTAAACAGATGTCCTTTCCTGACTGTCTTTTCTGGACATAGAGGAACGTCTCCTTTTACAGGAAAGAAAACATACGATAAGAGTCAGTGTTGTCTTCACTAGAAGCCGCAGAATTTTTAGAGTATGTAATCTTCATTCTAACATGTACCAAGACCAGACCTGCATCTTGTATCTCCACCATCGACTAGCCACCCTACATATATGGTAACCTTAGACTTGTGGTTGCATGTTGAGAAGATTACACGTTTTCCGACGCAGAGATCCTACTGGATAAACGTCTTTGTTCAATCATAGTCTATTTCAGAAATAGGACTCAAACTTTAAACTTTGACCCAAAAACACAACACAATAGAATTCAAATTAAATTGTCCTTTGTTTTTTGTTTTTTGTTTTCTACTAGATAACTGTACATCTTTTCTTACTGTTTAATTTCTGGAATTTCTCTGGATCTCTCAGCTGTAAGCAGATGTGTGGGTGCTTTGCTATTTGGAAGACGATGAAGCACAAGCTCTCAAAGCACCCTTTTGTTAACAGACATTAAAATAGACCCTCACATTCATTGTGTTCTTTTTGATACTCGCAATATTGTTTGCATCAATAAGAAAAGCCATGCATTAGTCTATTCTATATATGGTTTAACCCTTAACCTATAAAGACCCAGTGTTACCCAATTTAATTTTTCTCTCTATTTAATCTTTCTTAAGTGATTTATCACCATTCACTATAGTATTATCCACTGTATTTTGCTTTTCTTCAATAAAAATCTAGTATTTTGTTATATTTAATTTACTGATCATACAGACGTTCACAAAACCTCAGATTAAAGTTCATTGTCATAAACTTTTTCAAAAAAATATATCATTAATTGAACCTAAAACAGCCATTTCCATCCACAGTCATTGACCCAACACCATAGGTTTTACTAGTGAATGAATATTCTAGAAGATGACAGTGTTTCTATGTTCACTACAGAGACTCTGAATGTCCAAATGAAAGGATGAATATGAATATGAAAGGATGAAAAACTACATTTTACACTAATTATGTACATAGATTGATATGATTGGTGAATCAGAAGTTATTAAACATTGTATATTGGTAGATGATTCTGGTTGTTTGGATCTTTAAGTAAGATCTGTTAATATCAAATAGTCAGTCAGTTTTTCCATGATTATAAACCTGAATTACTCTCCTCATGGTTAACAAACTTAAAGTGTACTTGGAACCAAACTGTTTATTTGTTCACATACATATCAAACCAAAACCTAATCCTTAAGCAATGTTCCAATTGTGGGATTAACTTCTATTCTATTTTATTCTAAACAAAAATAAAACATGTTTCTTTTTTTTTGCCATGCAGCTGCATTATAACCACAGCTGTAACAAACACAGAAACAGCATCATTGCCTCCTGCTACTGTGGCCTTGTGGAATTATGATTTGATGGAAAAATTGTGATGAACATCATAAAACATCTTTAAAAACCCACAATTATTTTAGTCACAACTTTCAAATGATTTTTTTTTCTTTACCAAGTGATTTGTTACCACTTATTATAACATTATCCTCTGTATTTTGTCTTTGTTTCAGTGAAAATCATGTATTTTCCTATATTTAACTCAATGATCATGTAAATATAACCAGTGTGTTTATCACCACATCCACTGAAGCAGAGGTGAGGGTTTTGTTTTTGGTTTGTTTTTGTTTTTTATCTGTTTTACTAGAATTTTATGACAAAATTACTAAATCAATTTCCATGAAATGTTCAGGAAAAGGTGCAAGGTGGTCAGTTCAATTCAGTTGAGTTCAGTTTTATTTGGAGCACACGCAGGCATCAATTAACATGGTCAACACATCTTTTTGCAAACTTCTAAACTCCCACCCCCTTTTTACAAACTAATAATCGGATCAATTCTGCTTCCCATGCTTTGACACACATTTTTCTGTCTATCGACTATTAACTCAAAGCATCCATACAAACCATTTATATACACATTTTTTTGTAAGTCACCTCACACAATCTGATTAATATAGTCAACTATGAAGTATATTTATATTCAGTTTAAATGTATTACAAATAGAGTATTTCATAGATGTGATACAGGATAGTCTGTGTTAATTTATTGCAATAATATCTTATTTATTTCCCAGTCCATTAAACATTGGTAAATGTAGGTCAAAGGTCAAGGTCACCATGTATTTTCACAATGATACGTAAGAGATAGGGAAATCCGGTTATATATTTGTAAGGGACCACTTGTTAACACTAAATTATATACAATTTGACTTGAAATTGGGGTGCGTTCAATAAAAACTATAATGTTTCTGAGAACATGAAGCACAAAACAAGCCTAGAAATCCTCTGGAGTTTTCAGATGGTTCCATAATGGAAATCAACTGACTTTTTAAACAATAAAATTGACAATTTTGTAAATGAACAGAGACTGATAGAACATGCAGCCAAGCAGCAGCAGAGGTTGTGGTGGTTTCCAGCGCTCAGACTGGGCAGACAGTATTTACCACACAGGAGACGAAGAGAAAGACAGAAGTGAAGCCAAACTGCTGATTGATTTCAGGAAAGAAAGCCACCGGGCCCACACACATACACACTTAAAAATACACACTGCCGTCTCTTTCCGTGCTTAGACACACAGATACACACACATGCATACACTGCTCCCTGAAGGCAAACATGTAACCCTCTAGTGCATATGCTCAGATTACAAGAAGAATTCCCTACTTACTCCTGAAGTGACAGCTGGATCAGCTAAATGTTCAGCCCCAGGCAGAAACTCATGTTAATGGTGTGTGCTGCCATATTTGTCTCAGCGTCTTCGACTGAACAAATATGTTAGACAGAAATACTAACACATTTAATGGATTGAAAACTCAATTAGATCAATTAAGATATATATTTTTTTTTTTTTTTTAACCACATTCTGTACTTGTGACTTGTGTGAAAAAGTACTCTGGTAAAAGTAGAAGTACAGATTCTACTACTTTAATGAAGTAAAAGTTAAAAAGTACAACTTCACAATTGTAATAGAGTAAAAAGTAAAACTACTTTTTTTTTTGGGGGGGGGGGTGAATCACACAATATTATAAAAGTATCCAAAAATAAAACATTTAATAGTGAGTTACTTTGTAGATAATGTCTTTAATCAGATCATGGTTACTTAGTTTTGTGGGTATGGATGGGAAATTTAGGAAAAAAGAGGAAAAAAAAGTCACAATTGAGATATAAAAAAAAAAAGTAATTATGATATTTTTAAAATGCTTAATTATGAGATAAAAAGTGAAAATTGTGAGATTAAAAAAGTGCAAAATATTAGATAATAAATGCCAAATTTATGAGAAAAAGTGTCAAAATTATGAGATAAAATGTCAGAATTATAAGATAAAAAGTCCAAATTATGAAATACTGTAAGAAATGCACAATTATTAGAAAAAGTCACAGTTTTTCTCCTCCACTGATTTTCCTTCTGAAGTGAATTCTTTTTTCGTACAGTCACATGAGTATAAAGTACAGATATTTATGCAAAAATATAGAGAGTAAAAGTAAAACGTTGACAGAAAAATAAATACTCAAGTAAAGTACAGATACCTGAAAAATCTACTTAAGTACAGTAATGAAGTACTTATACGTAGTTACACCTCTGTTTTGTACTCGCCTTACTACACCTTTGAAACTAGGAAGTTGTTTTGGGGGGGGGGGGTTCCTTGTACTTGTTTTAGGATGCAGGGTGACACAGTGAAACCACAACTTTCCGATACACCACCACCATGCTCAGTCATCTCTTAAAATGAAATCGGACTGTGACATTTTTATCTTTACCTATATTTATTTCTGTATTTTACTCCTGTTCTCTACTTGCAAAACCATATTTTTAGTAAAGCTTTTTGTGGTTTGCATCCTGTGAAAGATGTTGTATAAATATATTTTTACTTCTGTACACACTGCTCTCTGCTAGTGAGGTTTCATGTGCTGCTTCAGTCCTGCCACATTCATGGGAAATCTTATTTTTTAGTTGTATATAATGTACAGAGGTGGAAAATAACTAAGTAAAAGTACTTCATTATTGTATTTAAGTAGATTTTTTTTTTTTAGGTATCTGTACTTTACTTGAGTATTTATTTTTCTGGCAACTTTTTACTTTTACTCCCTACATTTTTGCATAAATATCTGTACTTTATACTCTTTACATTCTCACAATAGACTTTTACAAACTAAACAGATGTGACAGTATGAAAAAAAAGTCACAAGAGGAAAAATCAGTGGAGGAGCGAAACTGTGATTTTATATATTATAGTTATATGACTATTATCTCACATTTTGACTTTTTAATCTCATATTTATATTTATATATATACATATTTATATATATACATTAATTTGACAATTTTAACATTTTATCTCACAATGTTGACTTTTTCTTTGAAAATTATGCATGTTTTAATCTCATATTTGTATTTTTTTTTGACATGTCATAATGACGTTTTATCTCAATAATTACTTTTTTTCCTTAAATTTCCTGTCAGTGACCTTATCAAACACATTATCTACACAATAACTCACTTTTAAAATATTTTTTAGATAATTTTTCAACTTTTCTGATTTTTCCTGTTTAAATAAGTATTATTGCGTTCATGGCAAAAAAAAAAAAATCCAGTTTTACTTTTTAATTTTATACTTTATTACACTTGTGAAATTGTACTTTTATTTTTTTTACTTTTACTTAAGTAAAGTAGTTGAATCTGTACTTCTACTATTTGTTCCCACCAGTAGCTGTACTTCTACTTAAGTACAGTATGTGAGTACTTTGACCACCTCTGATAATGTTTTCCCTAAACAGTGGAACTCATTCATCACAGTTAATAGAACATCAAATTTCTAAGTGTACTTGTGGTTCCTGTCTTGTTTTCCAGGGTGTGGTGGGCCGGGAGCCGTTCCCCTTACCTGCTGCTCCAGCTCCAGCCTTTATCGACACTTCAGAGAGTTACTATGAGGAGGCTCAGCCCTATGAAGAGACTGCTAATGGTAAAACCTCCACTTTAACCCCT
Organism: Siphamia tubifer; assembly: GCA_020466265.1. Taxonomy (NCBI): domain Eukaryota; kingdom Metazoa; phylum Chordata; class Actinopteri; order Kurtiformes; family Apogonidae; genus Siphamia; species Siphamia tubifer. The sequence goes on along the minus strand of CM035801.1, from coordinate 23,102,601 downwards.
TCCACTGGTCTGATAAGAGTCTCCAGTTTCCTTTAATCTCATAATTACAACCCTGAATGCATGAGCCAGGATATGTACCATATTGTTGCATCAAAACCTTTGATTTTGTGGGAAAACAGACCTCTTACAAAAGATAGAGTGGGATTATTAAAGAGCTGAATCTACTAAGGTACCAATTCGTGTATATCATCGAGATTTTTTTGTGTGGGGTCAGACCACAGTTTATGGGTGATTTACTCAGATTGCTTGTGCAAATTACAACAGGTGCAAAGTTTTGGAGGTCGCTCTATTTAAATGTTCATACGCTACAGGTTGTTGTCATGGAGACAATATGCTGGAAGAACTGCTTCAGACAGTGGACGTTTAGTGTCTGGAATGATCCAGACCCAGGGGGTTAATTTAAGAGCTGGGGGGGGGGGGGGGGGGGGGCTTGTTGGATTGAATGACTGTCAGGCGCACATAATTTTGTCACACTGTAGCCTAATGTTAGTGCATATTTTTAATCACAATCATCAGATCAAGTGGAAATGTAGCCTTTGGCACAAGAGTCCTGCACTGTGTGTGTGTGTGTGTGTGTGTGTGTGTGTGGGGGGGGGTATTCCTTCATTCTAGGAATGTTCACACAAGGGTGACAATAACCACTTCCATGTGAGCGAATTTACGCATCCAAACTGTTTGCTCCTCCCTGAACGACATGTTAAATATAGACAGAATTTTTAGGAACAAAATTGCTTTCAGATTTGATACATCACTTTGCTTGTGCTAAATATTAATACATTTACATTTTCTCCTCCCAGCACATGCACAGTTGTGTGTAAACTCCCCATATTTCTTATTCATCGGGGCAAATGTACAACTAACTGGATGCAGACGTGCTGTTGTGCACCTTTGAAAGACATACATTTGTACATTTCTTTGCATGTGCAGTGAGTTTGCACATTTTTATACACCTTTAGACCTTCAGTAGAAGTTGTCCAATGTGTCTGTTTCTCACATGTTCATTTTCTGATCCAAACCAGTGAGGTTTAAAAGGTGAAACTGCTGCTACACAAAGACATACTACTGTATGTTTAGGAACATGATGCAAGGCTACATTCTGACAATGTATGGTCTGTTGTTATGATGCAGAGGCTTTGCTAATAATAATGCTTCATACTCTCCTCTGGCCATCTTTGTTTTAGCAAATGAATGCTTTCAGGCATTAACAAGTTATATGCAGCTATAGAAACATCAATGAGGTTATCAGGGTTACACCTCTGTAATAACACATGACTTTAGTTTGGTTTTTACTTATTTTATTCAACAGCAACCATGCAGCACCAGAGTTAGCAATAAGCTAGCTTATTATAATTATTATGAACACATTAAAACACACTTAAGCAGTGCATCACTCAAGATCAGAGATAACCCATAACACAACATATTCTAAAAGGAAACATGTGACCGGACAAATTCAGGAAGTCAGTGGTCACAGGTTTGCTTTGCTTTCAGCCATGTTTTCAGTTTGTTTTTGATGTTTGCCAGACTGGAAGAATCTCTACAGTTTATAGAGACTTTTATAGGCACTTCTCTTTTGCTCTGACAGATAAATTGACCAAAAAACGACCCCTGGTTACAACATGGATGCTACATGGAACAGTGTGTTCCCATATGCTCGTTATACTGCTGATGTAGTTTGGTTTATTTGATGTATGCAAGAATAATATTGACATGATTCCATATAAAGTGCTTTGTGGAATGACATTTCAACATTTCAACACTTTTGCACAGATGAATCCTTCTTCCATTTTCAGTGAACTTTCTTTCTGTGTCTTGTGACTTCCCTCCTCTTCTCCTCTTTTCTTCCTCTCCTCCTGGCTTTCACCGGATGTTGTGTAGATCTGGACTGTTTTGGCCTCTTCTCAGGGCCCTGGATGCGAGAGCAGAGCTCTGACAGTGTGGTCTATGCTGTTATCACCAGGGGTAGCTACCTCTCTATCACTGGACGTGTGTGTGTATGGCATGTACTGACACATAAGACAGAAAGTGCATGGGCCGTTCAGCATGTTCCCACTACAAAGCATGTGTTATCAGATGTTTGCATGTAAAGAAAACAAACAGTTCTAGAAACAGGTTGTATCCAGAGTTACTTTCCTCAACTTATTTTTATTTTATTTTTAATGACTTGGCTTGTTTTTCTCATTCCATCAGTGTCTGTGTCTTGAGAAAAAGCGCAATTTAAAGAAGAAAATCATCAGTTTCCCATCATGCATTTAAATGATCTGTTCCTTAACCCATAAAGACCCACTGTATAATATTATCCTCTTTATTTTGTGGGGGGGGGTTTCAGTGAAAATCATGTATATTCCAGTATTTAAATCACTGATCATGTACATGATCATAAAAGCTCAGTGTAAATTCAAAGGTTATTATATCAGAAACAGAGAAAACTGAAGAAAAAGTCATTTTCTCAGTAAAGTATGTCAATAACTGAACATATACTAATTGTCTCCATTCAGTCATTGATCAATTTATTGGTGAATCACTGTTATAGATGACAGAGGTGGTAAAAGTACTCACATTCTGTACTGAAGTAGAAGTCCAGCTACTTGTGTGGAAAAAAAAAATGTAAAAAAAACCCCAAAACAAAACATAGTAAAACTGCATTTTTTTTTTGCTATGGATGGAATAATATTTATTTAAGCAGGAAAAAACTGAAAACATTTCCAAAAAATATCCAAAATAAAGCCTTTTAAAGTAAGTTACTGCGTTGTTGATGTGTTTTATTGGGTCATGGTAAATTTTGGAAAAATTCAAGTCATAAATAGAAGACAAAAATTATGAGATTGAAAAAAAATATCTAAATTATGAGATAAAAAGTAAAAATTACAAGAAAAAAAGGCAACATTATAATATAGTAAGTCACAATTTCTGATTTACTACACATTTTTTATACTGTCACATTTGTCTAGTCTATTCTGAGAATGTAAAGAGTATAAAAGTAAAAAGTTGTCCGAAAAAAAAAATACAGATACCTAAAAACTGTACTTAAATACAGTAAAGGAAGTACTTCTTAGTTACTTCCACCTCTGGTAGAAGATGACAGTGTTTCCATGGTAACTACATAGCCTCCGAATGTCCAAATGGTTCATAATGTGATGACCATGAAAAGATGAAAAACTGTAATTTACATTGATTATTTACATGTATTGGTAGAACTAGTGTATGAACAGGTATTAAACATTTAACATCAGTTGATAGTTTTGGTCACTAGTGGATGTTTGGGTCTTTAAGGGTTAAAATCATCCCACTGTCCATCATCCAACATGCTTCTACTACTCATGCCTTCCCTTTTTTTTTTTTTCACTTCACATCTGAGTTTCTGATTTTTATTTCTTAGATGATGGTGAAGCAGTCAGCAGTTCATACGAGTCCTATGATGAGGAGGAAGTGACCAGAGGAAAGTGTCCATCTGCTCAGCACCAGTGGCCGTCAGCGGAGGCGTCCATAGAGTTGATGAAGGACGCCAGGATCTGTGCTTTTCTGTGGAGGAAGAAGTGGTTGGGCCAGTGGGCTAAACAACTGTGTCTGATAAAAGACCATCGCCTGCTGGTGGGTATCAGACTGAAGGAAAAATTTTACCTAGAAAAACCCAGTGCTAATTTTCTGGCAATTCCGATTTTTTTTTTTTCTCTATATCTAAGATAGATAGATAAGTTAATTGTCTGTTTCAGTTAAAAACGGAAATTAAAATAAAAACATTCAACATTCATACACGCATGTGCAACATTAAAAGGTGCAGTTTACTGATGTTTTGTATTATTAAGGACATCATTTATTTCAATATGTTATGGGAGCTTTTTCAATATTAATCAGGTATTTTCCTATATTTATTTTGCTGATCATGGAGGTGAAAACACTATGAAATATAATGTAATTCAATGAACAAAATATAGTTTCCCAGGTAAAATGATAAGATATAAAAAAATAAACCAGAAAGGCAAATGCTTGCACTAATAATGAAAATCTAATACAACATAAAAACAGAACTTTTTTTCAGACTCCAATACTTAATGTTGACTGATGATGCACCATCAAATAGTTGTTGTACAATGTGTTTCAATTCACAGCCCATGTTCAACTAAACTGACGGACTTTCTAAGTGGTTAACCCTAACTATAAACTGGTGCACATTGGAACTTACTTTGTGGTTTTGTTTACGTATCTATTTGGATGTATCATATATGTACCATTTGCTGACTGATGTGTGCGTGTAGGCTTTTGTTTGTTTTTGTTTGTTATTTAGATTTGGGTTTGGGAAGACCGTATTATTTTTATATTTATTTCAGTTTTTTGTGTGTGGGGAAAAAAGGGAAAAAAGTACATTATTGAGAAAACATCTGAAATATTTTTGGTTGAATAAACAATTAAAAAAAAAAAAAAAAAAGGAACATGTGCAAAACTTACTGTAAACTATAGTTAAATCTTCATATTTAGCTCATATTAAGTCCACTGTTTTAAGATGGAAGCATTTTTAAAAAATGAGTAAATCAACCTGTAAACAAATAAAACAGATGATTCCACTCTCAAATTGGATTTATAAGCACATTTATGTTCAATTTATTGTATTTTATTGCTTTTTCTATAATTAATGACCACTGACAGGTGCATAAATACCTTCTTACTGTTATAGTTTTTTGGGGTTTTTTACTTAAAAGTGTGAGACAAACATATAATAATAATAAAACAAATACAATAAAACATATGCACAGAACCATTACTGATCTTTCTCATTGAAACACAGTATTATGAACCACTGTGTGTGCTGGTTTCAGTGCTATAAGAGTTCAAAGGAGCAGACGCCTTTGCTGGATGTGAGTCTCCTGGGCTGCAGTGTGGTCTACAAGGAGAAGCAGCCGAAGAAGAAAGAACACAAGCTGAAAATCATTCCTGTCGGAGGGGAAGCGATCGTGCTGGGACTTCAGAGCAAAGAACAGACAGAGCAGTGGCTGAAGGTGCCAAAAAATCACCCAAAAAATATATTTGATGTGTAAAATATGAATACAATACCAGTTATGATGACATCTCATGTTCATTAGGTGATTCAGGAGATCAGTCCAAAACCAGCTGAAAACGGTGACACCCAACACCCTGTCTCTGACTCCCCAAGGCTTATCTGCACCAAGGTACATGTTGTTAAAATATTTATTATATTTTTGATTCCATGAAATGAAGTAAACATGTCACACTTTTTTATACAATGCTTGTTCTAATGCACCAGGTAACTGACCTGTGTTGACAACAAATACAGTTTTACCATAGATAGATAGATAGATAGATAGATAGATAGATAGATAGATAGATAGATAGATAGATAGATAGATAGATAGATAGATAGATAGATAGATAGATAGATAGATAGATAGATAGATAGATAGACAGACAGACAGACAGACAGACAGACAGACAGACAGACAGACAGACAGACAGACAGACAGACAGACAGACAGACAGATAGATAGATAGATAGATAGATAGATAGATAGATAGATAGATAGATAGATAGATAGATAGATAGATAGATAGATAGATAGATAGATAGATAGATAGACAGACAGATAGACAGATAGATAGATAGATAGATAGATAGATAGATAGATAGATAGATAGATAGATAGATAGATAGATAGACAGACAGATAGACAGATAGATAGACAGATAGATAGATAGATAGATAGATAGATAGATAGATAGATAGATAGATAGATAGATAGATAGATAGATAGATAGATAGATAGATAGATAGATAGATAGATAGATAGATAGATAGATAGATAGATAGATAGATAGATAGATAGATAGATAGATAGATAGATAGATAGATAGATAATGTTGCTAACTAACAGACAGACAAACTAACTCTGGTAAAAACATAACCTCCTTTGCAGACCTCTCTTCATGCCATGGTGGAGGTTTGCACTCTCAGAATTTAATTTAATTGTAATTTTAATTATTGAGCGTCAATGTTAGATATTGCACATACAGACACGGCTCATAGTGCTCACATAATAATCATAGAAATAGCTTCAAATAATGCTCTTCCCCTTTCTTTCTTTTTTTTTTTTTTTTTCCTTCCCATTATCCACCTCCTATCTAATGATCATTTTTATTTTTTCATTATATGCCTACTAAGTGTCTTAAATGTCACTGTGACTTTACAGGGGGAGCTAAGTGAGCGCTTTTCAGTGGCCTCAGAGAGCGGCAGCAGTACTGACAGTCATGCCGAAATGCCTGAAAACAAAGATGGTATGTCACCCCCCCCTTAACCTATCACTGCTTTTTTTTTTTTTTTTTTTAACAAGTGGGCTGACATAGGTCCAGCGATGTGGCATTTGAGCTGTTCTCTTTTTACACTTCTCCCACAGTGAAGAAAAAATGCAGCGCAGGTTTGATGTTCAGCAACCTTATGAACATTGGCAAGAGAAAACCTACGTCCTTAGAGAGTCCGGAGAAATGTGTCGACACCTCAGGTCTGCACAGATGTGACATATATTTGTCCAGTAGCATCATATACACTGTTGTGTCGACAGTAATTTAACACTTTAATGTTCTCATTAAAATAACACAGTAGAAATGGGTTCTATTTTTTTGTATTTCTGTCTTTATAGCCATACTACTATATATGCCTGTCAATCTTATATTTATATTGTTTAAAATATAATATATTTTAATGTAGAAAAACAGTATCATTTATATGGTAAAAGTATCTAAATGCATAAAAATACAAAGATTACTCAAATAATTATAATATTGAAATAATAAATCCGACTTGTCTTGTGATGTTGCTGTACTTTTAGTGGAATATTATTTACTACGTATCGGTGATTTGCCTTTATTTGTTAAAGCTTTATTCATTACTTTTAAAAGAAAAAAAAAATCCAAATTACAACGAGAGTAATGTCAGCATTTTGGTAATATTATTTGTATTGATCACATTTGCACTTGTTTATTCTGTATTATAATATATGGAATTATTACAACATGCCAATAATCATTATGATAAATGTCATACTGGTAATTATTTTATATTTAAAAGCTGATTTTTCTTCCTAAGAGAGAATTGACTTTTCATATGGTTTAAAATTGTTATATATGATTAGAACATGACAAATATTTAAGAAATCTCACCTCAACTGAACCATCAGTAATGTCAGAATTCACTATACACCCCCCCCCAAAAAAAAATAAAATGAATGTACATGGCAGACACATGTTTGAAGTTGTGAAAATAGTTGAAAGTATAGAAAATGTCGCTTTTGTTTTCACATATCACACCTCTGGTTTTTGGGTAAATCACACTCTGTTAAAAACCATTAATATGGTTAGGAAAAAGAAAAATGCTCAGAGAGGTTAAAAAAGCAAAAACAAAAAATTAAACTTAAAGACGCAATCAAATCAAAACTACTATATTTGAATATTTAATCATATTTTGTCATTTGTTGTTATTTTGTAGTCCAGTTTCTTTTTAGCAATGAAACACAGAAATGTAATATATCCCAAACCTTTCATACAGTACAATTATTATGATTAATAATAGTAGCATAATACTTTTTATAGTGTATTTACCATATAGAAAAAAATATACTGATATATTTTTGTCATGTAAGAAGTGATGGAATAATATTAAATATAATACTTCCAACAGTAAATTTTGTTTATTTATTTGTTGCTCAATCAGATGGAAATTAACACATTTTTCAATAACATATAGTGATTCAGTGTTTTCTGAGTAGAATATTAAAATATATTAAATACTGATGTCAATGATAAAGAAATTAATAGGTTTGTAACTCAATTAAATGACCAATAAAAATGTAATGGTCACAATATGAGGCCTTGGTGGGTAACTAATCTTCTCTTTTGTCAGGTTATCTAAATGTGCTGGTGAACAGCCAGTGGAGGACTTGTTGGTGTCTGATCAAAAACGGCCAGCTGTGGTTTTACCAGGACAAGGGCAAGTCAAAGGTCAGTCAGCCTGCTGTGACCTTAGAGGGCTGCAAGGTGCTGCCAGACCCCAGCCCCGAGCACCTCTACTCCTTCAGGATCGACATGGATGGAACACAGCTGGCTACGTTAGAGGTACCTACCTACCTACCAACCCAACTACCCACCTACCTACCTACCTAACCACCTACCTACCTACCTACCTACCCACCTACCTACCTACCTACCTACCTACCAACCTACCTACCCAACTAACCACCTACCTACCTACCTAACCACCTACCTACCCAACTAACCACCTACCTACCTACCCACCTACCTACCTACCTACCAACCTACCTACCCAACTAACCACCTACCTACCCACCTACCTACCTACCTACCTAACCACCTACCTACCTACCCACCTACCTACCTACCAACCTACCTACCCAACTAACCACCTACCTACCCACCTACCTACCTACCTACCTACCTAACCACCTACCTACCTACCCACCTACCTACCTACCAACCTACCTACCCAACTAACCACCTACCTACCCACCTACCTACCTACCTATCTACCTACCCAACTAACCACCTACCTACCTAACCACCTACCTACCTACCTACCAACCTACCTACCCAACTAACCACCTACCTACCCACCTACCTACCTACCTACCTATCTACCTACCCAACTAACCACCTACCTACCTAACCACCTACCTACCTACCCAACTAACCACCTACCTACCTAACCACCTACCTACCCACCTACCTACCTATCTACCTACCCAGCTAACCACCTACCTACCTACCCACCTACCTACTTACCTACCTACCCACCTAACCACCTACCTACCTACCTACCCACCGACCTACTTATCTACCTACCTACCTAACCACCTACCTACTTACTTACCTACCTACCTAACCACCTACCTACCTACCTACCTAACTTGAATGTTCGGTGTTGGTGGGAGGGGCCATGTCAGCTCTGCCCAGGGCAGCTGTAGTTTACCACCACCACCAGAGTGTGAATGTGAGAGTAAATGAATAATGGGTGAATTTGTACCCATTATTATAATTAAAATAAAAAAAGTTCTTAGAGATATATTATTATTTTAATTATGTCCCACTTAAGCTTCATGTGCAGCTGAACTGAAATTACTTGCACTGAAATGCTTGTTGTTGGGCGGCTGTGGCTCAGTTGTTAGAGTGGGTCGCCCAATGACCGAGAGGTTGGCGGTTTGCGTCCAGGCCCTGGCTGTCCACATGTCGAAGTGTCCTTGGGCCCCCAGTAGAACTTACTATAGACCTTAGAAACCTACTGGTGTATGAGTGTGTGTGTGAATGGGTGAATGAGAGGCTAATGTAAAGCGCCTCAAGCACCATGATGGTGGAAAAGCGCTATATAAGTGCAGTCCATTTAATATTTTCAGTGTAAATTTTACACTTCATCCCGCACGCAGGCTGGTTTGAACCATTTTTCGGGCCACTTTTGGTCCACAAGCCACATGTTTGACAACCTTGACATATACTGTGCAGTAAATGAGCATAAGTTGAGTGTGGGCACATCTTAAACCACCCCTTTAACATCCTTTCATTCTTTAAAGTGTGGTTTAGATGTGTGAAATATCAATCTTTTCTGCAAGTTTCCAGTAAGTGTTGAGTAATGGTCTCAAACACATTATTTTATTTTTCATAAATGTCTAAAAGTTTGACATTTGAGACACCATATTAAACGCTTCTAAATTACAGTCATTTATAGAATTAAATCCATTAATTAAATTGAATTAAAATCCATTATAGTAGCATAATAATGTAGTTCATTGCAGAGTGGTGCACACACACACACACACACACACACACACTTACAGATGCTTCCTGTCACCCTCACTTAGACACTTTATCACAGTTTAATTAAAGTTTGTGTCACACATCTCACCCTGTGTGAACAAACAAACACACATACAATCTGAAGACCACACCATCACATCCTGTCCTTTTCCTTTGTTTAATGTTAACCCATTTTTCACAGATGATTTGCTGATTTTTTTTGTTTTTTATCTCTATGTAAGACTTGTTACTTCTTCAGTGGAAACCAAGTGACTCATACAGTAGCACGACAGAGATACAGAACTGAGAGTCAGGCCAACATCAACGTCACTGGTTTAGTACAATGTTAATGCCAGCATAATCTCTGTAGTAAGATCCAATCTGTGTATATGTGAAGTATATACAGGAGTAAAAATAAATGGTTCAGTGAAAAAAAAATTTCTATAAACCAAAGTGGGAGTCCTTAGTGTGAACTCCCTTTGTACTTAACATGTAACATTTATTTGTCAATGTTTTAGACCAGGTTTCATTTAACACGTCAGATTTCTAACTGTGTTGCTTCTTATTATAGGGTCAAGAGTCACTCTAAATAGTGGCTTTAACCATTACAATCAGTTCATTTAGTTTTATGTGTTTTTCAATACTGTGCATATATTCATTATATTTTATATCTGAAGATAAAAGAATGAGAAATTAATATACGTATAAATATATATATATATATATGCTCATATATGAAAATACTAAAACTCATCTCTCATCTATAAGCTTTTTACAGACGACACAGTGTGTGTGTTTATTCAATTGTTTGCTGACCTTGACCAGACCTTGCATTTCCAAAAAGATTGTCAGTGACAAGATAAAACAAGATAGTTTTATTACCATGGTTGTCAAAATTAACACGGATTAATCCATCATCGTAATTAATCTGCATAAAACTGGGGCAGCCATGGCTCAGTTGGTAAAGTGGGTCATCCATTGACCAAAGGGTTGGTGGTTTGATTCCCACTCGGTCCTAGTCAGCCCCTCCTTGCCTCCAGTGTCACTCACACTGGTGTATGAATGTCTATGAATGTCTGGTGGTGGTCAGAGGGACTATAGGTGCGAAATGGCCCCAGGGCAGCTGAGGCTACATATGTAGTTTACCACCACCAGAGGGAGTGTATGAGAGTGAATGAATAAGGGATCAATAATGTAAAGCGATTTGGGAGCCTTGAAATGTGCTATAGAAATCTAATCCATTATTATTAAAATGCATTTATTATTATCTGCCGCACAGAATGACGTCTCTGCTGACACATTTCAGGCAGTTTGTCCAAGTAGCTAATGTTGTACATACGCAAATGTGCAGATGAAAAGATGAAAGATACGATTCTGCTAGCACTTCAGCTAACATGTCGCCTAGCTTGCAACAAAAACTCAATAAAGGTATTGTTGAAAAAAACAAGTGCTCTCAAATACAGACAAGTAGTGTCAGGCAGAACCCCCCCCCCCCCCCTCCTCCACACACACACACACACACACACACACACACACACACACACATTTTACCTTTTTTGGTGACTGTGACCTTTGACCTACACTAGCTATGTTGACATAATGTTTTTTTTTTATTATTTATTACGAATTAATTATTCAGAATTAAATAATTCTGAATTAAAGCTATGTCCTTCATGTTTACATGGACATGTTACTTTAGAATAAAAGTTTACATGGGAAATGGGTGTATTCCACTCTAGTTAATTGGGCTTTAAGAACTGGAGGTACAGAGGGTTCTGATTAGACAGAACGGCCATTTAACATCTGGATGTCTACCAGAAGGAAATGATCGTGTGTACTTCCTGTTTAACTGTCAACATGGAAGACCAGATACTGCATGTGATTTCTGCATTTATTTTTGTGATAATTACGAAGCAGCAGCTCGACTGAATCAACCATAACAATCAACATATTAATGTCGGCAGTGAAATATGTTCATTATCAATAGAAAATATCTACATCATCGCGACAAGATCAGGAGCATGTGCAGAACAACAGGAATAATGTTAAAGCCAAATTAACTGTTTACATGGCAGAGGAATTAATTAATTTGGAATTAGGATCCGAACAACCAGTGACTTTATTCGGAATTAAGTTTAATTCAGAATTATCATTTTCAACTGGAATTAAGTGTTTAAATGGTCATCTTCAAGCCCCATTAACCTTTTATTCGGAATAAAAACTCCCATGTAATGTAAAGCTCGACCATCTGCACCTTTTCTGAAAATTGCATGAAAATCAGTCTCGTAGTTTTTGCGTAAAGCTGCTTTCAAACAAACACACACACACACACACACACACTCAAAAACAATACCCCTCTCTCCTTTGGGGGAAGGGGTAAAGATAGATTATGGCTGAAAATAAGTCAACTCAGCAGATGAACCATTTTACTGGAGGATAATGTTTTTTTTTAGTTGCTGAAATTCAACACAGGTCAACTTTAACCACAAACATAAAGGGTGTCAACCCTTTCCATAAGCATTAGGAGGGTTAGTGCATATTTGCCCCAGATGAGAGATTACTTCAGTCTGACTCTGTAGGAGACTCACTGTTGTCTTGAATATTAACCACAATCTGGGCTGTTCTGGAGCCGTGAAGGTCTGGAGGAGCAGCAACATGTCAGTGCTTCTGCAAACGTCTGCTGCTCCTTCTGCAATTCTAAACACTAACATTTTTTCACTTGGAAAATTAGAAGAGGCAGTCTACGTAACGTATGTGTGCGCACAAGGGTGGTCTGGAGTGTTTGTGTGCGTATGTATGCGTGTGCCTGAAGGGTGGGAATGCATTGGGATTTCGGGGACTAATGCAACGCCCTTTTTCATGAGGCTTCCAGTACCACCCTGCTGCACTGCGTATTCTGTCATAGCCAATGGAATTTCATGTTTAGTCTGGGGGGGCTGTTTTTGACACATCCAGGGGTTTTTTGTCTTGATTTTAGTGTGATTCTTATTTACTTTTATAAAAGTCCAAATGGTTTTAGTTAAGAATTAAGGCCAATGTGTTTCATTAACCCTTTAACAACTGCAGTCTCTCCAGGGCTGAAGTTTACACTTAACACCATTCAAATGACTGTAACTCCTGAACTGTTTGTGTTATCCTCAAAATTCAAACTACGCCTCAAACCTGAGATTCTCAGCTTTTCAACATTAAATAAGACTTTATTATTTATTATGTACAACCGAAGACACATACAGTATAACCAGTCATAACGTAAGACTTACACCAGTTATAACGTCGGTCAGTTGTGTCCTTGGGCAAGACACTTCACCCTCTATCTGCACCAGGGCAACTGCGGCTACATATGTAGTTTACCACCACCAGAGGGAGCATGTGAGAGCGAATGAATAATGGGTCATTAATGTGAAGGGCTTTGAGTGGCCAAAAAAGCGCTATATAAATCCAATCCATTATTATTATTATTATTATTATTATTATATCTCCTTAAATAGACGATGGTCATGTATACCTTGTGCCTTAATAAAGTAATTGTTATTAAGCTTTCTAAATGCTTAAGTAATACAATACAACACAATAATGTGTGTATTTCACATCTAGACATTCAGTGAATTTTTTTCATTTTGTTAATGTATAATTATTACATAAAACATAATACAGGCCTTTGCATCACATACAGGTCTTGTGTCGTCTTGTCATCTGAACTCGCTCTATCCTCACTAGGGTCACTGGGGGCCTAATCCAGCTCCAATGGTTGAAGGCGGGGTACACTCTGTATGAGTCTCCAGTTCATCTCAGGGCTGAATCACTCTCACATTCACACCTATGGAAAATTTAGATTAATTAATTAACCCATCAGTGCATGTGTTTGGGTAGTGGGAGGAAACCAGAGTACCTGGAGAAAACCCACGCAGACAAGGGGAGAACATGCAAACTCCACATAGAAAGGTCTGGTGTGGGAATAGAACCTGGGTCCTTCTTGCTGTGAGGCATAAGTGCTAACCACTGCACCAATAATGTAATGAAAGTAATTATTAAAGCAGGAAACCTAATGATCAAAACACAGCAGCTCACCTTTCAGTACAGGTGAATGGCTGTTGATCAGGTGGTAGAGTGGGTCGTCCAAAGACTGAAAGTTTGGGACATGTGTCCTTAGGTTAAACCAGTTTTGTATCTATCTCTATTATCTCAGCATTCAACTTTTACGCTTCACTCCCACTCATCATTAACATAATAATTACACACACACACACACACACACCATACTTATGCTAACACAATACATCTGATAGCATTTGCATCCCCAACAGCTGTTTGCGTGTCCCATTGTCTTGTCTTGTGTCTGTTTTGTCCCACTGTCTTGTGTCAATCTGTCACTTTGCACCTGCCCCAGTACACTTTTATCTGTACAAACCCTCCATCTATGTACATGTACTTGCAAAGAATAGATGACAATGTGAGTGTAAAACTTCAAATTATTACTTGTCATTTGTTAAGCACAAGCTGTAATTAAAAATAATGGCTCCTGAAAAGGAGTGATGGTAGTGGTGGATTAAAAAAACAACAAAAACAACCAAAACAATTGCTCTCAGTAGTATTTTGTAGTATGATTGTGTATGTGTGTGGATGGGAATGGCCTTTGTAAAACACAATTTACAGCAACACCTGATCAGCAATGTATACTTCGAAAATTATAAAACTAGTCATTAAATATACTAAAATCTCCAAAACTACTGCTTATTTTTTTTAGGATGTCGGCAAACAAGTCCATTTTATGTTATGTAATACAGATGTGCCTCTCTTTGATCAAAAATGCTAACACTATTGTACTTTTACAAACTCTGTGGTCAACATTTTTGAAGAGTCCGGGAGTTACACTGTTGATTTAAAGCGGATTTATTTTACCCAGCAACACATAATGACTGAATTATGATTCAGATATACTGCTTTAAACAGTGCAAACTGCAGAAAAATAATGAAATAAAGAGAATATAGACCATTGTAAATAATTTAATATATCTTCAAGGAACTAGATGACTAGACTAGAACTAGAATAACTAGAAAAGCACTCAGTGTGTGCAGACTCCACCAAGGCAGACCCCAGATCCGACCATAACTTTTGACGTTATCCTGCTACACATCACACCTTTATGCCCCTCCCCCCATAACCTCCACCAATCATCACAAAAAATGTAATCTGTCCTTAATGTTTTGACTTATGTTGCACAGACAAAGAGACACAAACAGATAAAATATAACTCCACCATTCCATTATTTACTTGCATATGTCCTTTCAACAGATGTCAAATTATGAGAAATTCACTTTTATTACTGTTACTTAAGACTATAAAATGATATAACGTGAATATACAAATGCCACCAAATATAATCTGAATAAAAATGTAATATCTTTCCTGATTTCCTCACACCAGCTCCATTCTCCTGACAAATGTTGGGGAAAAACAGCTCCCATTATCCCTCACTGGCTCATAACCTCTTCTACTACTGTGTGTTTTTTTTTCCTTCTTCTTGTCTTTACTGGGACACACCCAGTGGCAGAAATCCCATCCTGTGCATTAAAACATAACCAGCTGTTTGACCATAGTAGTTTGAAAAACACACATTCCATTTCTGTTCCTAAAAATGTAATACGTGCATTATTCCTTCTCATCCAAATCATAAAATCAGATGTTCACTTTAATGTTTCTTGCAACATCTTTACCTTAGCAGCTGTGCTCGGCTGAGGAAAACGAGGAAGTCTGTTTGTTCAGTTTAATGTATTGAAATAATGGTGTTGCAACCATTGCATTAACACAAACTGACACATGGTATGGAACATAAACTCTTATGTTGTAAGTGTATGGTATGTATGTTCAAAGTGTACTATACATTTTCCCATGTCTTTTTTTCTCCTTGTTTCTCCTCACCTCTTCTCATTTTTCCTCTCCCCTCTTTGTTTCTCCTAACCTCATTTTTCGTCTCCACATTTTTCTCATTTGTCTTTTTCTGCTTGTCCTCTCGTCTCCTCATTTCTTATTTTTTCATTTCTCCTTGTTTCCTTTCGCCTCTCTTCATTTTTCCTCTTTTCTCCTTATTCCTCCTCTTCTGATTTCTGTTGATATTTCTCCTCTTCTTGTTTCTCCTCATTTCTCCTCTCTTCATTTGTCTTCTCCTGGTTTCTCTACATTAATATTCTCATATCTCTTCGGCTTGTTCCTTCTCTCTTCCTCCTCTCTTCTCTTCTCTTCTGTTTCTTATTTCCTCACTTCATTTCTCCCTATTTCCTCTGTCTCCTCTCATTTCTGCTCTCCTCCTTCCTCCTGTTTTCTCCTCATTTATTTAATCATCTAAGGTTTTCTCTTTTCCTCATTTCTTTTTATCTCCTTCCTCCCCTCCGCTCTTCTCTCCTCATTTCTACTCATTTTCTCCTCATTTAATCAATCAATTTAATCAATTCTCTTTCCCTCATTTCCTCTCCTCTCTTCTCCTCTCCTCTCAGGCTAAGACCTCAGCAGACATGGGTCACTGGCTGGGCCTCCTTCTGTCTCAGACGGGGACTAAAACCGACCCAGAGGAGCTGACGTACGACTACGTGAACGCAGAGAGAATCTCCAGTATCGTCAACGCAGCCAAAACCTCCCTATAGTAAATATATGCACATCTATTGTCGTTCCAGTGCACTGTTTTACATGCACAACCTGTATTACAGTAAAGCCTCTTTGTGTTTGTAACTGTGCAGCCTGATGCAGAGGAGGTATTCAGAACCAAACACCTACATAGACACCCCACCCCCCATTGCACATAGCTCTGATGAACTGTATGACGATGTGGCGTCTATAGCTGATCCTGAGGTATGTGAGGGGGAAATCATTTGGATTTTCTCTTAAAGGGATATGCCACCCCCAGGCCACATTCAGTGTTTCCCCACTGTTCCCAGACCTAAATAAGTGTGTGGAAGCATTTTCCTGGCCACCCAGCTAATGTCCGAATCTATGAGAACTGACCACAGGCTGGATTCATACAGTAACTGTGTTCTTGCGTCGCCAACTAAGTATCTCGTCTAAAGTGAATTAATGTACTTGATTTAACTCCTCATTACTTTCCACGCACTGGGCATTTACTTTCAGGGTGAATGATGACGCAATTCACGGGGAAAAAGGTTCGTCTTACACATTTGTGTATGGGAACTATTTTTTGGTGCGGAGAAACACAGCCGACGCACACCAAGGACTGTCAGTGAGAGCCTCATTTGTCGTTACACAAACCCAGGTACACGCCTATCCTCTTCTGTAGAGGATAGCTGCGATAGATTTCACTACGGACGAAGATGATGACTTCGACTTCCAAGTCCCCAGACTCTACCTTTTTCAACCCATAGTTACAGAGGAGGAGTTGTGTTGTGTTGTGCTGACTGGGGTGAAATATTACCATCGATGCAGAGGAGTACAGAAGAGGATAGCCGCGTTTGTGTAACTACAAATGAGGCTCTCACTGACAGTCCTTTGTGTGCGTCGGCTGTGTTTCTCCGCACCAAAAAATAGTTCCCGTACACAAATGAGTAAGACGAGCCCTTAGCGCCGTCAATTGCGCGACCATTCACCCTCGAGATAAATGCCCAGTACATGGAAAGTAATGAGGAGACAAAATGAAGTAGATTAATTCACTTTAGACGAGATACTTAGTTGGCGACGCAAGAATACAGTTACTGTAGGAATCCAACCAGTGGTCAGTTCTCATAGATTCGGACATTGGTTGGGTGGTCAGGAAAATGTATGGTGTAAGATAGCTGTCAATAGATTTGTATCCACAGATTGGATACCTGTGTGTATTTGTCAAAAATTACAAGTATGACTTCAAACTTTACAAGTACGACCTACAGTACGACCTATGACCTTCCACAAGTGACATAACTGTCAAAATACATCATCACCGCATCCACAGGCATTACTTGTTGAGAAAACAAGCTAATTCTATAACAGATGATCTGTACTGTACAATATGTCTATGGGGGTTCACCTAAAGGCCTGATCGACATTTCTTTTCTCAACTAGTAATGCCTGTGGATGCAGTGATGATGTATTTTGACAGTTATGTCACTTGTGGGAAGTCGTAGGCTAGCTGTAAGTCGTATTTGTAAAGTTTGAAGTCATACTTGTAATTTTTGACAAATACACACAAGTATCAAATCTGTGGATACAAATCTATTGACAGTTATCTTACACCATAAAAATGCTTCCACACACTTATTTAAGTCTAGGAACAGTGGGAGAACACTGACTTTGGATTGGGGGTGGTGTATCCCTTTAAGAATATCCATTTTTAAATCATATGTGTGTTGACTCTTCTCCTGACTACATACAGGACGTTGAAGAAACCACTCTAGCAAACAGTGAAGACAAAAGCCTCCATGAACATAATGACACTTCTGCACCGGATACCAAAGAACCAGCTGGTCCAGACCAGGACACAGAAAACAGAATTTACCTGGACCTCATTCCTGTGCGCTCCTTCCTGCATACATCCTTGGGGGGTAAAACTCCTCCTGCCAAAGAAATTTCAACACATTCCCCAGTTACCACGGATGAACAGAAGGAGCCTCAATGTCAAATTAAAGAGGTAGTTTTAAAAAAAATATACTCAAATTACTAGTGAAGCATTAAGATCCAAGCAGTCACCAAAACTATCTACTGTTCTTGATTATTTAAACTATTGATACACTAATCCTATCAATTCACTTAAATAATCCATGTAAAATACAGTTTGTCATCATTTCATGGTTATCAGATGTGACCCATTTAAATGTTCAGAGGCTTTGTAGTTACCATGGAAACGCTGTCCTCTTCTACAACATCGATTCTCCAGTTAAAACCCATGGAGTTGAATCAATGCCAGTACATGAATACAGTTCTTTTTCTGTTCAATTAATGATATAGTTGCTGGAAAAAGTCACATATTCTTTATTTTATGACAATGAGCTTTAATCTGAGCTTTTGTGAACATCAACATGATCAATAAATTAAATATGACAAAAGACTACTGTACATTTTTATTGAATAAAAGCAAAATACAGAGGATAATATTCTAATAAATGGTGATAAATCACTTAAGAAAGGTTAAATTCGGGAAGTGCCACTTAAGTAACACTGGGTCATTATAGGTTAAAGGTTAAACTGTATGTAGAATAGACTAATGCATGGCTTTTCTTATTGATGCAAACAATATTGTGAGTATCTAAAACATATGAGTTTTTATGAACATCGAAATGAAATCCATGAAATTAAATAGAAGAAAATACATGATGTACAATGAAAAATGCAGAATACAGAGGGTCATTTTTATAAGGAATGATGATAAATCACTAATGAAAGGTTAAATAGAAAGAAAACATTTAAAGTATCACTGGGTCTTGATGGGTTAATTGATAATGATATATATTACAATACATTACTAATGATACTAATGTGTCTGTGCATGTTTTTTAGGTCACTTTAACAAGCCCATCTGAGCCAGAACCATCACCTGTACTGAACGGCACCGTCAAACCTGAACCAGAGCGCCCCCTGACTCCCACTGCACCACAGCAACAGAATAAACCACTCAAATCCTCCTTCCAAACCCAGGAGCCGCCTAAGAGGACCAGTCTAGGTCTCAGCCAGGCCTTTAACTCCACTGGTGGACAGATCCATAAAGGTCCAGTGTGTCCAGCTGTGCAGTGCCAGACTCCTGCTGGACTCCCTCACAGTCCACAACCTCCACGAGGGAGAAACAGTAATGGTGGAGAGAGGCCAAAGGCGTATTCTATAGGTGAGGACATGTTGGGTTGATCAAATAAGGAACACATGTGTTTAGCATGACGAGATTAGCAAGTATTCTTCCAGCCTGACTTAAAAATGTGACGACATTTATTCAAGAATCAGTATTTTACTTTGAATTATTGCTTATTTTTACTGCACTGGTTGAAACTTGACTTCCTACCTTACGTTGTCTTACATTGCCAGAGCTCCATCTAGTGAAAATCTGTATCCTCCACAATCAAAGAGTAGAATGAGGTTAAAATATCACTCAGAGAAATATACTTAGACAGCAGGGGTCTCAAACATGCGGCCCACCAACAGTTCCAGTGCCCGTGGGATGAATTTGCAAAGCTCAAAAATTCCACAGTCAAGGCTGTTAAACTCATTTTAGTTCAGGTTCCACATACAGACCACTATAGTCTATGGTAAAATGAAAGCATAATAAGAATATGTCCTGGAAAAGTCCTGGAAAACAATTTTAGGGATAGAGTGGGAATCCTTTTAGGATAAAGGATAAATAGTAATTAAAAAAAAGAAATCTCTCCATGTAAGAGGTTTGTTAAGATATTTGTGGTTCTGTTTGACTTTTTGCAATATGGACTTTTTTTTTTTACCTCTATATGTAGGATGTCCTGGAGCTGTGGAGGTAAAACTAGGAAAAAACCGCACAGAAGCTGACCTGCGGCGCTATATCGATGAACGCGACCGCCTAGAGAAAGAAAGGGAGGAGGTGAGGAGCAGTCTGGCCAACCTGAAGAAGGAGAGGAGGGAGACCAAAGAGGAGCTCAACACCTGTCAAGGTACGGTTTGTACCTTCTGTGTTCTCCACATCTCATATATATATATATATATATACACACATATTTCCATGTACAGACACAACAAGCAAGCACAGTGCATTTTTATAGCACCTTTCACAAGTAAAGTCAATCAATAATGAAAGCTGCAAATGTTGTCCTTTTTTACTGTTAACAATAAATAAATAACTATTTAATTACATGAAAATGTTTACATTTACAATTATTCTTTCATACAACAGGTGAATAACCTGAATAAATACAAACAACCTAGAATTTCTTAATGGAAATCATTGTAATTTTACCAAATATTCTGCCTGTTATTACATGTTGGGTGTATTTCTAATTGTAATGTAAGTTGTAATGCACATGTGCAATTGACAAACTGAGGCATAGTATTGATATTATTGTTATTGTTAATATTTGTTTTTCTTAGTTATTTTCAGGTTGTTCATGTTATTCTGATTTTTAAGGAAACTTTGTAGAAGTAAACATTTTCATTATCTAATTGTGCTTTCTTTTTTTTTGTTTTTTCTTTTATTATTTTACTTTAAATGTAATTATTTTGTATATAGCCCCTGAACTAAAATGAGTTTGACAGCCCTGATCTACAGGGTCTTAAGGGAAATCCAATCACAGAAATGAGATGCAGTATTATTTTCATTTGTAAGGTCAGTCTTTGTTATTTTTGAGTGAGTTATATATATCTACATATGTAGAGGCTCATCATTTGCAGAATCACTCGTGCATCCTCTTTTTATTTCCATTCCATCCCATCTTAAGATGTGTAACAATGGTGCAATATGTAATAATTTTGTCTGGTTTATTACATAATACACCAAATTATTACATTTCTTTTTACACCTGAATTTTGAAATATATATTGCAACATGTAATCAATTATGACAAAATACGGGAACTTTTATTAGAAAATTCCTTTTTAATTTTTTTTTCAAAATGTTACATGTTATAAAATGTGTTGTTACATAATGAGGTGAAATAATTATTACATGATTAGATTAGATTAATGTAATGCTACAAGGTGCATTGGATTGGAGTTGATGCATCTTAACCAAAAATCCTAGGATGGACAAAATAAATACTGTCTCCAACTAGACTTTACTCACAATGTTGCTTTATATTAGATGTATTTGTATAGATGTAAATGTATTCTAATGTGCAGACATTGTCAGTATTCAGTCTGTGATCTGGTAGCTCTCAGACAAACATTCATTTTAAAATAAAAGCAATTCTCCAATTAATTCTCAGAATTTCCGTTTTACACTAGTCTATATCTTAGAAACTACAACCAAATAGTACTTTTGACTTCATTTTTCTTCATTAGTTACTCAAATTTGATAAAGTTTCCGTACTTGTGATGTAGATGTATATAAAACTTCAGAGTAAAGTTAAGGCTTATTATATCTGCAAAAAAAGTTACTTTTTCAGTAAAATCAATCATTAATTGATCCATCTCAGTGGGTTCTGCTGGTGAATCAATGTTGCAAAAGATGATGGTGTTTCTACATTCTCTACAGAGTCTCTGAACACACAAATGGGCTCATATCTGATAACCATGAAAGATGACAAACTGCATTTTACACCGATTATTTACATGTATGGATATAATTAGTGGCTTAACAGATGGTTTGGGTTGGTGATAAATGTGTAGGTCAAGTTGTAAAAAAAAAAATTCAGGGGGGGGGGGGGGGTCATTTCCCCCCCCATCTTTACAAAAAAAAGTTAGTGTGTGTGTTGGGGGGGGGGGGGCTGCTGCTGCCCCCTTTCTCTGTCTTTACACTACAAAGACAACAAAATCGAGCATAGATTAATTTAGGTTAAAATCACATTTAGCATATTCACTATCTGTAATATTAAATTACAGGCCCCAAAAAGGGGAAAAATCAGAGACTCTTTAATGTCACCTGCCTTTAACGTTACAATTTTAATGTTGCATGACGAGTCCTACTGGGCATGAAGAATGACGTGAAGAATATTTAATCATTAATACAGGTAAAATATTTGAGCCAAACTCTCGTCTAACATTAACAGTAAATATATGTTCCACGCTCATGAACCCAAAGCTAACGTAACTCTATGACAACTCCTGTATTTAGCAGCTAGCTAACAAGAGAGCTTCACGTGAGCTAATCTCTGCTAGCTTAAAGGCTACACGGAAAACTAACTGTGCTGCTATTGTGCATGCAACCTCCATGTCGAGTTTTGTATAGATTAATGAAAAGTAATGATTGAGATTCAGAAGTCTTGATTTATAGCTCACCTGTAATGTTCGTCCTTTTAATAAATAGTCCCTGACATCGCATTGTCCAGCTGCTCATTTGGCCGTATGCAGATGCAGTGCAGGCATCAGATATCAACCAATTGAAAATAACCAACATGTTTGCGCCGCTGTATCCTCAGATTTTATTATTTATTTTACTCAACATGCATACTACTTTCTAATGATGAAATAATTCAATATAATTATCATCCACAATTTACTGTAAAAAGTGAATGGATGAAAAAGGGGGATGGCAGTTCTACAGGGGGGGGTGATTTTGATAGTTTTTATTTTAGGGGGGATGCCATCCGCCCTCAACTCGAGTACTAGAAGGATTAAAGTACTATTATATAAGTACCAGTATCTTAACTAGAGGACTGCAGTAACATTACACCACTGACTGACATATGACTGATGTTCCCTCCTTAGATCCAAAGCAGCAGCCTTCATTAGAAACTCGTCTGAAGCAGAAAGAGGAGGCGTGTCGGGAGGCGGAGCGTCGCAGAGTGGAGGTGGAGCTACGGCTGGTGGAAGTGAAGGAGAGTTTAAAGAAGGTGGAGTCAGGACCTTTCACACTGGGAACCACACTGGACAGCAGCCTCCAGGACATGACTGTGGTGAGTGGACTGTTGGTTCATTCTGAAGTTTCACTGGTTCAAGTTAGTATTATTATTATTACAATATTATATTATTATATTGGTGTGTTATTATTATTCTAATTTTATATTATTATACTGGTGTATTATTATTATTACCATGGAGGTTTTCAATTCGGGTCATTTTGTCTGTCAGCAGGATTACGCAAAAAGTTCTGCACGAATTTTGATGAAACTTTCAGGAATGATAGATAATGGGTCAAGGAAGAACCCATTAGATTTTGAGCAATTAAGGTCAAAGGTCAAGGTCACACTAAAGGCCAACAGCTAAAACACATCAGTGGTAATATCTCAGGATTCAGACAAGATAGAATCTGGTGGGGTTTTTTTTCATTCACATGATGTCACTTTTGGACATCAGATGGGTCAACACCTATGGCTCCATCACGCCACATTTGGACGTCATATGACGCCATAACAAGCCTTGGCGGAGGTCTGCTCTCTCTGACTGCCTTATTATTATTACAATAAAGTATTTTTTACATTAAACCATAAAGACTCAAACAAAGTCTTCCACTGATTTAAACGGTTAATAAATATAAATACTTGGTGTGAAATACAGCTTGTCATCTTTACATGATCATTAAATATTTGGACATTCAGAGGCTCTGTAGTTACCATGGAAATACTGTTGTCCTCCAAAACATTAATTCACCAGTAAATCCCATGGAGTTGGATCAATGACAGTGAATGAGGGCACTTGTTTTCTGTTCAGTTAATTATAAATTTTCTTGAAAAAGTTACTTTTTTCTTTAGTTTTCTCTGTTTCTAATACAGTATAATAACCCTCAATGTTAATCTGAGCATTTATTGACATCTACTTGATCAGAAAATATCTCTACTCTTACTCTTTCAATTAGTAATTACTGTAGTATTATATATATATATATATACTGTATATAATATTTTCTCCCTGTCATTTCAGCCACAGCCTAAAGCAGCAACTCTGCCCACTACACATTCATCATCATCATCATCATCATCATCATCATCTTCTTCTTCATCCTCCTCCTCCTCCCAGCTCCCCAACAGCAGTGTCAGTGGAGACTCCGTGTCCCCAGTCAACTCTGCATTGGCACTTAAAAGCAGACCAGCCTCCATCATGGGCACCAAAGGCAATGTTCTGCAGAAAGCGAAGGTGAGATGGACAAACTAAGACTAAAAGTTACACTTATATCCTTCTGAGAACAAAGAAAGTAAAAGGGTTGGCTTTTTTTACAATAAATAATCGCCTTCATGCTATAGTTTTTACGGATACATTTCTTTTTCTATTGGAATGTCTTTTACAGTGAACAGCATTTCCATGCTTCTGGATGTGTTTTGATTTTTTAAAGTAAAATAATTTAACTCTTGTCCCCTACAGTGGACAAAATACATTGCAGGGTCTCAGGAGGGTAAACTAATATATTCGTACCAAATATGTTTAAAGAGCAATATGTAAAAGTATTATATGATACAGAATGACATGTGTCACAGCAAAGTACAGTACATTGTTACGTTGGTTATTATTTTAAAGTCAATCCATGAGCTGTATGCTTGTTTGTGAGATATATTTGTCTGGTCCCAGTGTGTTAGTTTCTTTCTACAATAAAGCACATATCATTTTCTGTCACATTTTGGAATTGGTGTTATTATGACCAAGACTAAATCTATTTTCTCTGAGTCTGAGTTTCATGCACAAGCCATTGCCCTCCATAATGCAGGGAACACTCATCAGGAGGTTGCTCAGTCCTTTGAGAGAAGTGTACGGTGGGTACAGAAGTGGTGGCAAAGATACAAAAAGGACATCCTTCTTCCTTCACCTTCCTGATGATGTCTTTGGCTCATGACGTGAGGCAAGAAGGACGTCCTGAATGAGGTTTGTCACCTTTCTTCTATCTTTGCCACCACTTCTGTACCCACCATACACTTCTCCCAAAGGACTGAGCAACCTCCTGATGAATGTTCCCTGCACTACAGAGGGTAATGGTTTGTGCTCAGAAAAAGTGGCCTTTCCAGATTTAGTCTTGGCCATGATAACACCAATTCCAAAATATGACAGAAAATGACGTGCTTTATTGTAGAAAGAAACTAACACACTGGGAGCAGACAAATATATGTTACAAACATGTGAGCTGTTTTTGAGACAAACACAAATGTTGTACACTCGAGCACACGGTATACATACAGCAAATATGCTAGTGTTAAATTAACACCCATGATGTTAAATTTAACACCCATAACGTGTATACATGTTCACACTATACTTTGTAAAATTAACATTTTTGAAAGTGTAACATATTTTACACTCAGTTTTTGTTAGTTTAACACTATTTGCTGGTAAAAATAGAAACCACTTAACACTGAATGGGTTACCATGGTGATATAGTAAAGCCAAGTAATGTGAATGGTAAGCCTCACAACGAGTGCGAGTCAACAGTACATTTGTAAACAACACGTTACTCCGAGTAAACAGAAGGGAAGGAGGAGTAAACATGGCGGCTACACAGAGTCATAACGTAACCACCCCAAGACATATTTTGCAAAAGTATTGTGAAATCTCACAACACTAATTTAGTTTTTTTCCCCACTGCCAATGTCCCCTAAGGCCTCTGTAAGAATGAAAGACTTCAGCGGCTCTTGTGAAAAACAAGATGCCGATGGTTGGTTTGGAAATTATTTTTCAATCCAAACATTCTAGAACTTTTACGTAAGGATGTGATTTGGACATTAATTTAACCAAAGCACCATGTGCAGTGTTGTTTTAGATTAATGCGGTGTTAATACAACACCAACACTATTGAACTAATATTTAACACAAACACTGAATATTTCCTGTGTATGTTCCTATATATGCTTTATGATTTATAGATTTCAAATATTTATAACTTTCAAAATTGTATTAAAGTTAAATTAGATGTAGTTATATGTGATATTACTACAATTATTTAAGCTGTATACAGTATTAATCTCGATTTTCTGTCTTTACAGGAGTGGGAGAAAAAAAAACCTACTTAGGACCAAACCCTGTGACTTCCTGTGAACTGCAACATTTTTCTCAGTCCGAAACTTGATAGACAGCAATACCTACCACAATCACATCGGATTTACAGACCGGACTGATTCTGATCCACTCAGCACCGAGACTATGAAGAGCCAATCAGAGAGAGGCACAAACTGTCTCCTCAAATACCACTGGATAACCTTACTTCAATGACTTTTTTACATGTTTTTCTCCTTTTACTAAAGGGAGGAGTATGATGTTGTAGAATTGTAGCCAATCTAACAGTTGTTTCTGATGATGATACACAATGGGATGTTTCAATACAGGAAACAGCCTGACGTTTAAGGTCACTGAAGTTTGAGACAGAAAGAGAAAAGCCCTTTTGGATCTGTAACTTGGTTCATATATGCTGGTAGCCAAGATGTAAATATATTTACACCATTATTCAGCCTTTTGGCTTGTATTGCTAGCTAAAAATGCACTTTTTATTCAAATAAAATTGTACTGACAACAACTGTGGTGTCAAAGTTTTTTAGTTTTTTTACAGTTGATTTTCACATTTGTCACTTTAATTAGACCAAATGAGTTTCATTTGAGATACAAAGATGTATTTTTTTAAAATGGCATAAAAATCCAACCATTATAAGAGAACTTTTAAATGTCTTATTGCAAAAAAAAAGTAACTTATTATATTAAAATGTGAAAATAGATCTTGGTATTACATATTTTTGGCACAGCTCTGATATTGACAGAATAGGAAAGACTTGTGATTACACATTAAAAAAATAAAATGACACAGATGTATAGTACATTTTATATATATATATATATATATATATATATATATATATATATATATATATATATATATATATATATATATATATATATATATATATAGTAGTCTTCGTGAGGACAGAGGAGGCTGACAAATTCACAAAACAGAAACAGCAGCAGATGCACAGACAGGGTGAAGGCACTTGTTGATGCTTGAGTCCAAGTTTAAATGAAGAAATACTAACAGAGTGAGACTAACTTTAATGTTCCCTTTATGCCCTTGTTTGTCAAATGTTCTTCAGTGTCCATGTGTAATCTGTCTGTGTGTGTGGTGTGTGTCTGTGGTGCATCAGGCTGTGTGTCTCCTGCGGTGAAGCTTGTAGTGATGCAGGAGTTCGTGGTGACTCTTCTTCTGTCGGCTCTTCTTCCTGAGTCCAGCGGGTCTTGGCTGATCTCCTCTGGTAGAAGACCTGCCACTTCCTGTGAACGATGAGGTAACATGTTACATTTCTGTTGGAAATAAGGTCAAGGCAAAAGCAGTGACTGAGCAAGAAACATATACATATATACACACATATATGAGCTGCATATTAGTATCATTAGAAAGATTTATAGGTCTAATGTTTTACAGGGTAGGATAAGATAACATAAAAGTTTACTAATTCTATATAAGATAAATTCAATTATAAAGAAGGAAAATAAGAAGAAAGAAAAAGAAGAAAGCTCTCAATATTAATGCATTGACACAGAATAATCCTTCATCATGATTAATCGAATAAAACTTTTTTTAACACAATTAAATGGAACTGTTGTTTTATTATAAGTCTCTTTTTTTGAAACTGTTGGAAGGCGTCGAATAAACATGATGACCCATATATATTCATATTTTTCCCTATGTCTGTCTGTTAGTTAGCAAGATAACATTTACAGGGTAGGTTGGTAATGGGGAGATCTGGGAACCCAAATCTGGACGAGATCCTGGATTCTGGATCACTTTGAAATGTATTCTCCATTTACCGCAATGTGATCCAGAACCCAGGATCACCACCAAAATGTAATCATTTGTTCCTTGTGATACTCCCAACACATCCTGAAAATGTCATCAAAATCCAGGGGGTATGGAAACACCTTTTACATAATCTTGTTTCTCTCACATCTGGAAATTACTAGAACCTAATTTCATATTTCTGCATACGTTTACTTTACAACTGACTTATTATTAGTAGTTAATAAATGTCATGAGTAAATTACACATGAGAATAACTTCATGTTAGGCTATTGAATATATTATGAGTTGTTGCTGGTATTTACATCTGTTTGGACATATATTACAGCTATTAGTTTTTTGTTTAGTATAAACTGTCCATATTTATTAAAGGACAATGTTCTTGTCCATACTGAATATATTATAAATATGGTTAACGTCAGAATTCATGTACAATTTATTTTTTTGATGTTAATAAACTAATTATTGAAGGAGTAGATAATTATAAATTCATTATAAAAAAATATATATGATCAAACAAACAACTAACACTGTAGGTACATATGAATATGCATAACCATCATATAAAATGAATGAATGTTGAATGGAGAGTTATTAATGGGACTGACTTGTTTCACAGTGCGGTCCTTCAAATCCTTGGCATCGACAGCGGAAACTTCCTCCTGACATGATGCAAACCCCATCATTCATACAAGGGTTGGGTTTGCACAGGTTCACTGGCTTCCTCACCTCTGAAAATACAAAAATTCACATGCTTTAACTTTACACCAGCCTCCAATAATATGTAAGTGTTCAGTCTTGGAATGGCTTTTAAAAAGAAGGTACATTGTATTAAAGTAAACCCTTTTTCCTCTTCGCTGACCAACAAATATAAAGCTTCCGGGAAAAATAAACAAATAAATAAATAAGAGCGGTGTTCATTGTCCCATCTACAGTAAGATACTGAAATCTACAGTATGTCTGACAATAGTGATTGACTGAGATGCATTTCTGGGGTCAATATCGATTATTCATTTTTATTACATCTGTCACAACCTTAGCTGATGTAAAAACGGCACAGACGAGTCAAGGGCAGAAAGGAATCACTTTTCATAAGTATTATATATTTCTTTCATACTGCATAGAAATGTTAGAAGCTTGATGAGTTTATTTTCGATGTACGCATTCCCTTTATATAGAAATCAGCAATATCAAGTGAGATAAAAGCACCCTCTTGCTTTCTTTACATACGTAACCAGACTGACAAGTACCGCTCCAATATGGTGGCCGGATACAAACATTTGTCACAACTTTAAGGGAAATGACGCACAGCCTTTACCCTTACTATACCTATGTTGATGACAGGCTGATCTTTTGAATCAAGTGTGTTAGAAGAGGGATACATCTAAAATATAGGTCTGGTCATCAAGGCCCACTGTCCTGCATGTTTTAGATGTCACCCTGCTCCAACACACCTGATTTAAATGATCAGCTCATCATCAAGTTCTGCTACTGTAAAGCCTGGTAATGACCCACTGCTGTGTTGGAGCAGGGTGACATCTAAAGCATGCAGGGTAGCAGCCCACTAGGACCAGGACTGGTGACCTTGGTCTAACAGAAGCATTTGATTGAACAGCGATGATATGTTCACTTACATGTAGTTCTCAGTTCTTTGACACCAGAACAATGACTCTGAAAAGGCTTGTGTTCTTACCTGAACACACCATCTGCACCAGTACGTCCTCAAAGTACTTGAGATCCTCATAAGACGTAACTGACATCATGTGCTCCTCTGAACCAGCGATGTTCAGCAGCCTCTCTCGCTGCACGTCTCCGATCCCGATCACAAACAGAGAAATTCCATTGTTTCTTATTTTCTGAGCCGGCACAACAGCATCATCTCCACTGGAACCGTCTGTCAGCACCACCACGGCCTTGTTGACCCCGGGCCGAGCTCCCTTCGCCACAGTAAGGACGTTGGAGTGGATGTGAAGCAGAGCAGCTCCCGTGGAGGCCACCCCTCCTATGTAGTTGGCTTTAGCCACCGCTTCCAGGATGGCCGAGCCCGTCTCGTGGGTGTCCAGGTTGAAGATGGTGCTGGCTCTGCGGCCGTAGGTCACCAGTGCCACCTGGGCCACATCACGGTTGATGTCGAACTGGACGGTGAGGCTGCGGACAAAGTCACGAAGGGTGGCGAAGTTGTCACGGCCGACACCA
Source organism: Siphamia tubifer (assembly GCA_020466265.1). Taxonomy (NCBI): domain Eukaryota; kingdom Metazoa; phylum Chordata; class Actinopteri; order Kurtiformes; family Apogonidae; genus Siphamia; species Siphamia tubifer. The sequence goes on along the minus strand of CM035801.1, from coordinate 23,072,310 downwards.
CCTGAAGCATCCACAGCAAATACCAAGTCCACCGCCTGGCCGAGGCACCCTAATCCATAAGATAAGATAAGATAAGATAAGATAAGATAAGATAAGATAAGATAAGATAAGATAAGATAAGATAAGATAAGATTCTGTATCCCCTGTGTGGAAATTTCAGTTAAAGAAGGGTAGAAAAACACAAATGAGTGAAAAAATGTATATGTATAAACTAAATTGAAATAAAAATGTTATATTATTTGCATATTTAAATTGTGTAATATGGGGGTGGGAGGTATAGTCTGATGGTTGTGGAGAGGAATACGAGGTATAATATGCAAAATACAAAGCCAAACTAGGCTGACACCATTGGAAGCCATGACCAGAGGTATATCCCTGAAATGACCCCAATCCTTAACCAGGCAGCTATGATGTCATGACATGAGGCAGCCCCAGGCCACAACTTTTCATTTGCACTTGATATGAGGTCAATCAAACAAATGGTTCAAGAGATATGAACATGAACATTGTGATTTAAAAATGTTGTGCACCCCCTTGTGGGCAATTTAGAAATGGTAAATAATTCATTTAAAATGTAATTGTTTCTTTCTCTCTGTGATATTCATTAATACGAAAAATATCCCATTTCTAAACCTAATATTTTTCAAGTTATTTCCATAATATGATGGATGTCTGGCAGCAGAGGAGTCAGTGGTCATACCAAAACCATATATATAATTTATAATAAATATAATAAAGTGTATATTATAAAGTATGACATAAAGGTATATACAGTAATGGCATTTACTTCTAGATTTCATTCTTCCTTTTGTATCAGTGATGGTGCAGACTAAGCTTCTTGTATTTTAGATTCCATACCTTGGGTATCCACGCTGCAGATTTTGGCTTTGAGTTCAGGGATCTTTGCACTGAACCGATCAGGGGATGAGTATGTGAGAGTTCGCTGGGGGTTCCCTGTTATGTTATTCAGTTGTCCCTTTAGACTGTCTGGTCCAACTCCCACCAGGAAGATCTCTCTGTCTCGTGCATATTTCGAAGGTTCGACCACATCATCGACTGCTGGAGTGGCTGTGATCACCACCACCACGCGGGGCAGATCATCTGAAACATCTGCAAACACCTGTGGGCTTACAAAGCCATGCCGAGTCACATAGAGCAGTGCCTGGCCTGTCTTGGCCTCGCCACCCATAGGCTGAAGTGCATCCACAGCCTTAAGCAGACCCTTCAGGTCCCCTTTGAATGTGCCGACCTGGGCCTCCACTCTGGCTTCTCCTCCAAACACCGCAAGACCAATCTTTGTGGGGGTGTCGTTCCCAATCACAGTTTGCAGAAAGCGTTTTAAGAAGGACTTCAGTCGGAGGAATCCCTCTAATGTGAGCGCAGTGGATCCCTCCACCAGGAAAAGTAGATCCACTGAGCAGTCCAGAGATATTGCAGGAGCTGAGAAGGGATGGAATGTTGGAGATCTATAATATGTAGTCCATGATAATGTTCATTAATAATACAAATAGTGTACTGACCACAGTGAGGATGTCCTCCATATCCAGGTGGACACACACAGTGGTAACCGTCTGGTCCTTCTGATACACATGTCCCACCGTTTAGACAGGGCTGAGAGTCACAAGGATCTACAGTGTACAGAAAATATACTTGAACAAATGATGACAGAGACAAACACACAGTGTAAGAAAAAAATAGTACAAAACAAATATCATTACCTGGACAAATAGTACGATGGCAAACTGTCTGGTGTCTTTTATAAGCCTTGCTGTACCTGAAATACAAATGCACAAGTTTTAATTAGTTATAATACAACAGTTAATTATCTAGTTGTGCATATTCTTAAGCATTATTATAGAACAACAATTATATTGCAAATGGAATATTATTTTCTGCTAAAGTGGTCTATGTATTTTTACTGAAGTAAGGTTCAGTGACACAGCAAATACATTTGACTGTCTAAAGTTTTTGTTTTTGAAACATGTGAAAACTGCCAAATTCATTTTAATTATTTCTTGGCCAACAACAACTAAAATAGAACCTATTTGTTGTTCACTGTGAGTGCAGTTTTCAAGCCAGCGGCTTCCATTTTATTCATATTAAATATAATTAAATACTAAAAACAAAAATAAAATGAGTTAAATCATTGTGCAGGAGAAGCTAAAAGCCAAAACAGCTTAATAAAAAATTAAACAGTATAAAAATTACAGGGACAAATCAAAATACAAACATCAATATAAGAGAGTAAAACTTTTTAAAATTAAATTTACATAGATATGATCTGATTCTTAAAAATGTACATATAATACAAGGAAAATATATGATAAACTATAAAGGTTCAGTTCTTCTCTGATGTTTTTTTAAAGAACAATAATGTACAGCAGATGTTTTCCTCTATATTTTACTAGTGGTGACAATTAACCTCATTAATGTTGTTATTTTTGGTTATTGTTGACACTTGTTCATAAGAAAAACTACTTTTGTCTGTTTCTATATTCTGTGTTTTGTGTCTATTAAAAAATCCATTAAAATCATGAACCATCCATGATATGTTATTGCTCAGCTCTCCTCTCAAATCAATGAAGTTTCCATTTGGATGTTTTATGTGTCCTATAAACACAATCTCTGGCCTCAGTTATTAAACTACAAGACATGACAAGCGAACCATTTTACTGCTGTAAAGTTTCAATGTCCTGTGAAATTATTTGTGCCAAACCCTGCTTTGATTTGCTTGGGTAGAAGAAGGAAGAACCCCCTGCTTGTTTTTATTAAGAGCCTTCCACTGACGCTGCACATTAACACAGGGAGCTGCCAAGTTTAATCACCAGCTTGTGGCTCGACGAACGGTGAGAGGGAGGCATTTTCTATTCAGCAACGGTGACCCCTGTCTCTGTTTTGGTTATAAACCTCTTTATCAACCTTGTAGGTGATAGATGGTGGAAATATGTTTTGCTGACATCAATGGAAAAAATGACAAAGCAGTTTAATTTAAAACGATGTGTCAATAACCCTTTAACCTCTGAGAAATGATTTCAGGTAAATGTGTTGCTGTGAATTAACATTTGTTTCAATTTTTCAATAAAAGCTGAGTTTGTGCTTGTGTTACTTTTGCTTTACTATTATTATTCAATTGAATTTTGACAGGTTTTTACCAAATAAGGCGCTCAATGTGTACATAAAACTGTACTGAATACTCTTAAAATTGTGTTGATTTTTCTTGGTGTTCAACTTGTTCGTGTTATGTTCAAACATGGTTCGTAAATGTAAACGTTTTCATTGTAGAATCGTACTTTTTTTTCCCCACTCAAAAGCACACAGAAAACTTTGGAGTTAACATTATTCACAAGTTCTTATCTTATTATTTAGATTATTTTACTGTGGCCCTGAACTAAAATGAATTTGACAGCCCTGATATAGAGTCATAACCCACATTAATGCAACTCAATGCATTTAAGTGGAATACTCAAGTAGTATTTTGGAGACATTTTCACCTACAATTTTGTCCATTTTTATGCACAAAATCATGAGCAGTGATTAGTTTAGTCATAGTTGAGTCATGTGATTTTGTATCCAGTACAGTGTATTGGAGTTTTCTTTAGGAATGCTCACCTATAGTAAGGACAAAGTGATGTATATGGGGAATAACCCTTGGATCCTTTCCAACACATGAAATTCCCCTGCAGCTCTTTAACAGTCTCCAATGTCTTCCTCTCACAAGGATACGACTCCAGCTGACAGCCTGGAAATAGGAAGACATGGGTTAAGAAGATGATACATGAATGATGAGTTTGTGTGTATAATGTTAAAATAGAAAAATATTAATATCCTACCAGTGGGAGTGACATTGCAGAAAGAGAAAGTGGTCAGTGTGGTTTACAGGCAGTTAGTGTTGCGCGGGCTACCCACTGGCCAGCGGATATCCGCGGGTGACCCGCGAGTCGGGCGGGCTGGGTCGCAGTATTAATACATATTGCGGATGCGGGTGGGGCGGGTCAGGGACAATCAATACCCGCTGAGGTGTGTGTGTGTGTGTGTGTGTGTTCGGCTCGCGCATGTGCAAGCCCGTCAGTTCCTGTTTTGAATGCTTTTTTATCCCAACTTTTTGTTATTTGTTATTAGCGCCAAATCTCCCTGAACACTCAGAGATAAGAGTGAAAATGTCGGACTTGATCAGGGAGAAGATTAAAACAGGCGAAACAGGTTGTATGGAAACGTTGTATGTGTTCGCTTTATAGAGTGATGATGTGGGTGGAGTCTATTTTATGTGCTGGAGTGCATATTGAGACGTTAGAAAGGAGGCAAAAATTATGTTTCATGACTTTTAACATTAGAAGCGCAAGGTAAAGATGCCGTGAATGTACAATGTGAGTTTAGAGCCAAATTTAAGCTCGCGGGTTGATAGCGGGCGGGTTGGGTTTATCGATACGTGACATCATGCGGATTGGGCGGGGTGGGCCTAGCCACGTCTTGGGTTTGGGCGGGGCAGATTTCTGTAAAAAAACCCTAACCGCGCATCACTACAGGCAGTGGTTGACAATGTAAAATAAATAAAATTTTAACATTATTCTGCCTAAGTTTATCATTTATTCATGTACATTGCAATGTATAGATCACAGTGTATCTACAGTATAAATACACAAAATATTTAATAACAGACAGAATATTATTAAAATTCCATGTACTCATATTTGTTCAGCTTATTCACACGTTTTGTAAAAAGCCGGTCTCTAAATGTAATGTTTTTTGCACAATTTACCTAAAACAATGTTCATCTATGTATCATAATATATTTATAAGTCATTATGATAGTATGTTACTTGACTGAAATGGCCTAAAATGATTTTAATATTCTTGGTTATTAATATCTTCAGTGTAATTTTTGTATTTCACAAATTCATCCCACAGGCCAGATTGAACACCGGGCCACATGTTTGACACTTGTGCTCTGTGTTATCAAATTATTTTTATTAGTAGTATTATTTATTCAAACAGCATGCAGCTTAAACAGCTATTTTAAGAGCAAATACAAAAGCAGTCTGATTCCTATGTTAAAATGTGCTCTGTGTTATCAAGTCTGTATAAAACAAGTTGGGCAACACATTAGCTAAGGGTGCTCGAAGAATCCCTGAGTAACGTATGCTTTGCATTTATGTGGTATTTTAAGATGGAAGTGCTTTTATTCATTTTATGTCAGTTGACAGTTCAGTCTTGTTTTTTTTTTGTGTACTCATATTTCCCAGAAAATACATAGAGATACACTAAGAAAACATAAAAAATTTAATTAAAATATAGACAAAACATGCTAAAATACACTAAAATTCTGAAAAAAAATTATGGAAAATCCAAAACATAGATTATAATATTATTAAAATTCCATGCACTTCTCTGAACACATTTCACTCTGTTCATATGTGTTCAGTTTATTCACATTTTTTGTAAGACACTAATCTGTAAATGTAACTGTTTTTGTGCAATTTAGCTAAAAGAAAGAGGAAAAAGTGGCAGTTTTCATTATTTCTCTGTTATTATTACATAATTTTATTGGATTGGATTGGCCTAAAATGATTTTAACGGGAAAACACAGGATAAGAAGACAATACATGAATGATAAGTGTGTGTGTGTATAATGTTAAAATGGAAAAAATGACATCCTACCAATGGGAGTGGCATTGCAGACAGAGAAGGTGGTCAGTGTGGTGTACAGGCCATTGACAGCATCGTGGAAATGCTCTGCAAAAAAGACGTGGCTCTCCATTGGTTCGCTGGCCAAAGCATGAAGCTCCTCCCACCTGAAGCCCAAACAGACGAGTACAGTGGTTTATGTGTCGTCTATGTCACTGATGATACAGTGCATTGTCAAACATACCTGGGGTAGCGCAGACCCACAGCGAACAGGACCACCCCTGTGTCTTTGAGCTGTTCTGCCGCCTGCAACACGTTTCCCTGAGACCTCCCGTCTGTCAAGAGGATGGCGATCCGGGCCACGTCTGAGGAGTTACGGCCACCGGGGAAACCCTTTCTGAGGATATACTTCAGAGCCAGTCCAGTCTGGGTGCTCCCTCCTCTTTAAGTTAAAAAGAAATAGAAGTGGTGCCGGGCACAACAAACCCCGCCCCCTCACAAACATTTTAGCTCTTAATGGACATCTATGTCTACACCTATAGTCTCAAAATGTGAGACTATAGGTTTGATCGTTCAAGGACGCTCAAGGTCAAAGGTTATGACACATTTTTAGAGCCTACATGTAGTTGGCCTGGACCCGCCTATCCTTGTTTGACGTAACACTGGACAGTGTTGCAACTACTGTAGTCTAGTCAAGCAGGCTATCTACAGCTTTCAAAACTCCAGAGTAATTCAGGAGCTCCACCCTCTTTGTAAGGAACCAATCAACATCCACCGGCTCTGGGAAGCCCAGGATTATACAGAAGGGCTTCATTCATTGCAAGTATGGAGCAGAAGCAAGTCTGTGAAACAGCTACCGATGTTGCATTGAAAGATTTCAAATGGAAGTTCTCATTGAAATTAAACAGAGAGCAGCCCTGGGGACATTTATTAAAAGGAAAGACTTTTCCGGCATCGGTAAGAGTTTAATCTACCAGTTAGTCACGCTGGTAGCTAAGTAAATGGGTCACATACTGTACACAAGAGGAAAGAGTGCTGTGATTGGTTTAAGTTTCGGCAGCACCTTATCTGGCTTCAACCATTAGCAAAAGCATTTGAGGGAGGAGGGTCAACCACGTGCTTTGGGAAATGGTTCGCCTTAACACGATTGGCAAGACCCAATTAGTTTGCAAAACATTGGAAAATTGTGAAAGTCCTGTGCCAGGCAAACATGGAGTACCCTCATTTGTCAACAATAGTAACTGAGTACTTACCCTTACTCGTTTTGGAGTTACGGCCATTTAAAATTACGTGACATTGATTTTGACATTTCAAGGTCAGAGATCATGACACCATTTTGACGTCCATGGTAGATGTCCTATCTGTCAATAATAGTAACTAAGTCTATCTCCACTAGTTATTCTGTTATAGTCCATTTTATTTTTTTAGGTATTGACCAAGTGACCCCCAACTTTGGGTCAACAATAGGCCAAAATCTATACACACAAGATGCAGAATTCAACGACCAACACTTGGAAGCTTCTAAAATGAATACTATCCAAAATTTGATTTGGACCTTTATTGTTATCTTGATGTTTACTTTTGACCTAGAGTCTTCAAATTTGTCCTTCAAGCTTCTGATGTTAATGAGAGGAAAAAAAGAAGCCAAATGCAAAAGTGAGTATACAGGAATGAAAAGAAAATTCCTAATTTGCCCTATATCTGATTTTTGTGAAAACACATTTTAAGTGACCTTGACCTTTGACCTAAATGCACCAAAATTTAACGGAATCTACTACCAGGCAACTTTCCTGAAAATGTAAAGAAAATGTGTCCAGTCATTTTGGTTGAAAGTTGCTCACAAACAGAAAAATACACGGACAAAGAAAAAAAAAAACACCTGACTTGACAATGAGTTTCACCACCAATGGGCTTATAACACTCATTTAAACCCTTTTCAGTTCTTCAAAACACACTCATATCAGTTTGATTTTTTTTTTTTTTTTTTTTTTTACAGCTGGTACTGTTTGTGCTTTGGCTCCTTCTCGTCACATTTCCCATTTTGGCTTTTTGTTTGTTTGCTTGGAGCACTGAAACTGTCAGACAAAACAAAGACACACTAAAGGCCCCAGGCTGTATCTCTTGTTTTCTCTCTTGTGCATCTTTATGTCAACACAGTAAAGTACAGGTTTCTTTTTGGCTAAATCATTTTTCTTCTCATGACACAAACTGTTTCTGCCATCCAGGAAATGTAGTAAAGTAGTAAAGCATCTCAATGGTGGCACAATAATTGTAATTCTATCAGTTATCCCAGTTTTATTTACTTTAAACAGGCTTTTAACCCATAAAGACCAAACATCCACCAACAAACAAAATTGCCTACTGGTATAAACTGTTTAATACCTGGTGATCCACTAATTCTGCCACGACATTTAAATAACCGGTGTAAAATAGAGTTTGTTGTCTTTTCACGGTCATCACATATGACCTATTTGGAAGTTCTGTAATGAATGTGGAAACTGTCGTCTTCTGTAACATTGATTTATCAGTAAAACTCAGAGTTTGATCAATAGCACTTGGATTATTTTTTATCTGTTGCTATATTTAACAGAAAAACTTGCTTCTTCATCAGTTTCTCTGTTTCTGATATAATAACCTTAAACTTCAATCTGAGGGTTTATGAACATCTACATGTGCATTAATTAACGAGTGGTGCCACACACAACAAACTTTGCCCCTTGCACATATTTTGCCCATTGTAAGTAAATGGGAAGATTTTAAAAAGTCATACAAAATTTGAACTTTGTCCTACTCTTCCCAAAATGCAATGGGATCCATTCTTGGCCACTCTGTCTCTCATCATCTGAACCCACTTTATCCTCACTAGGGTCATAGGGGTCACTGGGGGCCTAATCCAGCTACAATGGGTGAAGGCGGAGTAACAACCTGTATGAGTCTCCAGTTCATCTCAGGGCTGAACATTTCTAAAAAAAAAAATCACTCTCACATTCACACCTATGGGCAATTTCGATTAACTAATTAACCTATCAGTGCATGTGTTTGGATGGTGGGAGGAAACCGGAGTACCCGGAGAAAACCCACGCAGACACTGGGAGAACATGCAAACTCCACACAGAAAGGTCTGGTGTGGGAATTGAACCAGGGTCCTTCTTGCTGTGAGGCACGAGTGCTAACCACTGCACCACCGTGCCGCCCCACTGGCCATCTACAAATGTTAATTTGATGAATTCAACCAATAGTTTTGCTGCAACCAACATTTGAAATTCCGCCCATTATAAGTAAATGGATTCATATTACATTTTTAGTTTTGATATTTAGAGGATTACAGGGGTGTCCAAACACGGTCCTAGAGGGCTGGTATCCTGCATGTTTTCGATATTTCCCTCTTCCATCACACCTTAAGCCATTAATTAATTAATGATTAATTGAACGAGGCATGCTGGAAGAGGAAAATGTAAAACAAAACAAAACATGCAGAACACTTCTGCCTACTCTGCTAACACCACACACTTCAGGTCAATAATCATTTTCAGGTCCAACTTCTCTGACAAATCCACTTCATGATTTTCTTTTAGAAATACATCATATTACTGCTAAAGGTCAAACACTTTTTCACCCAAAACAACTTCAGTGCAGTCATATATAAATAATCTGCACTAACATTTTCCACATCTATCTTTATATTACCTTTTCATCACATTTATCTGTCTGTATATTAGCAAAATAGCTAAAAAAAAAAATTATGGATAGATTTTGATGAACCTTTCAGGAAATGTTGACATTGGCATAAGGAACAAATGATTAACCCCTTACTGTAATGCCTGAAGTTAAATATAAGTAGCCTATATAAAAAACTAAATGCTAACTTAAATGGATAGAATTTCACTATAGCACACACAGATAGGTAGATAGATTTTTAGTTATGTTGCATATTTGCGATAGTAGACATGGTGGAGGTCTGAGTGCTATTCTAAGTTTGTCTTATGTTTACCTGTATATAAAAAAAGAAAGCAATAATGTTTGGAAATGCATAGATGTATGGGTGTTTTTGTACGTGTGTATGTGTGTGTGTGTGTGTGTGTGTATGTGGGGGGGGGGTAGTTTCCACACACTTGACCAGATGACTTTTCTCTTCCTTGGCTCCCTCAGAATACACACTTCTCTAGTATCAAGTGACCACCTGTGGTGTAGTCCTAATCTGAAATTAATTTGTTTTCCTTTCTCAGGGGTATTTGTCACTTAACCTCTCAATGTGAGAATAGTTGTATTCAACAAAACTTTTAGGTGAATCCAAACCATAAAAATGTTTCTTTTAATCTTACGTAGTTTTAATTAACTCCCTGTAATAAGATTTTATGAAAAAAATTTTTTTTACTTTTTTAATGAGTCCTTCAGTTGAGAAACTCCAAAATATGTTAAATTAATTCAGCTGATTGAATCGGGATCCGCACCTGTAAGAAATCTTCTTCATGTGCTTCTTCAGTTCCTGCTTGGTTGTGTATTTGTCCAGTGCAAACTCCATCCGAGGGGTGGAACCAAACTGGATCAAGCCGACTCGCACCTGCATAGCAATGGCAGAAATATATGGACTGACATCAGATAAAAGACAAAAAAAAAGGGAGAAAAAAGAAAAACACAGAAACATAATAATTTTTTTTGCATATGAATTTGACTATTTTACATTTAACATTAATTTGATAGTTTTGGATTATTTTGTGCATACTTTGTGAAAACTGTTTGATTAATAACATCATATGACCATGTCAGCAGTTGCACTTTCAGTCAAAAGTTTTAGAACACTCCAATTTTTCCATGATTTCATTGAAAATGCAGTGAAAATGATGCTGTTCTCTTCCTGTCAGCATTTCCCCAGTTTCAGTTTGATGTTGTAGGAAACTGTACTTACAGACACCTTGACATTCTTTGCCCTTTCTCTGTAGGAAAGACTTACATTTTTACAGTAAGTGTTATGATGGTCTGTATCTTTTCTATTGTTAATTGCCACACAACTTTCTGCAGTGCAATACTGTTCAAATAATGCTCACAAGAGTTTCATACCAAAGTATGTTGCAACACTATTTTTATGCAGACATGGGGGTTGTGAGTATTTAAGAAACATTGGGACACTTGTGGGAGTTGGTAGCCCCAACTTTTGAGGCTTGATCAACCTCCATTGCTGCAGAACTGCTTCAAGTTGTTAGCGCATTTCAACTCATTCCAAATGGCCTTTTCGTATATTTATGAAACATTATTTTTGTCAGATTTTTTTTACCCCCACTTTTCTTTTAACCTCTAGCTCTATAACTTTGTACCATTTGAATCTGTCCATGTGACTTGAACCAGTTGAATTTCCACACAAAACTGGAAAAAAAAAAATCGACGTGTTCTAAAACCTTTCACCGGTAGTGTAGGTCATCACTTGGTCATGTGACGCAGTTGATGGAGAACAGTGAGTTTAATTTTTTTTTTAGTTGGTGTGTTCAAAGACAAAGGACTGAAACATGAAGAAATGGGCTTCTAGCAATTCCTAACCTTCTGGATGTAGGTGCATATGGTATGGACATTTGAGTGAAACGTTCTTGTGTTTGTATGTGTGTAAGTAAAATTTTTCAAGACCATTAATATTCTATGTAGATGTTTAAGTTGAGCAATTCATAGATAGGAACACGGTGTGTGTTTGCCACCCTGTAAGGTATTTCATTTCAGTGTTCACGGTGGTCTTGGGTGTTTGTAAGAGAGAAAATTCCTGTAATAAAACATCTAAACCATCAATTGGAGCGTGGCACTTTTATCAAATCAGTGAAGAAAAAGTTGGGAGCAGCTATAGAGACACAACATAGAAAGCAAACCTTATCTGGTCCCACGTCTAGAGCTTGACAGAGTTTGATAGCGTAGTGTTTGGACCTTTCAAAGCTGCCCTTCCCCACGCTGTACGAGCCATCCATGAAGAAAATGACATCCATGGCTGCTGAGCACTTCATTACTTCCCATAAAATAAATTAAAAAAGAATTGAAAAAGTTTAGCATATTTGCAGCCAAGATAAAGGAATAGCTCTAAACATATTCAGTGGCTTAACCAGTGCATTCCTGGAAAAACCTTTGCTATTGTTGTGTGGAGGTATTATGGGATTATCACAGTTAGTTATCAAATGAGCTGTTGCAGATGAAAATAATACCTTCCCATAATAAGAGAAAAAATAAGCTTGGCATACCAGAGCTCAATTTTCTTTTCCAAGTAGCCCACTCAGAAAACCATTACCAAGAAGTTCTGACATGCATGTTTGAACTCGCTGGGAGAATAATGTGTTGTTGCTGACGTGTTAGAATGTGCAGCTGATCATGAAAAAAAAAAAAAAAAAAAAAAAAAACCAGACAAAGGTTCATATCTGTATGTGTCACAACCAAATTACGATCCATTTTTGGCATTTATGAACTCATAAAGACACAAATTGTCATGGAGGGGTGAAGGGGGGGGAAGACTCAAATGCACGGTGTTGAAGGGAAAATAGATTTAATAAAGAAACTGATCAAAATGACAACCGAACCAAAAACAAACAAAACATAGGGTAGATCAGCCAGAGTCTATGGTGAGGAACTGAACGTCCAGGTTACGGAGATGACAGGGAAAATAGTAAATGTCCATGTTATGGGAAGGGGACAGTTCTGAAATGGTCCCACAATAGGGACTGCAAGATTCAGGGCTTAAATGGTTTGCTGATTAGAGCAAACTTGCGGGTCAGGGATATAATTATGATAAATCACTACAGGAAAAAGAAAAAAATATTTGGAAAGTGCCACAAAAGTAGCACTGAATCTTTCTGGGTTCAATAAAAAAATAGCAAAAAAAATTTACATTATGCTTCTTGCGGCCTTATTTTTATCCATGTTAGAAAACATATCCTGGAAACACTCACTCTCTCCTGCTGAGTTGATTTTGTTGATGGTTTCGTGGCTTGTGTGGATCTCCTGCACTGAGACGCCCCGCTGAACTAGGAGAGACAACAATATATGTGTTGATTAAACATGCATTCTCACACAAATTATTACACATTTCTTACATTTCATAATTCCACACACCAATGAATCAAAAATAATGAGCAAAAAAAAAAAAAAAGTATTTCCCCTTTCAGTCATCAAGTTTGTTGTTTTGTTTGTTGTATATTCAAAATAAACTGAACAGAATATACTATACCATATAATACCACATGTACTTGTTGCAGTGTCCCTGTTCAGGAAATTGCATATTTTAAAGTAATTATTAAAGTATTAAAGGAAAGACTTGCCCTTTAAATGCTCATAACAGTCTATACTATGGCTTATATTATAATGATCTGTCTTCCCAGTGGAAACCATACAATATTAGAATAGAGGACATGTCCAGGAGCACATAATCTGATCTGTAAAACCTTTCCTGTTTAGCTTCATTCAAAAAGGATCAAATGTGAGCCTTGGGATAAATGAAGTGAAATAATAAATAGGATGTTATTCCTGAAGCCAGTCCAGTTCAGTGACTCCCTCTTGACCCAATCTGGGATGCATCATTAAGTACTGAACGCTAATTGTGAGTAGACAAGTGAATATAACCATTCTTGCATTTCCATTCACTGAAAGGATGCTGCTCTATTCAGGCACATGTACGTCCCTAACAGGAGGGAGGGACATGTGGTTTCCTGTTCAGAAACCATGTGAACACGCCTTGTTGTCCGTGATAACCCCAGCAGGTCACCGAGGCGTTTGTCCTGCACAGAGAGGTAGCGCTTGAGTGATTCTACAAACGCGCATCCCACTCTCTGAACAGCACAGCCCCTGTGTAGAAAAAAATGACCCACAGATAAAGGGTGGCAGAGTGTTGCATTTATTTAGTGTCTGCCAGTTATTTAGAGGAGGCCCTACATCAGGTTGTGACTTTTTCCAACGTCAAGAGCGAAACGATTATGACAAAGAAGAGGAACGTCAATGGGAGCTGACGCCAGTTCAGCTTTAACATTGACTTTACCCTTTTATTGTCTTTATGTTGTACAGTGCACGGTGGTGCAGTGGTTAGCACTCGTGCCTCACAGCAAGAAGGACCCTGGTTCAATTCCCACACCAGACCTTTCTGTGTGGAGTTTGCATGTTCTCCCTGTGTCTATGTGGGTTTTCTCCAGGTACTCCAGTTTCCTACCAAACACATGCACTGATAGGTTAATTAGTTAATCTAAACTGTCCATAGGTGTGAATGTGAGAGTGATTGTTTGTCTATATATGTTCAGCCCTGAGATTAACCGGAGACTCATACAGTGTGTACCCCGCCTTCACCCATTGTAGCTGGATTAGACCCCCACGACCCTAAAGAAGATAAAGCGGGTTCAGATGACGAGACAAGACAAGACGTTGTACAGTGGGATTAAACAAACTGTGGCCAGTTTATCATAATCAAACAACAAAAATGAAGCTAATCTGAACATTAGCTATTAGAACAGATCTGTTATTCTATAAGGCAGGATCACCAGCCCTGGTGTTGCAGATCTACTATAATGCATGTTTTAGATCAGTGTTTCCCAAACCTGGTCCTCGAGGAACACTATCCTGCATGTTTCAGATGTTTCCCTCTTTGAACACAGTCATTATCAGTCTTCTGTAGAGCTTGATGATAGGCTGATCATTTGAATCAGATGTGTTTGGAGAGGGATACATCTAAAACATGCAAGGATAGTGTTCCACGAGGACCAGGATTGGTAAAGACTGTTTTAGGTGGTTCCCTCTTCTAGCACACCTGACGGTCATTATCAGTCTTCTGCAGGGCTTGATGATAGGCCGATCATTTCAGTCAGGTGTGTTGGAAGAGGGAACCATCTAAAACATGCAGGATCATGATTCTGGAGGGCCACGGTTGGTGATTATGGGTCTATGACTACAGCAGAATGAACTAGAAAAGCGCAAGGCAGACCTCCCACCTCCGAATGAAAAGAGGTCCACCAAGGAGCTTTGTTTGTCTGTCTGTTACTTAGTTAGTTAGCAAGATAACTCAAAAGGCTATGGATGGATCTTGATGAAAATTTCATGACATGTTGGTGGTGTCACAAGATTTTGGTGATGATCCCGGAAGAGATCCTGGATTCTGGATCACTTTGAAATTTAACATTGCGCTAAATAGAGAATCAAATTCAAAGTGATCCAGAATCCAAAATCTCTTCCGGAACATCAAAAAAAAAATCTAATCATTTGTTCCTTGTGACACCCCCAACACATCCAGAAATTTTCATCAAGATCCGTCTGTAACTTTTTGAGTTATCTTGCTAACTAACAGACAGACAAACAGACAGACAAACAAACTTGGCAGCGGTAATTACAGTATGTAGCATGCATATAATTAGCCTCATAGCATACACTATATAGTGTATTGGGGCATGGTGAATTCAGGCATTTCTTTTGTAGTCTATAAAACTATCTAATAATATAACATGATATAAGTGGTGTACGTGTGTCAGAAGGAATAAATCAGTTCAAACAGGTACAGGGTCTTTATTATAACTCCTTTTAGTCAGCTCCAATGCACAGTATATCACATTCTCCTTCTTTCCTTTCCTTACTTCTCTCCTCTCTACCTCTACCTTACCCAAAGTGTGCTTTCGCAATGTTAAGAGTCAAGATAGGGTAATTCAAGTGAAATGTTTGCAAGGGGCGGGGTTTGTTGTGCCTGGCACCACTTGTTAGTTAGGCAAACAGTCAGTGAATGAAATGGACTAATAACCTGGGCATCCCCCATCCTTAGAGCATCCTTATCAGCAAGGGAAAAAAAAAACAAAGAGAAAGAGAAAGAGAAACCTCAGGAAGAACCACAGTGAAGGAGAGATGAACCCCTACAGACAGAAAGGCTATAGATGTGACCAGGACACCCATTTACTGATGTATATTATGATAAATATCATTGGTTAATTAGGTTTCAATTATTATTTTTCCTTCTAAAATGCATCAGTTTTTTTACTTAATATCTCAACATTACTTTTTTTTCCCACGACTAACTTTTTATATGTTCTACCTCTAAAGTTCTAAAATATCTATCATGCTCTGACTGTAATTTATATATAAAACCTAACAATAAGGTTTAAAAGTTTTAAAAGATTGAAAAAGTTTAAAAAGGTTAAAATACCAATGAAATTAAAAAGTGTGGTGTGCAAGTTATGTTATGGGTAAATCAGAGCATGCGTGTGTGCATGCATATATATATATATATATATATATATATATATATATATATATATATATATATATATATATATATATATTTATATATATATATATATATATATATATATATATATATATATATAAATATATATATATATATATATATATATATATATATATATATATATATATATATATATATATATTTATATATATATATAAATATATATATATATATATATATATATATATATATATATATATATATATATATATATATATATATATATATATATATATATATATATATATATATATATTTATTTTATTTTATTTTATTTTATTTTTATTTTTTCCCACCCCCTTCGGTATCGGCATCAGGCATGAAAAACCTGTATCGGTCGATCCTTAATTTTTACACCCCTATTTGCTATACTATATTGCAAATAAATGTTAATATTAGATGACATTTAGTCGCCACCCAAAACCAAGCACTGGACCTGAGGGGACAGAACCTTTTCCATCGCCACCCCAAACCTCTGGAATTGACTTCCCCCTACCATCCATAGCCCATTATTAGCGATCCGTAATGTAAAGGATTACAATTGTATTGTTTTGTTTTTTTAATCCAGTAATAGAAATTTCAGATGACGCCATTTTAATTCCAAGCTGCTCCATATGGGTTCCTGACACCAAGGTTGAAAAACACCGACTTAGTCAATTATGCTGAGGATAAATATATGTTGTATAGGAATAAAAGGATGCACGTTGTGGTAAATGCTGACAGGAAAGAAACATAGTTGAACATGCAGCAGAAATGTGAGCAGCAGGATGTGAAAGCAGACAGAATAATAAGCTAAATCTGAACCTCTTGTGTATCTCCGCAGTTGATCTTTAAAGGCAACAACAATTGACTGCATTCATGAGATAAACGTAAGTGTCTCCTTGTTTGGTTTTTGATGTGTCAGGAGAATTTTGCATAAAACTATTGACTGAAATTTGGCTGAGGATGAACTTTGCAGCTGATTCAGCAAACAAGACAGAAGATGTATCCTCCATTTATTTTCACTTTTCTTATTGAAAGAAAGGACATTCATTTGGGTATTTTAGATACTTTTGACGTGCCCTACTTCCACAAGACCTTATTAATTTATGTGAATGGAAATACAGTATACATACAGTACAATACAAGTTGATGCTACTTTCCTTCTCTATGGTTTAAATACATTTTAGGTGTTGACAGTTGGCAGTACCTTCTAGTAAATTACAGTGCGTGGGTGGTTTCTGGCCGTGCCAATGTGACCTCATACCCAATTAAAAGTTCCAGACAGTATTTGTAGATGAATAGTAATGCACCAGAGGCTAAAAACTATTGCATTTTAAAGAAAATTATAAGTATGTGAAATGGAGTAAATATAATACTGGCCCGTCGAGTATTGTGTAAAATATAAATTACATTAAGTTTATGGTAAGTAAACAACTTGTAGTAAAGTATGACTACTTTACTACAATTAGCTAACATTTTTAACAGCTGAACAAAATGTAAAGAGCCAAAAAAAATATATAGTACTGTGACAAAATGCATTTTACATTATTATTTTTACATGCACTGATAGGATTACTGGGTCAGCAGGTACTAAACAGTATAGATCAGTAGATGGTTTTGGTCAGTGATGAATGTTTGGGTCTTTATGAGTTAAACGTCAATTATATTGCAATCGATTCTACAGAGTACAGTCTTCCATCAGCAGCATACATTAGGAAGGAAACAAATGACAAGAAGTCAGGAAAAAATTAAGACATAACCCTCCCCACACACACACACACACACACACCCTTACCAAAAGAACACAAATCATTACAGAAAGTACCACCTGCAGCCCGGAGGCGTCAGCTCTCGCCTTTTCAGTCACAGTCCTGATGCTTTCATCTGCCCATAGTCATTCCAGGCCCACAGTCTGTCTGTCAGTGAAAGTTTAGGTTCTTGGCAAGTGGTTTTGTCATGATCAAAGGGGCCCCCGCTGCTCCAAACAAAAGGTATGTCTGTTCAGGCCAAATGCCTCTATAGAAATGAGTGTATCTTTAATGTCTGTGAATGAAAATGTAGCTGGAAAATCAGCAGCAACATAATAAACAAGGGTCTTCAGGTTGAGGAGCTGATGTGTAATTGGCATTAATCCCAACCCAGTGTAAAGGATGTGAAAGTAGAGATTAAAAACTAGTATCAGCTTCTGCCAAGCTGTGCAATGTAATTTGACAGGCTGTATTACATGGATCTCAGTGCAACATGTTAGCTATGCTGTCAGCACAGGAGGAAAAGGGGGCGGAGTCAAGAAGAGTCAGAACAGTCTGGTTTGGTCAAGTTCAAAGTCTTAAAACGGTCACTAATAAATACTTCAGATGGTGCTAAAGCTGTCATTTTAAAAAACAACTCTGAGATTATATTGCTCCACAACTCCTGCCTCTGCCCTCAGGCAAATACCGATACTCTCAGGTCCCAGAAAAGGGCTGACGATAAACTATAAGAACAAAAAAAAAAAAAAAAAAAAAAGATGTAAAATTTGACTTGTGTGGAAACAAGCAGCGTTTTGGGCATAAGAGGCAGGAAATCATCTTGAAGGAAAGATAATGGAAAT
This sequence comes from Siphamia tubifer, assembly GCA_020466265.1. NCBI lineage: Eukaryota > Metazoa > Chordata > Actinopteri > Kurtiformes > Apogonidae > Siphamia > Siphamia tubifer. The sequence continues at coordinate 23,053,882 of CM035801.1, read as the reverse complement.
TCTTGCAGGCGTGACTGGTTTTAGCAGTAAATTGTCCTTGGGAAGAACCTCAGGTTAACCCAAAAAACATCAGTCATTTCACATCATCAAACAACACACAGAAAACATCCCTGCAAATTATTTTACAAAGCGCTTTTCAAGTTCAGACTTGTTTCAAAGTGAACATTAATGCAATTTGAGCAAAGCTAATATGTAGGATCCTAAACTGAATGATGATCATAAGCCTTGACTGATGGTTCATACTGCTTTATTTTTTACTATATTCACTCATCAACTCGCTATAAGAGCAGGAAATGAGTACAAACAAAAGAAACAAAACATTGCTATCACCTTTTAAACCAATGAGCTTATTTTAACATAACCTTTTGATAATTTATACAACGTAAAATCATGTATTTTTTTTGGCTGCTATAATCATGAAAATCACATTTTGTAAAATCACATAACCGACTAGGCTAACGTTAATTAACGTTTATGCTAGCTAAACACATCGCGCTAATATTACCTTGAAAAACTATAAAAGGCAACACCATTTGAACTTGGTGTTAAACTTTACATTGAATTAAACAATTACGAACCTTGTGCCATGTCAGCCAGGAGCTAATTAACCATAAAACCTCCCGTGGATGTGTTTCTCAGTGTTAGAAACCCAGAAGGCGCTTTCAAAATAAAACTTCCCGTTCTGGCCTTTAACATAGGTCATGAAATAATAACATAGCTTCAAAGGATATCAGCAAATGTATTTGCCTAAACAAAATGATCACATTAAATGTCATTTACATAATGGACTTTATATGTAGCTTTCAAAGTAATAATTAGACTACTGCAATGAAATAGTAAAAAAAAAAAAAAGAAAAAAAAAGAAAAGTTGACATGTCATAGATCTGACTAAAACAAGGCCGTCAGTGCTTTCTTTTTTTGTACAAATAAAAGAAAAATAATTAGGAAAAAACAAAACAACAAAAAAAAGCTCATTTGCAGGTGATGTGTAAACTAGTTTGTCAGAATGATGAAATGCAGATTCTGAATTTAATAAAGAAACTTAAGTTTTAAACTTTTGACCTTTAACCCCTTAAGTGTCTGTATGACTTATTTTAAATATTCATAAAAACTTCAATAACAGGGTGCCACGGTGGTGCAGTGGTTAGTACTCGTGCCTCACAGAAAGAAGGACCCTGGTTTGATTCCAATACCAGACCTTTCTGTGTGGAGTTTGCATGTTCTCCCTGTGTCTGAGTGGTAACTCCGGTTTCCTCCCATCATCCAAACACATGCACTGATAGGTTCAATTGGTTAATCTAAATTGTCCATAGGTGTGAATGTGAGAGTGATTGTTTGTTTATATATGTTCAGCCCTGAGATGAACTGGAGACTCATACAGGGTGTACCCCGCCTTCACCCATTGTAGCTGAATTAGGCCCCCAGTGACCCCTGTGACCCTAGTGAGGATAAAGCTGGTTCAGATGATGAAACGAGACTTCAACAATGTCCTCAATAAGAAGCATTTCAAAACATGCTGACAGATTATACTTTGTGCTTTCCATAGACATCTGAGCATGCTCAGTACACACACCACCACCAGGGTTTTAGGGGGTAAAACACAGAGCAGGGACGAAGTTTGGGCTTTTATTAAAATACTATTTCCCTTGTGTCTTTTTGTTATTCCACATGTTTTGAACTAAAACACACAGTAAAACAAGAGGAGAAAAGAAACACAAGGAATTTCCAAGCAGCTCATTTAACTGAATGTCTCAGGAGTTAAAAGGGTTAATAATGCAACACAATTTTAGTTTTTATACTAAATTTGTTTTGGCAGTGCCTCCAGGCTACAAAACAAACAAAGGACCCTCCTACTGAAAGTGAAATGAATTAAAAACCGATAAGATTCAACTGACCTTGAAGAAGCAGCAGTGCTAAGATGAGTGACAGATGGATGTTAGGGTGCATGATGGGATACCTGGAATAAAAACACAATATTTATTTAGGATTATTAAAATTTTAGGGTAAGAAGCCTTGAATTTTAATTTTAAAAAGTAATTGTTATATCCTCCTGAGACCCAGCAATTCATTTTTATCGTCTGTGGGGGATCTGAGTCTTAGACGTCTAAATCAAACATCATTTGGAAAATCTACTTTTCTTTTAAGAGGACATCCTAGTCTTTGTGTTGATAACACTTTTGGCCAATGTAGCACATGCACTGTCTTTTGAAACTGAGGGAATTTCAAACTCCTCGTTTTATGAAATCTAAAGCAATAAGTCATTGAGTTTTGTTTATTTTTTTTGTAGATATCGTGTTTCTGTTGCCAAAAACAACACGTTTTTTTCTTTAATATTAGAGTGTTGAGTCCAATTTAATAAACTTTTGTTAAAATGTTCAATAATATTAACCTTTTAAAAATACAAAATGTATTCAACGTCCTTCATAGTGGACATTGTTTAAAATAATAACCATAGATATATAATCTAAATGCATGTTATTCATGTATTTATGTTTTGTTTTGTATTTTTTTTAAATCAATTTGAAACTGAACACAGTATCAAACAGGTCCTATAAATAAATACATAAAGTGCTTGAAAAAATAAATGATGCAACATAATCCTTTACTTAAATTGTCACAAATAAAATTGTAAAAACATTTTCTTCTCTGTGTCTCAGGAGAAAATGTATATAGAGAAATAAAAAAAAAAATACCTGCCTTTTCCATGAGTGTTCCAACACTATTTACCAACACCCCTACAAGACGACCCCCCCCCCCTCATATATATCTATACCAACACACACATTTCAGCAACTTCCACCAGCATGTGAACAGATCTGTATTTTGTCTGAAGTTCTCAAAACAATATGACTTTTTTTTTTTTTTTACAGGAAGGAGTTAGTTTGTAATGAGGGCTGGGTATTGTTCATACACCCTTCAGAATATTGAAGACATTTTTAGTTACTGGTGCAGTCAAAGTCATATAGTTTAGGATTTTCATCATTTTTTTTATTGCTGTTTTGTCTTTCACTTTGGTTCATGATAACATTAATGAGTGCACGTTTTGGTGTCATATTCTGAGGAACTATTTAGGTTTAACTGTTTTATTAAGTTTTGATATTAGTTTTTGAGTTTTTCCTGGGTAAACTGACATGTATTGTGTTTTATTTCGATTAAAAAGGTGTAGCAACTGCAGAAAAAGTGGAAGGAAACCAAAGAAAAGCTAATTACACCTTTAGTAGTGTTTTAACTATTCACTGTAGTTTTGTTTCGTTTTTAATACCGATACTTCATTTTTCTTTTTTTTTTTTAATCTGTGGTTACGAGAAGGGTTTATAATAAAATATTCATTTGAGCAGAATCATAAACTCTAGTAATGATGTAAAACATAGTTTTCTTTGCTTCATAAATTAAACATATGGTAGAAATTTTTACAATTCCTTAAAAATAAAAGATCAAGGTTTTGGGTTTTTTGGGTTTTTTTTTTGTTTTTTTAGACCTAAAGAGGAATGGAAACACTGTGGAAAAATATTTTGACTAAGGTTAGCATAATTCAAGCACGAAATGGTTCAAGGTATAAAAAAAAAAAAAGAAAAGAAAAAGAAAAAAAAGAAAAAGAGCTATAGAAATACAGTGATTGTACTTAATTGTTATCTTTACACCTTTATAATGTATTATAATATATGTTGACACTTTATATAAACAGTACATCTAAAGAACTACCTGGCATCACTGTCTTTATTCAACATGTTCATTGTTGGGAACTAATAAGTTAAGGGGCTGCAGACAAGCTCTGATTAAGTCTGGCTGCTGATAAGCATGGTCATAATATCCTGAGTGTGTTGGGGGGTGGGAGAGGGGGACACACATGTCTGTCTATAGGTTGGGCTGTGTGTATTTCTGAGACAGAGATAGAATTGTGTGCAGGATGGACCTTTTCTTTAAGAGGAGCCTGCTTGTCTGCGACACAGATCTGAGGAGCTGACATGCAGCCGTCTGAAGCCACAAGCTGATAAACATCACCACGTGCTACTGATGCTGGGTTTGTGCACTCGCTGGTACGTCTGGAGAACAAGAGATTTCATTACTGCCACAGAGAGAGAGTGTGGTTTTAAGTGTGGGGACTCTACACACACACACACACACACACACACACACACACACACACACACTAGCTTGCATGTCTCATGGGGACCAAATTCGTAACCATCACTTGTAGGTAACGTACCCGTTGGGTAGTGAGCGTATATATATATATATATATATATATATATATATATATATATATATATATATATATATATATATACAAACTGATAGGTAGGTAGACAGATAGATAGATAGATAGATAGATAGATATATAGATAGATAGATAGATAGATAGATAGATAGATAGATAGATAGATAGATAGATAGATAGATAGATAGATAGATAGATAGATAGATAGATAGATAGATAGATAGATAGATAGATAGATAGATAGATAGATAGATAGATAGATAGATATAGATAGATAGATAGATAGATAGATAGATAGATAGATAGATAGATAGATAGATAGATAGATAGATAGATAGATAGATAGATAGATAGATAGATAGATAGATAGATAGATATAGATAGATAGATAGATAGATAGAATAAAAAAACATTTTAAATATGAAAAAAGTAAAATGATAATCTTTTTAAATGACATTAAGAAAAAAGGAAACATCTTTTTAAATAAATCCAAAACAATATAAAAATATGGGAAAAAATCTAATTAAATAATAGTAAAATTTCAACCCTTTGAAAAATACATGTTTCACTTTACACCTTTTTCCCCCATAGTTTATGGGGACTTCTGAATTATTTTTTTTTTAAATAAATGTTCATACTATATAAATCTGTATGAACAGATTTATAGTTTTACTAGCGTGGATCTAGATTTATAATTTACCCTCATGGGGACTTGGATTTTTACCCCCATGGTATCACTGTGTAAACTGATCAATGTCCTCATAAAGATAGGAATACAAGAACACACACACACACACACACACACATACTCATATGTAGCGTACACACCTGTCTGAAAATTGGCTGCCTCTTCACAAGCATTCTTCTGAGCCTCTATGTCTGTCTTTCTCACTTTCCGTCTGTCAGTGAACACCTCTCTGTTCTGTCTACTGTGGAGCTTCGGTGCCAGCTGTAATGAAGTCACTGGCAGCACTGACAGAGGAAGGAGTATTCTGTAAACTTTCTATTTTTACCGAAAAGCTACTTTTTGTAAAGGATATTCAAGGGTAAAGTAAGTAACCTTAAAAGAAAAAAAAAAAAAAAGGGTGGGGGGGCAGGAAGGTTGAAACCATAGATGAAATTTGTTGGCAGGTTGGAAAAAATGCCTCCACTCTTGTAGTCTGTCATTAGAAAGGAGTGCCTGATTTTGGACCAACTTCATAGAAAATCCTGAGATCTCCTAACCTGTATTTGTTAGTGTGAAGCTCAGACATACAGTCGTGGAAAAAAATATGAGACCACCCTTGTTTTCTTCATTTTCTTGTTCATTGTAACGCCTGGTAGAACTACAGGTACATTTGTTTGGACAAACAGAATGATAATCTTAAAAATAACTCATTTTCCATATTTTCCATGTTAACAACAAATAAAATCATTGTACTGACTATTCTGTGTTTTCTGCTTCATCTGTTTTTATCCCATGATACACATTAGAGTTAGTACTGGATTGTATAAATATTATTTCCAATGGTGTGATGATTTTTTTCTGCGACTGTCAATGATTTGAAGGTGAATCGTCCTAAAAGTAAGAATCATAAACATGGGACGAGATGTTAAACAGTTCATTGTGCCAATAGATGGTTTGTATGAGAGAGAGAATGCGTGTAGCAGAAGAGACTGCCATTCAAGATTTGGATTTAGGACATCATCAGTAGTTCATGTATACTCTAATAATAAAATTAAAAATACTAAGATAAAAATAAAAACACTATAAAACATAATAAAAACTAAAAATACTAGGATAAAAACACAATAAAAGCTAAAAAAAAACAAAACAAAATTAAGATAACACAATAAAAGCTAAAAATACTTGGATAAAAACACAATCGAAGCTAAAAATACTAAGATAAAAATACAATAAAAGCTAAAAATACTAAAAAAAAAAAAAAAACAACAACCTAGAATAATAAACACGGGACGAGATGTGTTGTATGTAGCATGAGACTGCCAGTCAAGATTTGGATTTGGGACATCATCAGTAATAATATTTAAGAGAATAATAAATGTGAAAACTGCTCGCCTTGAATGTAAATATTCTTCATATGTCTTGGTGTGTGTGTGTGTGTGTGTGTGTGTGTGTGTGTGTGTGTGTGTTTTATATCCTTGATATAAAACACACAAGATATAAGAGTGTAACCATACACATATGTAAAACCCCAAACTAATTATGTTCCCAATCTACAAAACATGTATCTAATAATAACTGATTTGGTGCAGTTTAGTTTCTGTAACATCAGTTATGTCTTTAAAATGTAAAATAACCAGGTTTATACGCACAGTATTAACCCATAAATGTCCAATGTACCTGTTGATCCACTAGTTCTATCAATACATGTAAATAAATGGTATAAAATGCAGTTCATCATTTGTTCATGGTGATCAGTTATGACCCATTTGGACATTCAGAGTCTCCTCAGTTACCGTGGAAACACCATCATCTTCTACAACATTGATTCACTGGTAAAACTCATAGTGTTGAATCAATGACCGTGAATGGAGACACTTGTTTTTATATTCAGTTATTGAGGTCTTTGCTGAACCCCCCCCCCCACACACACACACTTTTTCTTGACTTTTCTCTGTTTCTGATGTCATAACTCTCAACATTAATCTTTTTCTATCTTTCTTTCTTCCTTTTTTTAATCCCAGAGACTGATTTTATTCCCTGAAGTTTTTTTTTTTCTTATTGTCAATATTTGGTAAATTACACTGAGCACTTTTTTTTGGTCTTCACACTGTGTTTTGTAATGGAACAGAAAATACAATTACTTTTTCTGCAAAACAAATCTAGTATCCCTTAGCTTCAATTAAAATCTACATGTTTAATTAAAAAAAAAATACAATTAAAATACCTGATTATCACTGAAAACCAACAAAATGCAGAAGGTAATATAATCACACGTTTAACACAGGAAGACTCAAATGACCAAAATCATTTACCAATATTAAATGTTTAATAATATCGGATCCACTAATCCTATCAATCCATGTCAATAACTGGAGTTTGTCATCTTTTCATAGTAATCAATTATGAGCCGTTTGGACTTTGAGGCTCCATAGTTACCATGGAAACACCATCTTCTACAACATTAATTCAACAATAAAACCCATGGAGTTGGATCAGTAACAGTGGGTACAGTATCCACTCAGTTAATGATAGATTTGACTAAAAATTTCACATTTTCTTCATATATATTAGAACCTGAATTTACTTTTGAGCTTTTATGAACATCAATATAATCTGTGTATGAAATGTAGAAAAAAAAAAAAGGATTTTTACGAGGAAAAGAATGCAAAATTCTGAGACTAACCGTATAGTTATTAATGGTATTAAATTTATTAGGAACAGCTAGACAGAAACATTTCTTTGGGAACTGACACAAAAGTCACACTGGTTCCTAATGGGTTAATATAGGAAAAAAAAAAAAAGTCCAACTATTTTTGGACTTGCCACGGAAGTAGGACTGGGTCAAAAGTCATTCCTCCTACCACACATCCATGCTCTTTTAACACATTACAACATAAAGGTTGTATTTTCCCAGCTGCCCAACATCTGGTCACTCTTAAATATGTCAATGGGTCAAGAGGTTTAAGAAGAGGGGTCAGAGGTCAGGACCCCAGATTGCAACATCAGACGTTTACTCTAAAAAGTTACAGGTTAAAGGGCATGGGATTACAGAAATGCATTTGAACTAAAACCGCATCATTTTCAGTGTATGTTTTTAAAATCCTCCTGTTTTGGAACTACCTTCCCATCCCTCATGTCGTTCCCAGAATTCCGCTATACATCGCCAGTGACACCATTTCCACCTCCATTCACACAGACTTTTCCTGAATGTGAGTCCAGATCTGTTCTTACCATGTGCGCAGTCCTAGATCCTTAGGTCGGAGGTGCATTAGTATTATTGAGCCCAGTCCTCCGCAGCTTCCACACCTCTTCTGTTTCCGTACTGCTCTGATCTGCACACTTTCTGCTCCGGACAGGACCCCACCTCTTCTTCCCAGCCCACCTCCATGTACCTGCATCGGTAGTTTGGAAAACTAAGAGGATCCAGTCCCCATAATAGTCCTAATTATCTAATAAGTTTTAGTTTATTGGTGTTAAAAAAATCTACAAGTGGTTCTTAAATGCGATCCTCATGGCCCAGTGTCCTGTATGTTTTAGATATCGTCCTCTTTTTTTTTTTTTCTTTTAATGATTTAAATTTATTTAAAAATAAATTTAAATATTTTTTAAGTATAAAGACATTTTTCTTAGAAATAAACATATGTATATAACAAAAAAATAAAAAAAAAAGTTTTAAAATTAAAAGAACTTTTAAAAAGATATTGGAAAAAAAAAAAAAATATATATATATATCCCTCTTCCATCACACCCGGAAGCCATTACATCACAGGTGTCAAACATAAGGCCCGGGGACCAAATCCGGCCCGCCAAAGGATCTAACCAGGCCCATAAAATGAATAACAATGAATATAGCGTGTAAAAATTATTTTAATTCAGGTTCTACATACAGAATAATTAGATTTCCATTGGGTCAGAGCAGTAAAATATGATCATAATTCCTAATAAGTAACAAAAACTGGAGATTTTATCTTTGTTTTAGCTTAAAAAGAACATTAGATGAAAATCTTTCCAATAACAAACTATCCATTTACTACAACGGTGAATAACCTGAACAAATAAGAGCAACCTGAAATATGTTAAGAGAAGCCAGGGTAATTATAGCAATATTCTGCCTGTTTTGTGTATTTGTAATTGTAATGTTAAGCTGTAATTGAAGCAAATGGGGACAAAATCAGGTTAAAATTGCACTTATTTTTCTTAACACGTGTCAAGTTGTTGACGTTATTCACATTTTGAGGGAAATATTATAGATCTAAACACTATATTATTTGACTGGTCTGGCCCAAATCAGATCATATTGAATTGAATGTGGCCCCTGAACTACAAATAGTTTGACACCCATGCACTTCTGAAGAGCTGATCAATAATTGAACTCGATGTGATAGAAGAGGGCAATAGCCAGACTGGATTTGAGAAACACTGATCTACAATATGGAATATAAACCTGGCGGCAAGTTATTGTGGTCAGTAAATTCAACATAATCCATTATTATTTTATTTCTGAATACTTTCATTTATTTCACTGCATTTTTTTAGTCTTCTGTAAAGAACTGTGGTTGTTTTAAAGTGCTTCATAAATAAAATCACATTGAATAACACAATTTCACACCATTTTTTATTTTTTTTTTGCAAAGAATTTTTATGTAAAAACAAACATACGTCAAACTTAAATCAGTCTTTGTTCCGTCCCACATGAGCATGTGATGACAGCTGAACAGTGAACAGATGGTGGTGCTGGATGCTCATGGAGACAAATGTGCACTTGGAATAAAAAGGCTGAACACGTCTAATAACAGTTATTTTTGAAAACTAACAGACAAACCTTCCAAGCACAATGTTTTTGTTTTGTTTGTTTGTTTTTGTTTTTTTTAACAGAAATATCCATATACATTAAAAAATAAACTATCTGGGTAACTGCTGTATTAAAACAAAAACTGAGCAGACTGCAAAATGACATAAAACTAAAGTCTGGGAGGCAGTCGGAGTCAACTGGTTTACAGGAAATATCAGAAAGCAGAATACACCAAACTGAAGAATGACAATGATCTCATTTGGTCTGTTCCGTTAACTGCTTGAGGAGAGAAAGCTGTAGCTCCATCATCCGTTCCAGACGATCGATCTGTCAGAAGGACGACACCATTAACAGGAGTGAATGTCAAGTACAATCATCGGCAAAAGGTTTTACACTCCATGCATTTGATATATTTCATTAGGAATCACTGAAGTCATAAACAGAGTTCCTATAAAGTTACATTTAGGACTGCTTAGAACAGAATTTAATGTCCATTTTACGGTTTGTCCCAAGGTCATATTGGCGAAAAAAATTGCAACTCCTACAATTTAAGAAAATCTATTTATTTCCATCGGCAGAGTTTGAATATTACATACATACTGTACACAGAACTGACTGTTCTGTGTTCATTTCTCAACTGGGTCTGCAAAGTTAATGACAATTAGTTCCTAAACTCAATATAAATTGTTGGGTTAGAACGGCTGAGACTTCAGTCGACCAACGTTACTTTTTATGAAGTTTGGACATTTAAACAGCAAAGACTTCTATGGCTACTTAACTTAAGACCTATCATATCAAATAGAAATAAATAAATAAATTTGAAAGATCATTAAATGAAAAAGTATCAATTCAAGACTTAAGACTTTATAAGACCCCACAGGAACCGTGTATTTGAACTGTACCATTTTTCACACCCACATGCTCTGTTCTTTGAAGGTCAAAACTGGATGATTCAGCAACATAATTAACCACATGCAGGAAATGACACATTGGAATCGTCAAGACTTTAGTTTTCTTTTGTCCTTGTTAACAATAAAATAAAATAAAAATTCCTGAGCATTTGTTTGTGTCTGTCTGACACAACCACGCCTAAAACAAAAAAGATTCATGATAGTTGTATCAAATTTTAAGGTTGTCCAAATCCATTTTTTCCTCTCCTGTACAGTACTGTCTTTGTAATGAAACTGAAACAGAACCATTGTTTACACAGTAAAAATAACTGCACAAAACTGAATTAAACATGATTCAACTAATTAGTAAAATAATTTCTGACCTTGGTCCTCAGGTCCAGGCAGCAGCTGGACGTCTCAGATTCTAAGTTTCAAATAGTAAAGGCATCAGTTTAATGATTTTCTGTGCTGGTTTGCAACAGTTTCAGTGATCTTCAGACTCAAATAATACATCATAGCCATACATACCAGTGGAAATTGATCCTTCACTAACCTTTGAGTGACTGCGCACATGTGTTTGTGTTCTGCACTTGCAGCTGCTCTGGACTCTGAGGTGTTGGTTCTGTGGTTTTGGCACAGCCAGGTGTGGGTTTGTCTTCAGGTACCAGTTTGGACTTGGACGGACCAAGTGTAGCTTTAGTGTCGGTCGGAGCTGTGGCGCTGTCTGGTTGATCAGCCTTCAGATTTGGAGTTGGGCAGGAGTTCTGTGCTTGTTCCTTTGCTTTATCCAAAATCATGGCAGTGACATGTCCACCGCCCTTTTCAGCAGGCAGAGTGAGCGCCAGCACATTAGCAGAGCCGTCAAAGGACTGGACAGTAGCAACAACACCATTTGGCAACAGGTTTTTTAACATTTGCTGTGCTTCCTCTGGCCACTCCGAAGGAAAATGCTCTTTGCCTGAGCCAGGAAATAGTACAAACATTAGTATTCATAGTGTCAAATACAACAGGCAAGACAAATTAAAGAGGACATTCAACATCCAGTTGGGTTTGATAGTCTTTACCAGCAAGGGTGCAGCGAGTGATCTGAAAGGGGAGCTGCAGGAGACGCATGGGGATGGGCAGGATGTGGGACAGAGAGACCTTCTCAGAGTTTCCGTAGTCTGCATAGATGACGTGCACCTCATTCTCAACAATGTCCAGGACCACTGCACGGTACCAGATATTGTCACCTGGAAAAGTACGACCACATCATAGCAGCTTAGAATTCAACACTCTGGCAGCACAGATTACTGAGGCTGAAAACAACCTGCTCCTGCTCTACGGCACAAGGTAACCCCAAAACAAAACAGCAGAAAAAAGGCTTGAATCTTGATTGCAAAACTACAACTACTTTTTGTTTGAAATATCTATTATTGAGCTTTTGGACTTTTATTACAAAAAGTAGAGCAGATAAAAAGTTTGGAGAGGCAGTGTGAGAATAACGTACAGCAAGAATCAGCCTTGGGCTGCTGCCATAGGGCCTTAGTAGTACACACTCCACCAGGACACCCCCAACACACTAGTAAAAGGTTCTAGTATTTAAGATTTGCAAATGCTCAAGTTGTTCACCGCCTTTTGCCCTGTACACAACCACATGTACCTTTCACAGACAACCTTTAAACTTTATCTCTGATCTGAGGCTCAGCATTAGTCGTCAGACCTCAAGGACCATGATTAATCAGCGATCTACCAAGATTCTCCTCCTAAAATTCTGAATATATGTGATCAATTTCAAATCTAATCTTTCTAGCTCAGCCTGTATACAATGATCTCTGAGCTTCCACCATGTTTACTAAAAATATTTCATTAGTTTTGATGTAATCATGCAGTGTTACAGTGCGACCAATAAGTAGACGTGATCATCTCGCCTACTTACTGTATATTCAACTAGATTTAATACATGGGGAACAAACTCTTGGAACAAGCATTTTCTGACATTTGTTTGATGAAGAATAAGTTGAGTGACATGCCGGATACTGTTTTTAAGTGGCTTAAAGTTAAAAAAACCTTTTGGCAAATCTATTGAGACAAATATAAGGCTTCACATTGCAATGTCAGAACTATATATTTATACACAGTATATAATATGTCAAGCAGTATATGTTGGTGTCAGTGAGGACCATGCTCTAGTTATGTGTTTTAAGCATTCTTTTAGCTTGAGACATAAGTGGAAAGTGAAGTATTCCTTTTTCCAAAAAGTGTGGTGGGGTGGGGAGATAGTCCGATTTGAACAGTGAGTATCAGATCCACTACATCCTTCTAAGACAACATCTTTTTCCTATTGTACTTGAAATGACTGGATTATGACTCATGTAGCCACACATATTCTACCTCATTCATACTAGGGACAACAGGACCATATAGCTGAAAAGAAGGTGCAGAAAGAGGAGCTGCTACCAGACCTGTAATGTACAAGTGGAGTGTGTACATTGAGTGCAACACTAGTAACAGATGGACTGGACTGTGCATAGGAAGTAAGTGAGGTACCATTTTGATGTGCACCATTCATTTGTGTCTCAAACAATTCCATAAATGTGAGTCCAGGGACGTGTCCAAATTAAATTGCTTTCTACTAATCATTAGGACAGGCTTTAAAAAGTAATTTTGTGTGTATGTATGATTCTACCAACACAGTTGCTCTAAAGAGCTGGTGTTCCTTTACAATTTGAGAACAGAGCCAGCACTGAAACTCCATTAAAGCAGACCCTGTTGTTAGCTTGCCTGCGGAATGTATGCCAAGCTATAGTCTCCTACTTGTATACTGTGTTTAAAGGAGAGCCGCTCCTACGCTCGGCTGCTCACGAGCTGTGTAATTACATCTGCCAGCAGACACCAAATTACCAGGTTAGGTGTGCAGAAGCAACAACTGCAGGTTGGGTCTCAAGACAAGTCAGGGAACAAACAGAAAATCTGGTTGCAAAAATGGGATAGGTAGTAGTCATGAATCACAATTTCTGAGAAGTCATAAAATATGCCTTTTTTAAAATATTATACGAGTGGTTTAGGGACATTTGTTAATCCTCAAACACAACTCTGTTGACACTGAATCATTTGCTCAGAATGTGAATTATTAATAGATACCAGCAGATTACATTTATGGGTCCCTTTATGTGAATGAAGTTAGTGATGCGTCACCTCAGTTGGTCTGTACTCAGAGGGTCTCTCACCTGTAATTATTAAACAGTGTGTGCAGATAATAGTTCCTGAACAATGGGGGTTTTCCCTGCTGAGACTATCTATTAAACATTGGATGTAATTTTCTCATAAACCATCCCATGAATCTAATCCTTTTTGATGACGTAAAGTGGGATAAAAGTAAAGGACAAAAGAACTGAGGTTATATTCATAAAGCTTCTGTAAAGAGTTGCTTCTAGTGATATAATTCTTTAAAAGAAATTCTAACAATCTCACTTTAACATTAGGATGAAATCCTAGTACAGTTATTATTCACAATAACAGAAAAGTCACATTTGAAACACACATATATACTCTACATATTAATAATAAATAATGGATTACATTTCTATAGTGCTTTTCAGGGCACCCAAAGCACTTTACATTATAAATCCATTATTCATTCAATCTCACATGCTCCCTCTGGTGGTGGTAAACTACAATTGTAGCCACAGTTGCCCTGGGGCAGACTGACAGAAGTGTGGCTGCCAACTTGCACCTTTGGTCTCTCTTGACCACCACTAAACATTCATATGCACTCATACACCAGTGTGAGTGGCACTGAAGGTGAAGTGAAGTGTTTCGCCCAAGGGGGCGAACGGACTGACGAGGACAGAGGAGGATTTGAACCGTCAACCCTTTGGTTAATGGACAACCTGCTCTACAAACTGAGCCATGGCCGCCAACTGTGAAATCATTAGCGACTTTATCATGCTGACATGTTTGTGGTTAGTCTCCATAGAGATGTGCACACATACCACCAAAAACTGCTCATGTAACAAAGAAAATACACTGATCAAACATTCATATATTTGACAATTGCAAGAATGTTACCGTGCAGCATTAACAACAGGGTTTGTCAAAAGCTGGTAATAGATTAAATACTGATAAATGCAGCATGGTAGATCATTAAGTGATTGCCTATCTGTGTTTTAATCACTACTACATGTATTGTAGGGGTAATCTGGGGGTCAAGTTTGATCCTGATTATTAGTTTATCCGAACAGAGTCCAATGAGCTATTGCCGTCGGGCTTTGTCCGTCCATCATCGTCATCCACAATTCACTAAATTTGGTTCTACTCCCACATTTCTTAACAGATTTCAATTCTGATTGATGCATTATATAGATCTAAGCACTGGGCAAAAAATATTATCACTTTGTCAAAATTTGCCTTTGTAAACTATTTGCTTATAACTTTGTTTTCCTCTCTCCCATTTCTCTTTAGCCTTTAACACACCAACTTATCTTGGTTGGAATCTGCAAAAACAAACATGAACCCATTTCTTTTGTCTCTGTATGTTTTTGTTCCTATGTCTTTTTAACTTATTTTCTTATTTTTATGTACAGCACTTTGGTTTCCCCTGTGGATCTTTTAAATGTGCTATACAAATAAAGTTGATTGATGGTTATTTTAAGGTTGAGGAACAGCTTTTGTTGTCATTAGCAATTCTACATTTATCAGTCAGTCAATATATTAGAATTGAAGTGGTCAAGCTTTGGAAATAAGATGTGTCTACGGGTCCTCCTGGTTTGTTTACAGGCTTAAGAAAACCTACCTATGAAACATTTCAGCCAATTGTGCATTTTTAGAGAAATAAGGGGTTAAATATGTGATTGACAGATGTAATTACTGTTCTGCTCTACTCTCTTGCTCAGCACAGAATGTAATATGGCACCTTCTTGACCAACATATTTTGGCTTCGTTTCCTCACAGCTGCTTGAAGCAATGTTGGTCTATCACTCTATATTTAGAATCTTTTTTTTCTCCAAAAGACAAGACTGTCGTTTTTCTGAAATCTGAAACCATGCCAATGTAAAACCCTAGTGACTGTAAAAGTGCACACACATATTAGACATGTATTTCATCATGATCAGAATGATGACTAATGGAACATGGTGTAGTTGGTGACCTTGTTAAACAAGTTTTCCGTACACCTCACAGATTGTCGATGGAGTTTAGGTTTGGACTCTTCTCGATGTGCTCCCTGAACCACTCTTTCACATTTTGAGCTTGATGAAATCCCGACATTGACATTTTGGAATATGCCTGGACTGGAACAGAAGTGAAAGTCCACCGATATCCTGGTCATTCAGTATTCAGTCTCAGCTGACCTAATTTTTTGGACACAATGCTACTGAACCCAGACTTGACCAACTGGAAAATATTCTACCTCCAATTTCCATTCCATTTTTACTCTCCAACTCACTTTTTTTGTTTTAAATAACTGAAAAGCTACTCTTTCTATTATTTAGAGTTGTAGTAATTATCTAACTGGAAGTCCTTACTGATTTTGTTAAATCTAAGTTTTAGACAGACAGTGTATATTCAACAAACAGCAAAGGCACTTCTCACCAGAGAACTTGGCACAGCATGCAGATCCTGGTACTGGTCTGTTCAGGACCGCTGCAGAGGGTGAGGAGTGCTCACTGCTGTAGCAGTAGGCTGCCACCTCCAGCATCACCTCCTGAAGCTTCTTCTCATCCACTACAAAAGAGAAAGTAATTACAGTGGAAAAGTAGGACACATTTTCACCATATTATAAACAACTTTGCCAGACTTACTCTGGATAGGATTAAGCAGGTAGAAAAGAGATGGACTAATGACAGCAGCGATGTAAGGTTGAAAGGTCTCATTGATAGGAAGCATCTGTGTCTTCCAGTCCACTGGGAATGATTGAGCTAAAATGAAATTACAGCACTCCATGTAAATAAATCAGTTTCCTAATGTCATTAACTGGTGAATACAGACACTAGCTGACCTTCTACTGATGTTGTGGTCACGGCATTAGTTGGTATGAACTTTGAACTGGCAGTATCTCTGGAGGTTTTGTTTTCCATTTGCCTGAGCTGATTCTCCTTTGTATTCTTTTGAAGAATATCTACGGCACCCACAGTTGCCTGTGTTTCTTTTGCAATCTCACCAGGGATTTTTGCTAGTTGCTGAGATAGGAGGGCAGCTGCCACATTTTGCCCTCTGCTCTCCAGCTCCAGTCCATAGCCTTTCTCCGTGACAGAAAGCACACGTGCACATAGTTCACCATCCACCTGAGTTTGAAACCACAGCTGGGCTTCACTGCTCCACTCTGAACCCATTGGCTCCACACCTGAGTCCAAACACACACAGCTCTTGATAAACTGTAACCTGGGTCTGCAGAAATTATACAAACACCTGAATCCTGCTCCTTTAAAATTATTTTCTAAAAACATATTCTCTAGCTCAGGACAAAAACATTACCTGTGAGCCAGCAACGAACAGCCTGAAAGGGTAATGTGAGGAGTTTTGCTGTAATGGACCTAAGGTGACTTTTAGCCACTGTCGTGCTCAAACCATAGTCCACAAATGTCAACAACACCCCATCTTCAAACAGCTCGTTTACCATAGCCCGATACCACGCTCCATCACCTAAAATAATGTGAGCGCAACAAGAGAATGTATGCAGTGAAACACAATAACAGAAATCAAAGCATTTCAAATATGAATATTAATAACAACAGCATGTTTCTGGTGACTCATGAAATTAAAAAATATTCAGATTGCATTCATGATAATGAAAGAATGACTGTATTTTGACACCCTCACCAGTATGGAACATTGCACAGCAGGGCTCTCCCACTTTGGGCTCAAACGGGGTGGTCGCTGCCTCACAGTGGACCTTCAACTCTGACTTTAGCTCTGTTAGCCGCTGACAGTCTGATGAACAAACACACAAACTGTTCAAGTAGCACAAAGAAAAGTTTACAAAAATATGAACATATAAATGACTTGGATTCATAGGATTGAGAGATGACACCAGTAATGCATAACATCTCACACTCAATTATACATTAATAGATTAATATTTACTCTGTCTACAGCAAAATAAAGTTGCAACTTATTTTATTATCTAAAATGTGTCCATTGTTATTGTGGCAATTAATTTTCAAGCAAAAACAAACAATTTTCATTCTTAAATAAGAAAAATACTGTTCTGGCCCAGTTTTTTTCTTTTCATAACAAAGTCACTGTACCATCCTTGCATTTCAGATTATTGGTTAGTGAAAAACATATTCTGATGGCACAACTAAGAGGAAATGTTAGTATGAAGAAAGACATTAAGAGTTAATTTTACAATAAATGCTTCCAGCGGTGATTCAGTGAAAACTGAGCCAGACATGTTGCTAAAAAACAGTAATACTGGTAAGTTACAACAATACCTGTAGGATTGTTGATTTGACAGTAAAACTTTCCAGGGTTCAGCACAAAACTGATGAGCAGCGCCACCGTCTGGCCCTCACAGGGAAGTTCAACCCAAGACCACACCAGAGGCTCCAGAGCTGAGTAAAACATCAAACATAGCAAGTCCAACTTCACCACAGCATCATTAATAGACCTGCCCACACAGTTTAATGGTTTTCTTTTATGACAAAGCTATAAAATGTTAAGCGGTGATAAAAAAAAAAGAAGAGATGAATTTCCATATACATATATCAAATCATAAAACTTCAATAGTCAACAAAATACCAGAGAGAAAAACAAATACAATCTCAACTATGACTAATGATTTTTCCTATAATATTCAGACTCTTAATAATGATCTCAATATTTTGTAATACGACAATTGTTGTACATACATTCCTCTAAATATTTAAATTCTGAGGTTTAATGCAAGTGTCTGTGCCTTACTATTAATAATTGCTTTTTACCATGTGTTTTCTGTGCAGAGGAAGGGGTTGTGTTCTCAGCCTGCTGGTTATTACGGGTGTTAAGCGGAGCAGGTGCTGCAAAACCAGCACAGAGCAACAGCTCTGCTATGTTGGCCTGAGGGTCACTCGCCTCATCAAACAGAGTCACTAAGACCTTGCCCTCGTGTGCTCCCTGGATCTCAATGCGCAATATTCTATTTGATACTCTCGTCTGGAGGGCCAACAGGCAGTCCTCTGACCAACCCTCCCCAACATGTTGCACCCCTAGAAAGGACCCAAAAGACAAAACTTTTACAAAGGGCTCAATTAATAGAACATTTCTTTGAATACATTAAACACATTTTTGTTCATTACTACAAGCTTCTCTACACAGATGTTACCTGCTAAACTACAAGCCACTGCTTGGACTGGCAGAGCCAATAAGGAAGGGCTGATTGGCTGCAGCTGACCCAAGTCCACCTCTTCAGAGTTGCCAAAATCAAGGTAACCAACACAGACACGTTTTTCTGATGAATAAGCCAGTATTTTAGCCCTGTACCACTGCTTGTCCTCTAGAAGAAACAAAAGTCACAGAACTGATTCATAAAAGCATGGTCATTTGAAACCATAAGCTTTATAAACAAACCTCATTATCAGACATGATCTTGATGAAGATTTTTTAAGTGGCAGAAATGTATACTTTGGTTAGAGAACTGTAGATCTCAAAACTAAAAAAACTAATTCTGACAACGAATCCTGCAATTATTAACCTGTAAACATATAAAACTTGCTCACAGTTCACTTAGTTGATGATTGACAACATTTCATAAACATTTAACATCTCTTTTTTTTCTTGTACCTGAGAACTGAGCACAGCACACAGTACCAGGGGCTGGTCTGAAATTATTGGACACTGGGACCAGACTGCAGTGTTCTCTCAGCTTCAGCTGCAACTCCTGGATCACTCCTGTCAACAAAAACTCCCAGGTAAATCTCTCATATCAAACCTCTGTACTAAACAATTCAACCTGGAAC
Organism: Siphamia tubifer; assembly: GCA_020466265.1. Taxonomy (NCBI): domain Eukaryota; kingdom Metazoa; phylum Chordata; class Actinopteri; order Kurtiformes; family Apogonidae; genus Siphamia; species Siphamia tubifer. The sequence continues at coordinate 23,034,399 of CM035801.1, read as the reverse complement.
AAAATATGGCTAGTCAAAATCATGGAACGGGCAGAGAAATGTGTGATGATTAGCTTACAGTTTATTGATTATTGGCACTGGAGTTGATGAAATGTACAAAAAAAATTCAATGCTAGGTAAGAAAATTTTACATGTAGTTTTGTCCTCTTCATCTCTGCTAGATGCACTAAGATACGTGAAAGGAAAAAAATTATACGATTAATAATTTGTGTATTTGTATTATCATACCCTCAAATATTTAACACTGAATATGGGATGGTTTCAAGTTAATTCATTGCTTAATTTTTGATGATCCACTTTTAGGTATTGGTAAAGATTCTGAAATGCCAGAGAGTAACATCAAGTACAGAATGACCTGATGGTACATGTGGACAAGCAAGAAATGTATGAGATTTTGTATTTTAATGAGCAACATTTTTTCTACTGTTGAGATGACAGTTTTATTATTAATAAAACTGATTAATGCTTTAAATTATTTTTTGTTTGATATATTACAACCCAAACTCGGTAAGATATGAGATTTACAGAATCTCCGTACTGAACAAAATCACAATGTTGGCCATATTGGATTTCAAAATGTCTGCCATTCACGATTTTGTGATTCCTTGAGTTTTGGAAAAAAAGACCAAAGTTTTGATGGAAAATCATAAGGCACGCATTTATGAAGGTGGTAGCACTTTCGATACAATATCCAAGATGGACACCACTTCATGCGCGCCAGGCGGGATATGATGCAAAAAAAAAAAAGAAATTAAAAAAAAAAAAAAAAATCAAATTTCGATCTTGGTTGCCCAGTTTAATTTAATTCTTCCAATGCAAACCTGAGTTACACCAATTTCTTTAAATTGTGTTTTTTGTGCTAAAGTGGCTCATTTCAAGGTGTGTTTCTCCTATAGTAATATTCTACATTTTTTGTTGGAAAAGAGCCATCATTGTCGTTCACAGATTTGTTCATCAAAACCTTATTAGTGAACCGATTTTGAAAATTCACAAAGCTTTTTCATCTTTAAACCCAGTCCAACTGGATAAATGCATCAAATTAACTATCTGTTGAATGTCATTTTGATGTGGTAATGCTACTAAAAGACCAAATATGAATATTATGATTGGAAGTGATGCTGCTGCCAAGTTTAATCTGAAATAGTCAGAATGTCATTTGATCTGTCTGACATAAAGCACACAGATTTAGCAATCTAATTTTTTTTATTAAAACTACCATACCTACTTGCATTTAGTTTAACACTTAATTTGTTTCAATTATCACAACAAAATCAGAATCTATGATTTGTTTTTTGCAATTTCCCATTAAAGATTATAAAAACATCAGCAATAAATGAGTTAATAAAGCAAATAATGCTGCTCACAAGTGAAACTTTAAAATCAACTTCTTACCAGCATTCTCCACCTTCTGTACAACAAATTTATCTGGTGACTGAAAGTGGGTGACCACAACAAAGAAAGAGTCTCCCACTGCTTGCGTCAATGACTCAGGAGTCTGAGACCCGGCGTTGTCATCCTTCCCATCAGATAAGCGCTTGAAGTTGTCTATAGATGCACACACCATGGCATCTGAAAAAACAAGGGGACTTTAAGACATTTTAACAAGCTTCAGTACAGTATCAAACATGAACATTTTTTATTGAAATATTTCAATAATTGTATACAGATTTTGACTTTAGCAGTTTTTAAAATAAGAGCAGATGCTCTGTACAGTTTCATGCATTTGTGATATAACAGAGAAATACACACACACACACTCACACACATATATATATATATATATATATATATATATATATATATATATATATATATATATATATATATATATATATATATATATATATATATATATATATATATGTATAAGTCTTACTTATATCTTGCTCAGTCGGCGTTGTATTCACTATTTCCTTTTCTCCATATCCATGTTCAAGGAGAAATGTGCTCAAATTATTTCCTAAAACCAAGGACAAATGAAGTAACTTGAGAATTTTTTATTTTTTTTGCATCTTTTGCCTATGTACGTATAATACAATTTGTAAATGATACCTTACAACAAATTCAACTTGCATAAACCTACCCATAGAAAGCACAATATCCACTGCACAGGCATGGCTATTCCCCATCATTTCTGCCGGAATCACAGTCACCGTTTTTCCAGCCAACATTCGTCTTACAGTGACGCAGCACTCGCCTGACCAGGTACTCACTGCTGGCACCACTCCAGCAATGCAGCACTCCATTGCCTGAAAAAACAAAAAACAAATATAAGACCTACTTCAGTTCGGCGAGATGTAAAACATGACAGACCTGTCAATGTATTTTTTTTCAGTTGCAGTGAGATATTACGTATCAGAACTTTACTTGACCACTGGCCAGGCAGTAACAACATTTATGGTATAAAAATATTCATGGTCATGTTTAAATCTAAAGGTGAGTAAAGAAAACAACTTCAAGGAGTCTTTAAAGGTACTTACACATGGACAAAATGGCTGTAGTGTGTTAGCCAAGGGCCTAATCCTTTCAGTAGGAACATCCTCTTCATTGCCAAAGTCAATGTAAAGAATTTTAGCAATCTTCTGGTCAGCAGCCCAAGTCTTGACTAAGCCCCGATACCACTTCTAAATATTACAAAAGTAAACAAAAGACCATTGCAGGGTATTGACCATACATACGCAACACATGGATTTAGCAAATATACATGTATTGTCTGTGAGTATATTACCCACAGTTTGTGGCCTTTACTCACCAGATCAGTGGAGTATTGCACTGCACACACCTCATCCACACAGGGGACATATGCTGTTGGTGAGGGGCAGCTGTAGATTTCCTGAAGCTCTGTGATGATGTTTTGTAGAGCACCCAAGAGCTCTGGGCTTTGCACAAGGATGAAAAACCTACTAGGGCTATAGAACTCTAGGACTGTTGCCTAAAACACATGCAAATACAATAAATTAATTTACTTTTACTGTATTTAAGAGAAACAGTTTTAGCAACCGAGAGAAAATTATTGTGTAGTACCTGCATTTCTGTTCCTTGAATGACTTTGGCCATATGCAAGTCTTTCATATAGATCCTCTGGGTCCTGAGTGCATCACCATGCTTTGGCAGGAGTAAAATCAACAAACATCGGCAATTGAAGGTTGTTTCAGATTGGGACATGGCACCAAAACAATTTCAGTTTGATATCACTAAAACATCAGAATTACCTTTGGCTCCAAAGTATCAGCTACATTTGCAATCCCTGGTGAAGTGCAGGTTTCTTTAAGTTGTTGTCTTCAGAAAAAAAAAGTCCCCATTAAGACGAAGAACTCTAACCGGCCTATTTTAAATTGTATTACAATTGTATCTTAAAAATCACAGGTACTGAGGTACTCTCTTACTTTGCAGCTTCTGCTTCCACATACTTGCACATGTGTTTATGAGCATTCCAGTCTTCTGCCTGACACACAACAGAACAATAGGGTGTCTTCTTGCACCGCCTGCATCTAAAATTTCCTGTCAATGGCAGTAAAGGTCATTATTTACCTCACTTTTGCTGAAAAGAATGATATGCAAGTCAGATAATGTGATGTAAAGCATTATAAACAAAATGACTATGCTGGCGTTTTTTTCAAGATGTTTGAGCATACACATTACCTTGTTGTCCACAGTAGTCACAGAAGTGTACAGTCAGAGCTGGAAGTGTATGACTTGATATCTACCAGGAAGAGAACAACAATTTAAAAACAGTCCCATATTTTCAATCCAACAAAATAAAACTGGAGTATTTGTACATACAGCTGACTTAGCACCGGTTTGTGAGTTCCCAAAACCTGAAAAACAAAACATGTAATATTTTTGAATATAAACACAATATATATTAAGATATGGATATTCTGTGATTAACCCTCAAAAATCCAAACTGTGAGCAATCTGAAGCATCTACTCATTTAATATGTGGAAAAACTGCTGAACCAATAATCCTATTAATACATGGAAATAATTTGGATAAAATGCAGTTCCTCAATTGTCATTAAATGTGATCCATTTCGATGTTCAAAGGCTCTGTAGTAAATGTGAATACACTGTCATTAAACATTGATTCATCAATAAAGCCCATGTAATAAAGTAAATGACATTGGTAGTAAATACTTGTTTTTTCTTCTGTTAATTATATATTTTGATATATAAAAAAAAATTTTCTTCCATTTTCTCATTTTGAAGGGACCTTTGAATTTACTCTGAGTTTTTTTTTCAGGGTTTGTCTAGGTATCAGCAAATCTGACTTATGTTCACATCCAAACACATTTGACACCCATATACAACTGCAGATTCAGTTTTATGACAGTTTACTGTTAAAAGGCTAGGTTCTGAGCAGTTCCTCTTCCAATTACTTCTGCTGAAACTTGGTTTTTCTAACATTTGCTGATACTCCCTCAGCTCTTTTGCAAGAACACACTCACAGCACACTGCATTCAGTGTTGTGACTTCATGCTTCAGCAACAATAGCCAATTAAAAGTTTTTGCCTGCCAATCATTAAACCCTACTTCCAATCTAAATTATTAAAAATGTATACAACAAAATAAATTGTGACTAACAATGCTTTTTTTCCTCTCCATCAATTGTGTAATTTTTAATGCCTCTGGACATAGATTGTAATACTTTCGAATGCCTTTTAAGGCTTTAATTTTCGCAAAATCTCTTTAATGCTTTTCAATGACTCACAGAAATCCTGTTTAATAATATCTACATGATCAGTAAATTAAATAATAGTGATACAGCGCTTAATTGAAAAATGTTAATTGCGGAGGAAAAATATCTAGAATTGGCTATATATATATATATATATATATATATATATATACATACACACACAGTTCTGTGTCTTTAAGGAGTAGTTTCAAAACCAACAATTAAAATGTGTATATCCTCCTAAGACCCAGGAAAGTGAAACATTTAGCCTTTTTACATTAAATAATTGTCTTAATTGGAAACAGCATAAGGGATTTTTTAGGATTTTTATTTGTTCCTTTATGTCCTTTACATTGGACATAGTCTTTAAGTAAAACTGCCAAAAGAGGAAAAAATGGGTCTTAGGAGGATATCTAGTAGTAAAAAAAAAAGTTTTAAAAAATCATGGCGTCCATGCACCATGTCCTTCAACTACTGAAGCGAACCGCGCAGGTTTTCTGGCCGACACACCTTGTCCTGGAGAAGGGGAAGTATTTGACGTTATCAGGGGAGTCGACGTCGGTTTCCTGAGCGGCTGGGTGCAGTCAAACAGGTTGGAATGAAATTGGTGGTCCATGGCTGTAACAATAAGTTCAATATTGCGTTAACTGATAAAATGTGGTGGAGTTTTGCTAGCAGCACCTGTTAACTCTAGCATGCTAACACGAGACGTATTACTTTTAGCCACTTGAAATAAAGTGAAAATTGATATATAATTCAGCAAAGACTTCTTTGACAAATATAAATATTGTAGTACTTCAAATACCAACATAAAAACGCGAAATTATGGATTATCTAATATTTTTGTATGCAAAGGACAAGTTTTACCTGATAACACGTTTTACCACTGCAGATAAAAGTGACGCACGTGCGCAGTAGGATCTTCAGACAGGAAGTATGGTTTCGTATGTTTGAAATGACAGAAAACAAAAATATATATAAAAGTATTTTGGGGAAGTGTGTAAAAATTGGTGATATGATGTTTAATCTCATATTAATATTTGGAGGAAAATTTAGGTCAAAATTTGACAGACCAAACTTATGACCACAGTTCAGATGTAAAGGTAAAAATGATACGTGTATCAAAGGTTATGTATGTAGATAGCAAAAATAAATAAATTTAAAAGCACTCAAAGAATGCATACTCCGTCAAGACAGATCAACCCCCCTCCCGATAGACACAGGTGTTCCCCACCCAACCCCACTGATCACCATCAAACTTGTATCACTTGTTCCTTGTGTCAGCATTAACATTTCCAGAACATTTCAACCAAATCCATCCCCAACTTTTTGAGTTATCTTGCTAAGAATCTGTGCCCCCCCCCCCTCAACATAGCTCCACCGACCAGCACCAACATTTAATCACTTGTCCCTTGTGCCAGTATCAACGATTCCTGAAATTTGCAGCCAAATTGGTCAATAACTTTTTGCGTTCTCTTCCTAACAAACAGACAAATGCTGGCAAAAACATAACTGTTATTCCTTGGCGGAGTAACAATTCAACGCACATTCATGCATGAGTGCATGTGAATGGAATCTGCTGATCAATAAAATGTTTTAAGCATCTGAGAAAAATTTAATTATGGTGCTATTTTTTTGGTGAATTTCAATGATGTGTTTCCATGTTGGTAACATTAAACAGTTGCTTTATTTAATGTAATTTAGAACAAATGTGAAATATTGTTTTTTAAGTCATCAGTGAAAACAAATTGCAAGGAACATACACCTATTTATCGTTCTAGTATGTGATGCCACTCATTAATTCAGAGGTGTTTGTTCCTGTGTGGCATAAAATTATTATGTTGAAATGTCTTCAGTAATGGAACCAACTGCTTTTGTCCTTAGATTCTCTTTCCCAAGTGGTACATATCCAATCTATTGCTTAACTTTAAAAAATTAAAGAAAAATATCTGATATTAATTAAAAAATTTGCCCAAAGTTAGAGACATTTGTATACTAAAACCAAAGCACTAAACGTTTTTTATTTGAATCATCGAAAAGTAGAAACTAGATGAACGACAAATGTCATGTATGTGACATGTTTATCTTTCAGTTTTTCGTAATTGTTTTCCTTCAGGCAGAAAAGGTGGAGGAGTACCTGCTGTATGATGACGTCAGACTGACGTCACTTATCGCTGTTCTGCCATTGGTTTATATGAACACATAGCCTCTCTGGCCGTGGCCATATTTGTTGATGTGTCATATCAAAGTGACTGGCTGGGGTGATCAGCTGGAGAGACAGCAAGCTCAAAGTTCATCATTACACAGATTGCCTCCGAATTGAATTACACATGGATTTCTTGCATTCGGTGGGTGAAAATGCAACGCATATTACTGAGCCATGCAGGTCACTGATGATGGAAGGTAGTGTTCGCTACGTTAGCCGCAACGATAACTGCTCTTACTTGTAGCTAACGCTTCTCTATACAGCCTTAGCTTAGCAAGCTAAAGTTAGCAGTGCTCAATCAAAATGTCATTCCGTTGGTTAGGGTTCGACTAAATGAGCGACTACTAGTATGTTGTCTTAAAGCATTTACGTTTTTGCATGTGACTGTGTGTGTATTTCTTGTATTCATAGCTGGTTAACAGGCTTGTTAGCCAGCCAACATTTTCAGATATGCTAACCTTAACCTATATTAACGGAGGTGTTGTCAATTCGCTCGTAAATACTGACAGGCCTGTCACTTGTTGATTACACATTAACCTTCCCGACGCATCAATGAGTATGTTTGTTTTAAACACGACCAATGTCTGTCATTTGCTATTTTTTTTATCATGTTATGTGTCATGACACCTGTCACAAGTGCAGCAGCCACAGGTTACATGTATTTTAGCTGTTGAATAGATATGCTCGTACCAGTTTCATAATGTTCTTTATCCTTATGGCAAAATGATAATTATTGTCACCTTTACATTTTAACAGTGAGGGATTTTTTTTTTTTTTACAGAGGTTAACTATTACATATGGTGATGTTTTGTGTTTCGACTTGCGTTTGGAATGTCACAGTGCCCTCAGTATTGTACATAATTTTTCAGATCAGTAATCCAGGAGTATTTGATACCATAGCTCTTAGCTATTCATGTCTTCCTGAACATATCAGAATCTGACAGTGACTCAAAAAGACTAAACTTTACAGAGATGGGACACCATCTTTGTACAGTACTCAAAGAGCATGGAATTGTGAATATAACTGCTCGAGTAAAAGTGAAAGTGTGTGGAGTATTGTTTACTCCCTCTATTCTCCAAAGTAACCATTAGAAATGCTATTGGTGGGCTTTTTAACATGGGTCATGAAATAGCTAATACCTGTAGGGAAAATGAGAATGATAGTATAAAATATATTTCTAAATGTAAGTCAATTGTATTAAATTTTGTACCTGCTGTTTGGACTGGCATGTTTATTCCATCCTTAACAGTATTTTTGTTTTTAGAGTTATTCACAGAACTCCAACGACTACACTATTTTGTGTAGTTATCTTGAAATACCAATTGTAACAGTGTGACATTCTTCACTACTCACCTAAGTGTGATGATATCATTAAGTGCCACACCTTCTTGTGTATGTCACTTCATTATGTGTTAGGGTGTGTTTTTTGGGCATGACTTTGAGATATGGTTTCATTTTGGTAACATCATTTTGTAAGTTACTGTAAGGAAATGTATATTGAGTCTAGGTGTTTTTCCATGCATGACAGAAGACTAGGATTCTTGCTAATGACCAGGAATAAGCAACAGAAAAAAATACTGGGCAGGAATTTATGATATAATGGTAATTGTAAAACAATAATTAAAACTTTGGAATCTGCTCATTATTTAGTTCACAGGCTCTCTTCCTGTCTTCACCAGATTTGAGCTGTACTAAGCCTGTGGAATAGCTTGGTGCTGCTTCAGGTCCAAACAACATGGAAGGATCAGAGGTTGAATCAGTGTTGGAGGAACTGCCCCCAGGGAATGACTTTCACAACAGGACATCTACCATGGAAAATGAGGAACAAGTCTGTCATAACAGTGAAGATGAGCCTAAAAAGTGTAGTGAAGTGAAAGATGAAGCACAGCTTGACAGTGAATTAATAAAGAGTGTACCAGATGCTCTGATAGACTTTAAGACAGAGCCAGAAACTCAAATACACAGTCAGACACAGGAACAGGAAAGTCAGCCATCTACAGAAACCAGTTGTCATACTGGTTTAGTTTCTGTCAAAGGTGATGGACCTCTTTTTAGTCTTTCAAATGAGGCTAATGGTGCTACAGTGGCCCCAATTGCCACTTTGGCCAATGTTGTAGAAAGCTCCCCTTCTGTTCTTGAGGGGACAATAGAAACTTTGTTGACATTTGATGAAGTGAATGATTGTCCTGCCATCAGTCTCAACAGCAGTGAGAAGCCATCAGTCTTAGTTGCCAATTATCCTCTAGAACATTTGCCTGTTGATGACAGCGGGTCAGCTGAGAGTCCATCATCCAACTCTGAACAAAGCTCTTCCAAAAACTCACCTACCGACTTGACAACCACCTCTGGAATCTCTAATGGTCCATCTAGCCCCAACTCTGACACTGTCAGCTCTTCACTTGCTTCCAGCCCTCAGAGCAGTGCCAACATATCAGCCCCTTTACATACCTCATCAAGCCCGTATGACACGGACTGCAGCCGAAAGCTCATTTCCCAAATCCAGCGCTCACTGTCACAAGAGTCCCTGCTGGATGAGCTAGAGTCTGAACTGATGTCCTGCCAGCTGTCTGAGAGTGAAAGTGGAAGTGAGAGGAAGGAAAGCCCACCTGTCAATGGGCTCCCTACAGACCAGGAGGGCTGTATGGTGGTCTTTGAAAAGTGTGTCCAGTACAAGTATGCCCAGCAGGAAAAGGCTATTCAGAGGTAAACTACTATTTTGCACAAATAATTCAATATTTTTCAGTGTCTGGTATATTAATTAATCTGTGTTAAGTGTAAGTGCCATACAAGGGCAACTTTATTATAAAGAACAGAGCTTCCATTGTACTGCACTTTTTCAGGAGGAGATTAACCCACTTGTTAATTGCCACCGTTCCTTTTTGCCGTGTATTAAATCTGCTGTGATTGAGCCGACACAGGGAAATAATTGTTTGAAAGCCTAAGCAGTGCTTTGTGTGCTAATAAAATTGCACTGGTTGACCTGTACAAGAAAGCTTGCACAGTGTCCTATCCAGCTCTAGTCTAGTATCACAGTTCAGAAATTACAATTATTCTAGAACTACTCAGTACTTTGATTTATATGGGGATTAAGGACAGAACAAATTGCTTTTGGATAGAACTACATCTGATCAGAGCAACAAATCAAGTTGACAGTTGGCCCAGTTCGTAAATGAAATGAAAGAAATCCTGTTGGAATTATGACATACCCATTTTTGTTATCAGTCGAGTATAGTTATTTATTCTTTTAAGTGGAAACAATCTTTCCAATTTGCTTAACTTTACCCTATAGTGGATTTATAAGACGCTACCACTTCTAAGACAATTCCACATAAGCCTTAACAATGTAGCTAACCCATGCCAGATAAATGCTTATAATGTCCAAGTCTGATCTACTGTAGGTATCTATTTTAAAACTGGAGGGGGAGTGAGGTGAATAGGAAATAAACAGTAGGTTTCAACCAGATGTGTTAAGGTCACAGGATAATTGGTAATTAAGATTATTTAGTGTTGGACCTGAACCTGGTTGTTATGTATGCTTGTGTATAGATTGCTTGAGGAAAATAAGCGACACCAGGAGCTCATCTTGGGCATCTGTTCAGAGAAAGACACCATGAGGGATGAGTTGAAGAAAAGGGCAGAGACTGAAAAACAGCACATCACCAGCATTAAAAAGGTTTGTTCTCTACTCCTGTGGCTGACATTGGTTGATTGTGACAAAGACGTATTGACTGGTTTAAATCACAGTTGGCGTGACTGATGGGATCTGTCTATTGGACATGGATAATAATGTAAACCATGTCTCTCTAAACAACAATGACAGCCATTGTCCACTGTAGTTTTCCCATCAGCAAGGAAGCACTCTGTTGTGTTTTTTGTAACTTCTGGCCTTTGCTATGCCATTGACCACATTCCAACTTCATTTTGCGATTACTTTATTTCAGGAAATGTAATGTTTATATTGAGATAGTTTCTATATTATGAAGTCTTACTACTCGATAGTCATATATCCAGATTATTAGATTAGAATTCTAAAGTAAGTATGATCATAGCAAATGAAGGGTAGCACAGTTTACATGATATGTTTTAAAAATCATTCTCAAAAGCAGGCTTTGCTTATAGCTGTAGGGGACAACAGAGGACAAACATGCGTAGTAACACCAGACATAATTAAATCAGGAGAGTGGCCTATATAGATGGTGATTAAGCAAATCAAATAAAGCGGTGTGGAAGGAGAAAAGCACACAGACTCCTGATAACTAGCCTTCAGCATGTTACATGTATATTAAAGGTGGTATTCATTAACTCTGCTAAGGAAATTATGTGATCACCCACTGCCATCCATCAATGCAATTACATAAACACCATTAATTGCCTTGAAACTTACCATCAACATAGCTAGCGCCCAAAGTACAAAGAGGTAGCAGTGCTCTTTTCATTGATATTGGTAGATCATTTTTGCCACAGGAGAAACCATAACTGATTCAGCTCTGCTTGGTAAAAGGGTTGAGTTTGATGCGGAGGTTGTGTCTTTGTCATTGTGAGACTGTCAGTAAAAATACACTATAGCAATAATTTTGATGAAACTTGATAGAAGTGTAGGGCACGAGTCAAGGATGGACATTTTACTACACATACAGCTAAAGGTTGCAGTATTTATCTTTTTCCCCAACATGGCAAGATGTGCATTGCCTTCCAATACTGTGGTGCCTTGGTGGTTATATGCACTTTCAGAATACCATTATGCTACTAAATGAGGAACACACAAACATCAAAATTCATATCTTCTTGCTGAGCTTTGTCACTTATTTTGCCTTCAGAAGTTCTGTGCCATTCTGAGAAGCAGGTTAGCCAAGGTGTGGCCCACACTAAACTGTTACCCAACATGTCACTCATCCTGTATGCTCTTTGCGTCTGCAGTTGGAGGGCAGGGTGGAGGAGCTAATGAAAGAGCTCAAAGAGTCTCGGGATAAACTGATGCACCAGGACCAGGCAGCTAAAGCTGCCCTCCAGCAGATGCAAAGGGAGATGGCTTATCGTGTGGAACAGGTATCACTGAGACCCAAAGACACAGATTATTTCTTAAACTGGTCACATAACATAGCAGTGTCTACCCAGTATTTCATTTTAAATTGCTATGCTGCTTCCATCTCCTCATACCTTATAGAGACTCATATAGAATACAGTGTCAATAATGTGTGTGTGTGTGTGTTTTTTTTAATATTAGAATGGGGTAATTTATCTACTGATATATTACAGATCATTAACATGAGCTCAGAGTACAAATCATGTGGTCAGATATCTTATTGGACTAGTAATTTCATACAGAAAAGAGACCATGAAGAATCTGGCCCACTGAATTCAAACTACATACATGAAAAGAAAATGTATAATGGAGAATATAATTTTGTGCAATCTACAGAGTAAAGAAAAATAAGTTACAACTGACCTGGTATTTTTCCATATCACATATCATGTGTACTGTTGGGTACAAAAGTGGTTGAGGTCTTTGCACTCCAAACTCTTGTTATTGCAGATGTAATCACTTGGTAAGTGAATATTGCTGGAAAGCACATTTTTCATCCAGTAGTTTCCACACCTAAAAAATGTGTAGAGTACTTTTGCCCCTGACAGTTTTGTCACACCTCAGAGTTTTTAATTTCGCTGTTCAGTGAACAATAGCAGGTGGATTTTGTAGTCGGTCGACTCCTTTAAGCCTTTACCTTGTACTGTATAAGTCCTTTTCGGTGCAGAGATGTTACCCAGGTACCTGTTGTTGCAGAGGTTTGAAACAAAAGTTAGTAATACCAAACCTATGAGTTTTTTGTTTGTTTTTAAATGAAGATTGGGTCAGAATTGTTCCACAAATCCACACCAAATTACATTTTTCATATACTGATTTACAGACTTAAAATGAAAAAGTGAGTTTATTAACTTAAGCGAAAGAATAATGTAAAATTAAAAACTCCTCCAGGTGAACAAGAAGTGTGATGAAGCTCGCCAAGAGAAGGAAGCCATGGTGATGAAGTATGTGCGAGGGGAGAAGGAAGCCCTCGACTTGAGGCGGGATAAGGAGAGCCTGGAGAAGCGTCTGAGGGAGGCCACCAAGGAGGTGGACCGCCAGGCTCTCAGAGGAAACCAGCTGGCTCAGGAGAAAGGCAGGCTGCAGCAACTGTATGAAGCCAAGGTAGAGTTTATGTCATCTCACTGTAGCATGTTATTGCATCCAAGTATTGAAACTACATGAACATTGCATGTATATCCAGATGTATAAATATGTCAGTGCATCACAAAGATGAGGCATTCTGAAGGAATCGGAGCAGAAAACACAGGTCACATGTTCTGTTGCTGTAGCTTTAACCTGCTCTGTATGTGTTCTCAGGAAGGGGAGGTTAACAGATTTTCTCGAGAGGTGGAAAAGTTGAAGGAGGAGATCAATTCGCATCTCATCAAGGTTAAATGGGCCCAGAACAAGCTGAAGAGTGAAGCGGATGCACACAAGGTAATTTAGTTGTGTTGTTTTTAAGTTTGTTTGTCTTTTTTTTTTTTTTTTTTTTTTCTTTCGAGGTCACATTATCTGTCATTTTACATACTGTGTATAATGTCTATCTATAGATGTAAAGACAGATAAACAAAAAGGGGTGCAATGACTGAAATACTGTAGTAAAATATTCTCAGCAACCTAAAATAGACTTAATGGGAAGTAAGTGTTTTTCCCATTCCATCCTTTCCTTCCTGAAAACCTTTTTCCATGTATAAAATCAACACTGAACATTTAACATGTATTACATGAACAAAGGGTTCACATGATATTTTGGGGGGATTTTAAGCATTGGTACCAAAAAATAAAATATAATTTGTCTAATTTCACCTACTATTTATAACCTGACTATCATGATTGATTTTGAAAGTGAGACTTAAATATGACTTTTAGGTTAATTTTCTTCATTTTTTTTCCCCCCTTCCTTGTCCAGATATGCATCTCCTGTTTTTAGCATATACGTGACGCCCTCCCAAGTCATATTATCTACTGCAGTTACATACAAAAGAAATTGAAAGAAAGTAAAATAACATGATGATGTTTGTCTTGTGATTGAGGGTCTAAATGAAATGGGGTGAAAATGGCACAGTAATGATCCTGCAAGAAAATAGTCATTAAGGATGTAGCTATTTTTATGAATGTCCACAACAAATAATGCTTTTCTTTTATTTTTAAAAGCCTCCAAGCACATACAAATGTATAAACGGAGAAAAAGCAATAACACTGTTGTTGCTCAAGGCTATAAGAGCTAGACCGCTAATGTTGCTCTCTGGACCAGATCGCATGGTAGATGCATTTGTAAATCATTCTGTTGACACATACATGTTGGCAAGAAAACAAAGTGCCCAAATGAAAATAAGTTTAAAAGAAAATCTCACAGCTGCTTTTTATTTGCTTTCCTGACTTCAAAACTAACCTTTATTTGGTGACATACAATTGAATAAAATAAATGACATTTTTATTTTTTCTTGTATGATTCAGTGAGACATTATTTATGTGTCTGTGCAGGAAACTAAAGACAAACTGAGAGAAACCACATCCAAACTTACCCAGGCCAAAGAAGAGACTGAACAGATCCGCAAGAACTGCCAGGACATGATCCGAACATACCAGGTATGTGGTATTTATCACATAGATGTATTAGTGTACTCGCATCCAAGAATGTTAACAAAGACAAAATGTTTGTGTGAAAGAATGACAAGTATTAATTTGTGTTTGTACTTCTGAAATATTGTACAGGTTAGGGTTTTGAAAAAAATAAAATAATAATATATATATATATATATATATATATATATATATATATATATGTTTATACACACACAGTTTTTTTATGTTCTACTGTATGTACACTGTAGTCTCATATAAGGAGACTGTATGTCACTTTGGCCTGTTATCTTTTGAATGCAAGTGTTACATATTCACTTTTTTGAATAGAATAGCAGTTTCCTTTTGTACCTTGTGATGGTAGTAAAGAGCTGTGTAAGTTTTGTCTTCGTGGTGGGAAGATGAGTTTGATTTAGAATGTGGTAGGATGAAGAACATCAGCATTAAGCAGAAAAAGAAAAGGAGAAAACGGCATAAAATGACAACAATTCCTCTTTTTTTTTTTTCTACTTAATTTTTATCGTAATATGAAAGGAAATTTGTCGGAAGCATAAAATGGTCATTGTTGCCTTGGCTCCTCTCTGCTTTAAAAAAAATACAAATAATTATATATATATATATATACATACATATTTTATTTTTATTTTTTTTAATTGTAAAATTCTTTAAACCTTTCTTTTCTTCAGGAATCAGAGGAGCTCAAGTCTAATGCGTTGGACGCAAAACTGCGGGAAACCAAAGGGGAGTTGGAAAAACACAAGCAAGAACAAACGGACCAATTAGAGGTGACAACCACTGTGCACATTTTCTGACATTCATGTAAACGCATGAACTTAGCCACTGAATTGCTATCACACAGAGCCTACGTTATCTCCACAAAATTGGAGGTTGTGTATATACAGCAATCAAAAACATGACTTTGATTAAACATGTATATGCACTCATTTATTTCTACAGGGGGATCATTCAGTCTGTTATCGATAGTCTTAATGTCAACTCCTCTAGTAAAAATCTTTACTTTCAGCTGTTTTCATCAGACCGAGAGCTGTAATTGCCTTAAGTAGGAATGAGTAACAGATTGGCACAGATTCTCTGCAGGCAGACTCGCATGTGCATGGACTCGGCCCAAACACAGAGACCTGTTTTTCCTCTCTCTGACCCATTCTAAACAGTGTATGCTTTAAAAATAAGTGACCTACAAATAATCAATATCAGCTTGTGCTTTTAAACACCCCAGAAGGCATTGTTCGTTTCTTGCTATCCACAGTCCTCTTCATTCACTCCTAGTCCTTAAATACTTTTTGAATGTTTTGAATTGAAGTATATAGTCATCAGATTGATTTTAAATATGAGCTTCATTTCAGGATCAGTGATTTGTGTTTTCTCGTTGTGTACATTAAATTTTTCTCCTTCTGCTACATAATGCAGTAGGATATACAGTAGATGTCATCTTATATCTGTCCATCTTGTCGTCAGTTTGTTTTGCAGAGCATAATTGGGAAAACCTTTCAATGTTTTTGCATCTAACATGCTACAGTTTATCACTTCTCTTTTTTTTTTTTGTGTTTGTTTAGCTGTACATCAATCTCTTTTTAACCAGTACAGCAGACAGGTCACACATGTATGTTGCTGATTGATGGAAGGTGTAGTTTTCTACAGTAACTACCCATCTTGTCAGTCAGCGAAATTAACCTAACACTAACATCACTACAATTGAACCCTATCATCAGGTATCACTTTCCCAGTTAATGTGAGCCATTTTACTAGCTTTTTATCTTCAGCAGTAAAATCAAGATTTCCTAAACGTCTAGAAAACCCAAAGATGCTCAGTCAGACTTTGCTCTAACCCTGTGTGATGTTAAGAAAAGAAGCAACTAATAAATAATAATAATCCAATTGCAAATATTTGATACCCAAGTTCTCAAAAGTCAGTCACTGTGATACAGTATCTGACATCCAAATCCTTTGTAAATTCCATAAAAAATATGCAGTTCGTGTAATTTGCAGCCCCACATTGATACTTTGCACAGATGGTTTTAGGATGTAGGTCACTGATTTTGGCAAATATTACAGCCCTGTTGATTTGTTCATGCCTGTGTTTATTTTTGTATATGTGTTATGCGTAATTCATGACCAGTCCATCATAAATAATTCAAACCAAAAACTTGAGTTTCTTCTAATATATTGATATGGAAGTGATGGGAAATCCAGTTAACACATCTGTTTTTCCAATAGATGTTCTTTCAAATGGCTATTAATAAATTGACAAGCTGTTAATGGATTGATTAAAAATACTGGGACTGATCATTATTAAGTTTCCTTCACATGCTTGAGAAATGTAAGGAAATACATTTGCAATTTGAGACAGAAAATTTCACAAGGAGTCTTATATTGATGTTGACATAATTTAGCAATATGTATTAAAAAATCAGCCATTACTGATCTTAAAAATTGAGAATTTAATAAAAAATGTAATTAAAAAGTGCGTCTTTGCAACTATAATACAAGCCTTTTTAACCTTGCATTTAAGGTCTGAGAAATAAAAGCCTTGGTGTGATTACAAATGGCTTAATGTGAAATACAATGGAAAAGTGGACTAGTATCTAACGTATAAATGAATGCTTCTGGCAGGTTCACCGAGTAAAGGCAAAAGAACTGGAAGACTTGAAGAGAAGTTACAAGGAGGGTATGGATGAGCTTGACACTCTGCGCACAAAGGTTTGTCACATGAAAGCGTTTGTGTGTCCATGCATTCAATAATATATGAAGACAACATTAAAACTGAAAAACTAAGGTCAAAACAATGTCATAGAGTGACTGTTATTTACAGTGAAATCGTTTTCTCTCAGATTTCGGACAAAATTTATACGTATAACATGTATTTTAATTTTATTTTTACGCTTTTTGTTTCAGTCATCTTCTGATTGTGGTTCACACAGTTGATTTTTTTTCCTATAGATCATGTAAAACTTTAGCGTAATCTAATCATACTGTTCACTTCAGCATACTGTATCAGTATCCTGTCACTGGAGTGCTGAAGTAGGCCGTATACTATATCCATGCTTCATGTTTCAATCACAGAAATAAAGTACTTTATTTTCAATCTAATGTTGATGTAAGTTGCACCACATTATTATTATTATATTTGCCGTCAAATTGATCAGACCGAGTTTGATCTGAAGAACTGAAGAAAGTATAAGAGATGAAACATTTTCAAAAGAGCTGAACTAGTCCAGTTGAATCAAGAGGAACTACCAAGAACGATGACCTGGACAAATAAGAACCTACACAAACAACGTTTAATACACTGTAGATACAAAGAGTTTTGCTGGATGGCAAAAAAGAGATTCAATGATGTCATGTGATAAATAGAGGTTGTGGTTGAACAGTGAAACCACATGGTAATTTAACACTAAATAACATGTACTTTGAAAAACTTCAAATCACTATATTTCTAGGTGAAAAATGCAGAAGAACTGGACATACACAGTATCACTGGCGTACATGTTGTATATATCAGGGTGGTTTTATTCATTGTGTCTGTCTGTTTTGCAGTTAAAGTGTCTAGAGGACGAGCGTCCACGTTGGGAGGATGAACTGACCAAGTACAGGGAGATCATCAACAGACAGAAGACGGAGATCGGCCGCCAGAGAGAGAAGCTGGAGGAGATCAATGGACTTGAAGAGCAACAACAGCGGTATATACACACTCACACTAATCAAAAGCAGTGCTTAGAGTAAAATATTAAATATATATGCTGCACTCAGCTGCAAGTGCTTTAAGTGTTCAGAGTAACAAGGACAATGGGATGCTCAGTCACTGAATGTTAATTTTGAGGAATATTAACAAATTCGAGTTACTTACTGGTAGAATTTTCATTACATTGACTCTGCAAATAAGTGATATTTAGGGGAAAAAAAGTTTTTTTTGTATGTGTGTTACAGTTTTGTATTATCTGAGGATAATCTTTGCATACAGTAAATGTCAAAGGGTGTTATAATGTTGAAAAAGATGCCTGTGAGACATTAGTCTTTTCATCATTTGCCTACTTTTAGTAATGACTTTGAGCATCTTGTAGTCATTCTTAGAAGGGTCAGTGAGGTCAGCTAATAAGTTGGAACAGCTTCCCTCATGATGGAAACTAAAAATGAGAACATGTTTGCTGTTTCCCTGTTAAGTATCATCATCCAAATATTACCTTCTGTTGTTTATCTTGTCAGTTTGTTAATTTTGAGAAAGACAAATGGAAGTGTTGTTTTCAGTTTGCTTTTGAAAGAGCTTCGCAGATTCTAATTTAGTTCTTGTCCCTTTTTTTTTTTTCCCTACTACCTTATCACAGGATTCAAAGATAGGCCAGGGACAGATATAGCACAGAGGACAGAGAAACTTCAGTCCCTCTGTGGGTGTGTGCCTCTGCCAGCCATGTGCAGATGACTGGATAGAGAAACTTTTCCACTTATTGAAAAGCTTTTTTTTTTTTTTTTTTGTGCCAAAGTGCTGAAAGCGAGTGGCATAGAACCAAATTGATTTATGCAAGAGCAAATTATCTTCTCTATTTTCTCTTTTTCATCTTGAGAAGCATGATGTTCTTTCCACAGCGCACACGATCATTTCTAAGGGCATAGCGTTTGATATTTTTGTTTTTCTTAACCCAGAGACCATTTGACCTTCAGTAGACTTTCAACACCATCCTGACGCACTGTGGCTCTTTGTTGCAGATGAAATTGCAAATTAGGATCATATTATTACTGCTAATTTTAGCAATCTTTTGCTATGTGAGTAATCTATAATTAATGCCTAAGGATGGAAAATTGTTTTATTTTAATAAATGCACATTGTATGTAATTTTAATGAGAATGAATACTTTAATGTTTCCACTGTATTTTCAATCGAGTAGGCTTTGTTTTTAATTATGAGATGGTGTAAAATGTCATCTATTAATTGTTTTACTGGCGAATGGAAAGGGAAGCTGTCATCTCGTTTTTTTAGCTCATCTGGACAAAGTCTGATGATCTAGCGCCATCGTCTTGTCATCTTCCACAATTCACTAAAATCGCTTTTCCTCCCCCAGTTCTCAATTTCAATTCTGATTTATTCATTAGATAGATTCTAAGCACTGGGCACAAAACATATCATTTTGTTTGTCAAAATTTGCCTTTGTAAACAATTTGTTTACAACTTTGTTTATTTTTCCAGTTGTTTGCTAAAATCACTACTCTTCCCTCAGTTCTCAGCATATTTAATTTCCAATTGATTCACCGAGTACAGTTTCAACCCAGATCAAAGAAAGTAATTGACCCAATATTAGTTTCCACCAACAACCTCCTGCGTAGCATTTAACAGCTTTAACCACAGTAATATGTCATTACCCAGTTACCTACTTTTGTTCAGTCAGATGTTACCCCAGAAGAGCTTTGGGGGCTTCCTATACCATTCACACTGTTTTTAGCATTTGTTGATCAAAACACACAGCCACACAGTGGGATTGATTTTATGATCTATTGAATGACTCCCTTCTGTTGAAAGCAAGACATCACAGCTGCGAGGTCCGGATGAGCACAGGGACATTGGACCTATTTTTATTTTAATGAAATGTTCAAAGAAAGCATACATTATGATTTGAGGATTTTATTTTGCATGTATTTAGTTAGTTTCAAACACCCTTTCAATCTTTGTGTTTTACATATAGTGATAAACAGGAGATTGCATCTTTGAGTGAGGAGGTAGATGGCTTGAACAACCAAATGGCTGATCTCCAGCATGATGTACAAGGAAGCAGGGAACGAGAAGCTGAGTTACTGGGCTTCACTGAGAAGCTGAGCAGTAAGAACGCTCAGCTGCAGTCAGAGAGCAATGCACTACAAGTCCAGCTGGATCAGCTCACTGGCAGCTTCAGTGAGCTCCAAGCACAGCTGGAGGAGACCAGTCAGCAACTGGATGACAAGGTTAGCCAAAAGATACTTGGTGATATAGAAACACATATAACTGAATAAAATTATGTAAGAATGCTGTCATATTTTTTTTTTTTTTGTGAGTTCTTCGACTGCTTTCTTTTTGGAATAAGCATTTTGCTCCTGTACTCCCCCCATTTCCGCCAAATATGCAGTCACGGCAGTTGAAACGAGAAGAGGAGCTGAGGCAGCAAGAGGTGCAGGGCCTGCAAGATGAGCGGGCAGCGCTACAGACAGAGGTCGCTCAACTAAAAACCAGAGTAGAAGAGCTGCGGGACGAGTTGATAACGCAGAAAAGAAAGCAGGCTGTAAACATTAAGGACTTGACAAAGCAACTAACACAAGGTTTGCAAACGTAACGTACATTTGTTCTTGAATGATATTACCAATACACAGTTGTATGCGACACATGCTCATCTGTCCATATTGAGGGCTTGATGATATGGCCTAAACATAAAAATCTCAAGATTTTTTTTCACAAAAAGTGCTATAGATTTTTTTCTTCTTTCTTTTTCTTTTGTTCCCTACTTTAAAAAAAAAAAAGTAACATAGAAAGGTAAAAAAATGTTTTTCATTATATCAAAACCTTTGTTTAGTTTTTAAATTGTCTTTAACAAAAACTTGAATCCATATCAAATCAATATATTGAGTCAATATCTTCTGGGTGACATATGATAAGACTTGCCATTATTATTATTGCTTATTTTAAATGTTATTGCCGTGGAGTCTTGAAACATTGTGCCTAGGATGTACTTTCATGTCACTTGTGTCAGCTAAGTAATGAAAATAGACAGGTGGGTGTCGTGCTTTGAGATCCGGTGTCCTTGTGCTTAAAGAGACAGCAATCTGTACTTTGTTTTCTCGACACTGAGAGCAACTTCACAGTAAGCTTTACAGCGTCATGTTCCCTTCTATTATCTTCTATGTATGTATTCTTCATACAGTAGTTGGCAGGTTGGACAGCCAACACATTTTGAATTAGAAGAGTCTGTGATCATTCATCAAATATGTCATCTAACAATAGGACTACAGTATAGTAATTTTTTTTTGCTTATGCGGGGGAGGTTTGCTGAGCATGTACTCTTGGTGCAAAAGCAGATTTATTCAAGTAGACACCTCAGTGAGTTGAGGCAAGTAATAATGTAGACATAGCTTTGACTCTCCTTTTGCTTTTTTGTTGGCATCTCCCTCGGTTCATTATTATTTTGTGGGAATCTTGTACGGTCACAACCACCGCCAGTTTTGTCTGCATTGTGCCTTTTACAAGATGACTATCGATTTGTTGATTAGCTAAGGAATCAGTAGATCAGCTGTAGTAGGCAATTTTTAAACTAGCAATTAGTCTTACACATAGCATAGAAAGACTTGTTTTTATGAAAGGGGCAGCAAAAACCACATCATGGCCACTGTCATTTATTCAGGGCATGTATCATAGCTTCGAAATGTAATTCCACACTTTCAATTGTACTGTAAATGTCTTTTTTTCTTTTACAGCTCGAAAAAGACTGGAGCAGGTTGAGAATGGAGGCTGTGACCGAGATGCAGGCAGTATGGGCAGCCGCTCTAGTTCCTCAGGTATGGAATCTGGATTGGTGCTGAAATATATGTTTTGGTGGCAAATGTGATTAAGCCATTGAAGCCAGTTTGTCTTGAAAACACATGATGAATAATGAGGGGAAAAAGAGTTATTGAAATAGATGATAAGTTTTCTTTTGCTTTTGGAAGCACACAATTTGTTACCCCCGCCAGCGGAGATTATCTAATCATCAGGGTTTGTCTGTCTGTTGGTAACGTAACTCAAAAATCCATTGAAAGATTTCAACAAAATTTTCATAGAATGTCCGGAACGACAAAAGCAACAAGTGGTTAGATTATGAGGGTGATCTGGATCACCGTTTGGATCTAACATTTTTTAATATATATTCTTTACTATTGGGAGATAGAGCCAGTTTTGATAGAAATGGTTGTAACTCAATATATAATACTGGCAGAGGTCTGTGTTCTCCTTGTGCTTTTCTAATTATTAATATAATTTGAGCTTTTCAGTGAACTGAATCTCAATGCTCTCTAATCTTTGTTCCTTTTCTTTTCCTTGTCCAGGCTCCTTGAATGCACGCCATGGTGGAAGTGGTGGTGTTGAAGAGCGTTCACCAGAGAGCCAGTCCAGTCCTTCAGTGGTCGTTGTGGACAGCTTCCCAGAAGTTGACAAGGCAGTGCTAGTCGAGCGCATTGTCCGTCTGCAAAAAGCCTTGGCACGCAAGCAGGAAAAAATTGAGTTTATGGAAGACCATATTAAGCAGCTGGTGGAGGAGATCCGGAAAAAGACCAAGTGAGTGGCATGGACCAGAGAGCACGGTGCAGAGAGAGAGAGAGAGGGAGATAAGGGTTTTACCTACCTTTTTTTCACAGCAGACCACATTGCAATATTAAACCTGGATGAGCCAATACATGTTTAAGTCATGCAGAACTCTTAGCTTCAAATATTTTTCATCATGCCAACTTTCTGCCTTTTTTTTTCCCAACAGAAACCTAAAATCACTACCAGTAGCCATGAAACTATAAACAACTCAGCAAAACATAAAAAGCTACTCCCTGATGTGAAGAGTATACTTTAGGCGGATTCTTGATGTTCAATGCACTATTTCATCACTGCTGCCAGTTTTGAATACCAAGTTGTTCCAGCTGGTTAACTACACCATTTGAATACTAGCATATTGATATTGCAAAAATATCTCATGAATAATTGTGCAGCCACATTTTGTATCACTTTCACGAAAACTAGCAAAAAGCTTGAGTATTATTGCAGCATATACAGACTGTATAAATACATGGTATCCATTGTGATTGCCTATAAATTTGTGAACTGACATTTTCAAAGTCTCGAGTTTGCTTATTGGAATGAGCAACAAATGGCCACATTCTGATTAAACATTGCCAGTGGGGAAGCATGAGTGTTGACAAGTGTAACACTTTGCTAATCTATTAAATACAATGCACGAGCTGCTAACCATAGTAGAAACTGTTCAGCAAGTTTCGTCTAGTTGTTGAACACGAACATGAACAGTTCTGTTTGATAGCAAGACTTTTAACATGAAAACACTTTATTTGGTGGGCTTGCTTAAAATTATAACAATTCAAAAACACCACCTTATTGAAGATGTTAGCTAATGAAGCTAAGCTATGTTAATAAGCCCTGCATTGAGGGGAAAAAAAAAATTGTAGGAGAGAGCAATTTCACAGTGTCGTACGTGTGATTTCTCAACCACAACTACAGTAAAGCTTTCAGTCAGGAAAAAATATGCTTTACCTAACAAAGACAACCACCACACCACTGACTCAGCAGGCGAGCAAGCTGTCCGTCCAAACTGTCATAGTCATACATCAGTTCTTTCCATTAGTCCTAAAATCTTATTAATGGAAGAATCATTTCTTAAAATAATCCCCAGTACATCTTACAGGTTAAACAAAGGACACCATAATGAAGTACTATTGAGAATAGTGGCTTTAATTTCTAAGTTAATGCCACATTGACTTAATTTCAAGCTGTTGTTGCTGCCCCGTCATATGGAAACTTACCATATTTTAGCAATTTGACTAACCTTCAGAACATATTTGCTTACACATACAATTTAAGCTCCCCTGCCTCCGTCTGCATCTTTATCATCACCAAATTCCTAATCACGATTCTTGACAAACATCTCTCGGAGCTATTTATAGTCGATCAAGGGAGGAAGAATGCATAACTGCAGGCCGTTAATGATGTTCCGTCCACATTCAGGCATAAAGCTTATATTAAAGAGGCTGTATGAAGGACATTAGGACTTGCTTAATCACATCACACCTTCATGTGTAGTGTGCACGTGAAAGCAGAGTGTGCCAGGAATAAATTAAGGTTTAAATGAGTTTTATGTATTCTGAAGTGAATGAGTGAGATATTGTTCATTGATCAAAGTCATCAAAGTTCTGCATCAGATTGCCTTTTTTTTTTTTTTTTTTTTTTTTTTTTTTTTTTATTCTGTGAGATATTAAACTCAACTTCAACTATTTCTTATTTCCCACTTCCCAGCGATTCACTTGGAATGAATCCATTAGCCTCAACCTACATTCAAGAGTTAAAATTGAGGACGAATCCCACGGTTGCGGTTCTAAATTTAGCTCTATAAAATCTCAGCTAAGCAGAGGGGTGTTACACTACCCATAATGTGGATGTGAATTTGTCCTTTTTGCCTTTCTGTCTCACTATTCCCTCCAGGACATCATGGTGAACAGTGACAAGATAACTGTATGCCTGAAGCAGGTGAAGGGACAAAAAAAAAAAGACTCAGACATGTGGAATCAGAAGCTTAGCAGGCAATGAAGGACGGTTCACAATGGGAAAACTGAAGCAGCCACCACTTGTTATACCTTCAAACATCCCCACCAAAACAATATTAATTATTAATGGCAGTCAACTGATCCGAGCAGTGTTTTTAACTTCCTTTTTACTCATATACTCTTCATATATTGCCGTGCATTGTTATGAAATGAATTAAAACGTGCAAAAATCGCATGCATCTTCCTTCAAGGGCAATAGTGCCTGTCCTTCAACCCCCACACCTGGCTAATATCACCATTAAAGCTAAATGGCCTGTTCATGTGAGTTGAATCCAAATGATACAACAATTTGAAGAGAACAAAGCTAGGAGGGAGGCTGTCTGCCCAGGGAGGTGTACTGTAGATGGATATTTATGCAAAGAGCATTCCTTTCACTTTATTAGGCATGTAATCATGGTAACCGCTAACCACAGTATACAAGCTTTGTTTTAGTCTGCTTAAGGATCCACACCTGCTCAGTGTATTAAAAATGTTCCAATTTATCACTTCAAGGTTATCTGGGATCAGTCCCCCAGTGCCAGTCAACCATGGAGTTCCCTTGGGGCCTTTACTTTTCACTGGTATGGATTATAACCCAGTGCCTGTGAGGTTATCTCTAGAATACAGAGGATATAGTCTGATGTAGATTACCTACTATTAGGGCTGGGAAATGTAGGAAAAAATCTGACAATTTTTAAGAAATGGTTTGGGTTTTTTTTATATATATATCGGACAATATCAATATGTATGACGGTATAAATAAAATCACTATCTTTCTCGTCTCAAGCCACTTCATCCACACTATGCACCTAATCCAGCTACAATGGGTGAAGGTGGGGTACGCCCTGTGTGAGTCTCCAGTTCATCTCAGGGCTGAACACATATAGACAAACAATCACTCTCACATTCACACCTATGGGCAATTTAAATTAACCTATCAGTGCATGTCTTTGGATGGTGGGAGAAACTTCACACTGACACATGGTGAATATGTAAATTCCACAAAGAAAGGTCTGGTGTTGGATTTGAACCAGTGTCTTTCTTGCTGTGAGGCATGAGTGCTAACCACTGCACCATCGTGCTGCCTCAAATCACTATCTTTGTCTAACTTAAATTTTTCATCACTCATAAGTTAACAGTGAGACATCAGAAAGTTAGTATGAAAAATTATATATAAATAGAAGTCGATTGATTAGTTTTGATTTAAATATGATTTATTTTCTGTAAGAAGTGGAATGTGACAGATGTGCCGAAGAACATTACAGTATACATCTTTTTCAGATAAATAAAGGAGATGCATATATTTGAAACTCTCGGGTTCTATGCCACACCCTACTTTTTAGTAACCTGGTCGCCCAAGGTTTCAATCAAATTTTCTCCCAAGGAACACTAGCTCAAACATTAGTGGGTATCTTGCAGTTGGTCTTACACCTGCACTGTGTGTGTTAGCTGAAAGCGCTGTGGCTCAGTTGGTAGAGCAGGTCCTCCAGTGACCAAAAGTTCAGTGGTTCAAATCTTGGATGAATGTGAGGAATTGTAAAGTGCTTTGGTCACCTTGGGTGCATAAGAAGCACTATAGAAGCTCAGACCATTTAATGTGGTTGGTTCCATGCAGTCCTACATAACTGATTGGCTGTTCATGTGTCTGTCAGAACATGGACAAATGAAATTATATTGAGCATTTCTCATATTTCAATCAATCTATTGTTTTATCCCCCATCTCTACTTCCTATAACTAGTTAAAATGTTTGCCCAAATTATGATATCTGTGCAGTTTTACTCTCCTAACACTGCTCCTTTGTTTTGTATCACTGGCTATGATCTGAAAAAAATATGAGCTAACAATATGGAAAAATGACACAAAATTTTGCAGTTACTTTCTGTTTTGTTGTCTGGATTTTTTGGCTCTCTGTTCCTTCTTGCCACAGTCATTGCAAAAGGGTTTAGTCACCTCAAGAACTGGACTATATCAGCATAGACACTTTTTGCTTAACTCTATGCGTGCTTGTCTTGCCATCTTCATTGCTCAAACCTGCAATCCTGGAGAAAAGACACTGCATAAGACGCAACAAGCATAAATCAGAGCATCATAATATAACTTATATCTCACTTCTTGCTTTACATCCATGCTCGCTACCGTCCGTGCATGCCATTCAACGCACCATGTAGCCACATCTTTAATTTCTCACTTTTTTTTTTTTTTTTTTATTAAACACTGTCGTGATGGAAATCGGGTCCAAATATGGACCAAATATCCAAGTCTAGTTAGAGGTAAGTGTCATTTTATGTCTGTGCAAGCTCTGTTTGTGTGTGCGTGCATGGGAACATATGCTGGTGGTTTCATGGTTGTAGTGCTTTCATAGCATTTTGTGCACACCCCCCCCCCACCCCATAGATTCTGTTACAAGTTTCCAAAGCAAACACTTAAGTTTTAGGTTTATGTAATGCATAGAGATACTTGTTGGACTTCTGTTAAAGACTCCTAATATAAAGAAAACACGTAACCAGGCTATAGAGTACTGCTGTGCCTTTTTTGTCCTTGCAAATGACACGTTTTCAGTTCAGGTACAATGTTGATACAAGTATGAACTTTGGAGGATTGAGGTGCTCTAGTTTTCTTCAAGTGGAGTCGTTTGTCCAAGTTGGTCCTTCTATTTTTGTCTTGTAATTAGTAACTTCCAGAAAATAACAATATAGTCCAAATGTCTTTCACAGAAGTCACTGGCATGTGTTCAGTCCTCCCAAACTTATTTTACAATATGAATAAAATGTCTGTTCTGAACAAGTTGTTACCCTATGCATGTACAGAATAGTTTTTAAAAAATGAAGTAGTACAAATTATAGCAGATGAAGTTGACCATTTAATAGAGGTAACCTTGTTAAATAGAAAACACAGTGCTGTCTGCCAAGGTCTTGACCATAAGAATTTAACCTGTAAAATATATTCCATTAATTTTTATATTTATTATTGTGGCCCTCTTTTAGCTCCTGCTGTCCTTTTTGATGTTTAATCATTTGTTTTATACATCTTATAGTATCATAACTTTAAGGTACATACCTCTATCTTTCATTTTGTTGTTTTATGATTTTGGGTTTAAAATATGTTTGTTGTAATCCACCCTGTGAGCTTCACAAAAGGTTCTTGACCTTTGCTTTTCCGTTAAAACACAGCATGTGTGTGAAGGTGACAGGACTGGACAGTGAAGGAACAAAGATGGCAGAGATTCCAAATGTTCTGTGATAGTGAGATTTAGCCTTTAAGCACACTCTCTTTAATGATTATCAGCAAAAATGATACGAATCATACTCTCTTAGTGAATCCTATGAAAAAAAAAATATATATCCTGCCTTTAATTTTCTCCTTCTCTTCTCTTTCCTCACATGGATTATGAATTAGCAGATAATTCATCAGTAATGCTGCTGTCCACACGTGTTCTTCTAAGTGGAACACGTTCACTGGCAAAATTGGACGATGGGAAGTTTTAGAGCCTTTGACTAATGACTACTTCTCCTATTTTCTCTCCGATACAGACATCTCGTAACCTTGACACCATGTTCTTATTGAGACAAAACTATATAATGAACATGAAGATTTATCTCCCTCTGTCTCACACACAAGTTGAATAATTACATCCTGGCAGCCCATTTCTATTGCCGCTGTTTTCATTATGTTCTTTTACAATAATAATCTCGCTGACGATGACTGAGCATATCCCTTACGAGTTCAAAATGCCACCCTATAGGAATTACAGTTCCAGCAATGTCTATTTTTTTTCATACTGGGAAGGTTTTTAATGCTCTGGAGGAGTCCTCCACGCTCCAAACGATAAATTTCATTTTTCTCAATTTTCTTGTAGCAGTCTCCAGCAGATGACGTGCACTCACTTTGCGCTCTCTTCCTTTCAAACACTGCTTGACTCCTCTCCTCACCTTCCTCTCCATAGAATCATCCAGAGCTACGTGTTAAGAGAGGAGTCAGGGGCCCTTTCATCAGAGGCGTCTGACATTAACAAGGCCCACCTCAGCCGGCGGGGGGGCATCATGGCTTCACTGTACACTTCCCATCCGGCGGACAGCGGGCTGACCCTGGACCTGTCATTGGAGATCAACAGAAAGTTGCAGGCTGTGTTGGAAGATACACTGCTGAAGAATATTACTCTGAAGGTAAGTTGTTTCTCGCTGCTTCATCTTTCACAGTGAAACACTTCACTTAATTTAAAAACTCTATGTACCATGCTTGGTCTATTTATATGCTGCAAAATGTGGCATTGTCTTGTACATTTACTTTTTGTTTTGAGCCTTTTTGCTTGTACAGTGTCTCTACTGATATTCTCTGTCAGTTTAGCCAATCAGAGCTCATACAAACATATTAACACATTACAGATGTAATACTTTTTATGCTGTTGTGTGTTCATGCATACTCCACCGCATTTGTCCAGCAGTCACTGCTAAAACAATGGGGTGTAATACTATTTTATTCCAAAATTACTAGTATCTCCCAAAATATTAGTCCTATTAACTTAGCATTTTTGTTAGTATGTTCCTTGACCAAACCTATTATAATTATGCCAAATTGCAGTAGACAATTCTTTCTGGATTTTGTGTGATTCCCAAGACACACATGCACGCACACAGACGCCTCTTAGCATTTATAATATTGATTTTG
Organism: Siphamia tubifer; assembly: GCA_020466265.1. Taxonomy (NCBI): domain Eukaryota; kingdom Metazoa; phylum Chordata; class Actinopteri; order Kurtiformes; family Apogonidae; genus Siphamia; species Siphamia tubifer. Next base: position 23,004,898 of record CM035801.1, on the reverse strand, counting down.
TCTTTAACATATGCATAATATAATCACCTCGTCTTTTTGTATTTATGCATTTTCATTAAGTCTTCAAACATACAGAAAAAGTGAGGCTGAGACATACAGCAAAGATGGCACAAAACAAAAAAGGTCCATAATCGCCCTCTTGACCATTGAAGTAATTTCATGCTAAAACTACATGGGATATGCCATATCTCACAATCTTAGAGTAAACAGATTCCATTAGGTGGATGCTAATAGAATAGAATAAAATAGAATAGAATATATTTTTATTGTCACTGTCAAAAGAACAATAAAAATGTGTTTAGCAACAGAAAGATTGTATAAAAATATCACAAATACTGAAAAATATTTTTCAATATACAAAAACTACAATGATACAATCTTAAATATACAAAAACTACTAAATACTATTAAAATATGCAAAAATCTAGCTCTATATTACAAATATTTACAACATATAAGGATAAGTATTTGTAACAAGTGTGTATTTTACTACTTTGAATCTACTTTCACATATCATGGGTTTGTACATGTTCCATTCCCTAAACTCCTACTGTGCTACAGTATGAAGATTGTTTAATTCAGTAAATTCAGCTCAAGCCTCCTAACCATGGCACATTCAAACACTGATCACTTCCTTTAAGTCTTTGCACTTAAACCAGCCTGTGTCTACAGCATCCCTGGATGCTTCCAGTGTCATCTATCATTTAGTTTTTTGACAGCCAGTCTGACCTTACGTAGAAGCAGCAGCTGACTTTCCTCTCAAATTCACTTGAATTATGGTGTAAAGTGGCAGCAGAGATAGCTGGGATGCTCCAGAGTGACTTTGCAGAGCAGCCTTTTCTGCCAGTTCCAACCTCCAGTCACTATATTTGCAAAGTAGAAGAGCTCAGTAAAGCTTAATACTCCACAGTACTGTGCCTCACCGTATCACAAAAATGTGTTGGTGTGAAGAGTTTGTTGAACGCTGGTAAACCCATTCACTGGTTATTTTATCTTGCATGATGGTACAAATATGCTGGAAAATGGGGAATTCCACTCAAATCAAATTAAGCTCTGTTTGGTGTTGTGTCTTGTACAACACAAGGAACTCGGGAAATCTGAAAAAAATACTCCTGCCTGGCTATTTACATGTGGGGTTTCAACACATGCAGTATAAAAGGAGAAGGTGGTCACATGCACCTGACCACTACAGTTATCTGATGCAGGAATGACTCTTGGTGGTTGTACCATTTTTTTTTTTTTTCAAAACTACGGTAGAAAATGACAAAATGCCCTACAGTGGAGGTAATTAGACCCAATAATGTACTCATTGCACAAAAAAATATGTATTTCTAAGCAGATTTTTTTCACAACTGGCTCGTATGTTTCTATCACCCTAAGCTCTGGCACAAAATGCTGATTTATTTTGCACAAATAAAACATTTAAAAAGTCCATGTGAGTTTGAAGATTCCACCATCACTGGTTTGTGTGCAGTAATTGGCTTCTGTCACACACCATCCCTTATCTCTATCTTCCTCATCTCCAACTACCTCCTGACAGTTGATTTCGTAATTATGGCTTCAAAAGCTCCCAGAAATACCCTCTACAAAATGACAGTATTAGTGCAGTGTATAATCAGGGCGTGAGGCATGACAGGGGCTGTCAGGCCGCCTGCTACTTTTTGTTTTCTACCATTTGGGTCATTTGTTTCAATGCTTCCAAATCAGCTGCAACACGAGTCATATAGTGTTTCTATGGCTGTTGTTTGATTTGACAGGCTGACAGTGCTGTCAGGATGGTGCAGCATCAGGTTGTCTACCATTCACCTCAAGTTTTAGTGAAGTCCCACAAGAAATTTTGTGTCTAATTCAGACTCTGTATTATTAATGCCACGCTCAGATTTTTTCCTTTATTAAGTTGGTACATTCAATATTAACTCCTTTTTTTAACCTGTATGTAAGCTTTGCCCAGTGCATATTTCTGCACCAGTTCTTCCTTTTAATGAATTCATCAATTTAGGATTCAAGCAGAGTTACTTTTCTGATGGTGCACTAGTGTTAAATGAAAGAATCTGTTCCACTTCTCTGATCTCGGTGTGCAGCAGGAGCCAGTCTTGGAGGGATTAGGCCATATGGTACACTACAGAGAGTTGGGGAAACATCTCATTATGTCTGCATTTATTTAAGCTTTTGTGCAAATTTGTCCAGTAACAAATACTTTAAATGGATTTAACCCTATTATCACGAAGTAATAAATCAAATAGTTTTAAGTCAGATTCATCTTTAACATTTATTGTGTAACATTTCTTGGAATTCATAAGGCTCTAATTACAAACTTTAAATGTCATGGTCATAATTATGTTTTCATTGATGTATAAATCCACGGTTCTCAAACTGGGGTCCGCGGACCCCTAGGGGGACGTGGCGCATGTCCAGGGGGTACGCGAAATTATTCACGGTTTTGTTTTTTTGCTGTTTTATTTTGAAATGCGGAAGTTTTATTTTGTAGCGAGCGGGCGGAAGTAACTGCGCTGTTTGACGCCAGCTTGACTAAATTGAGACGGAGCGAGTCACAGGCTGTTTTTTGCCACCCTTCAGCGAACATGGATCGATTTTCCTCAAGAAGTGGTAAAGGAAATGAAAATGACAATGACAAAAACAAACGCCCTAACCCTAAAAAGAGAAAGTACATTGATAGTTATATTGAGTTTGACAAGCTCATCCCTCTCATTAAGTCTCTGTCTGTCTGTCTGTCTGTCACACACACACACACACACACGGTTTCGTGTGTCTTTTGTTCCGTTTATTATTTTAAAATTATTTAAAATTGTTGTTTCTGAAGTGCTCATTTATATTATAATACCTGAAAATTTCACTGGTTTGCACAAAAGCACTATTAAAAAAGGTTATCATTGTTTCATAATAATCATTGTTGAAGTGTTTTTTATCATTTTCAGTATCGCGAGGATGAGGGGGGACATGGAAAAATTTCACCCCTCCAAGGGGGACCTGGGCCAAAAAAGTTTGAGAACCCCTGGTATAAATCACCTAAAATATGAATGGCTACATATTTTTCCCTAAAGTGTGCAATTTATATCAACAATAGTGTACATTGTTTTGCTACTACTAGCACAGATCAGACTGTTATTTTATTTATTTATTTATTTTCATTTTATAGCGGGTCACAGTTGAATTACTGTTGACTATGTCGGTACAGTAAGTGAACCAGGTATCATCAAAAAGTTTACAAAAATTAAATTAAATTAAAAAGAAAGCAGACCTACCAAATAATTAGCTTTTTCCAACATGTTATGTGTGTGTGTGTGTGTGTGTGTGTTTTCTAGTTTTATGTGAAGTTATTTTAAACTAATTCACTGTGGCACATCTTCCAATTGAAAATACTTAAAGCTTCTCAACACAGCATTAAAAAGGGGAGTTTTGTTTTAACTGTTTAAGTAGTTGCTTTTATATACTATAAGGTAACTGCATTATCAATTTTGCTCATTAATAGCTCTCCATTGTCTTAACATTGTATGAAACTACTCTTATAGGCTGTCTACGTAAGCTCTTTAATGGCACAATGCTCCGTAATGTGGGAGTATTTACTGTCACTAACTTTTCTTTCTGCAGACAAAAGGCTGATGATTGGCAGTAAGCAGAAAGCAATGATATGACATTGAAAATTCCCACAAAGCAGTGACAGTAAAACAAAAGTCTAAATGAAGGCTTTGTATGTACCATGATAGATAATCATAACATAGACTTGTTTTCCCCCCTTTCATAACATAACAGAAACAATGGCAGGAGTCGGTTCAGTAAGGTCCTGAATGTATGTATGTATGTTAAACCACTTATAGAAAACATCATGTATAGTCAGTTTTTCTGTAAAAGTCATCATTTAGCAAAATTTTAAAATTCCTTGTGTATTACCTTTTTGGAAGAATAGATAATGCATTGATGAAAGTACTAGTGCTACTAGTATTATTACAAAGGGAAACGGTGGGACTCTCATAGGCTTCCATTGAATTTATCTCTAAAAATATGGAGTCAGTCTATTGTTTTCCAAAAATCAATCTGGTTTCCCTTTTTAATTGGACTCTGCTTTTTGGAAATGATGCCCTAAGAACAATATGTTGAACCCAATAGAAGCCCATGTGGACTTTTATAGATGACACAAGAGTGTTTTACAGCTTTTTTACACCAAAGTTGGATTTTCAGTAAATTACTTTCAGTAAATTTTCTTGACGAAGTTATTGTTGTACAGTATCTGGTCATTATGTTAACTTTAGCATCAGCCATTAGCTAACGCATCACCCCCAGACTCACACTAATGTTGTCCCTCTTGGCTCCAAAAGGTGGTAATGGCTAAAATCACACATGGTATATAAAAATTAACTGTTTAAAAGCCCTCTAACACTAAACCATTTTAACTTCCCACTGTTGGCTGGCTGTAGTATAGGCCCTTAGTCTATACCTGTCAAGTCTCCCGTCGTGGCCGGGAAACTACCGTATTCTGCCTCTATTTCCCGCTGTGCTGCTGTATCAGCATTTTCCTGTAATTCTCCCGGAGAGAAGCCTGATAACGACCATTAGATGTGCTGGACGAAGGAAGCATCTAAAACATGCAGAGTAGTGGCTCTGATAATTTATTTATTTTCTTACCAAAGAGAATTGTGTTTTTTTTTTTTTAAGACTGCTTAATGATATTAATTTCAGTTCATCTTTCCAATTACTTTCTTTTTAACAGGCTATTTTAATTTTTAACCCATAAAGACCCAAATACCCAGTCAACCAAAACTACTTACTGATCTAAATTGTTTAATACCTGTTGATCCACTAATTCTATCAATACATGTAAATAATTGGTGTAAAATGCAGTTTATCATCTTTTCATGGTGATCAGATTTGACCGATTTGGATGTTCAGAGGCCTTTTAGTTACCATGGAAACCATCATCGTCGACAACATGGGTGTCAAAGTCATTTTAGTTCAGGGGTCACACTCGGCCTCATATGATTTGAAGTGGACCAGGCCAGTAAAATAAGAGCAGCTAAAAAAGGACAATGACTTCATGAAAACATTTACATCTACAAAGTTTCCTTGAAATTGTTAATTGCATGAACAACTAGGAATTTGTTAATGAATAAATAAATAAATAAGTGTTATTTCCACAGTATGCTTGCATCAGTTTATCATTTACTCATGTGCATTATAACTTACATGTTCAGTTATTGATAGATTTGCTAAAAAGGTATTTTTTTCTTCTTCAGTTTCCTCTGTTTCAAATATCCCTCAACTTAAATCTGAGCTTTTATGAACATAATAACAAAATAATATAGAACACTAAATATAGAACATAATATTATAGTAAAGTTTATAAATCACTTGAGGAAGGTCAAATATAGAGGGAACATTCATTTGGTAACTGCTACAAAAGTAACACTTGGTCTTTATGGTTTAAAATCAATTACACATTTGATTTAAACACTCTTATAACTATGGGAATTTTTACATAGCAGGAGGAAATGGTTTTACAGCTTACACCTTCATGTTGTCTATCAGGGAGTTGTGTACCAATATTAATATTTTGTGGCAGAACTTTAGTCCAATCAAACAATGTTGAGGCAACCATAAAAACTTCATGAATATTTTTTCCTCCAGTTCTATTATGTATCTTGGTTGGAAGGTGATTACAATTGTCTCTCGCTTTTCCTTTTATTTTATTTTATTTTTTGCCATAGGTACAGTCCTGTGCAAAAGTCTGAGGCCACTTCTAAGTTTGTTTTTGTGGAGTTAAAATGAGCATTCATAGTTATTAGTCATTTTCTATTCTTCAGATACAAAAAAAAATATACAGGAACTGTATGCAGTCTTAAAAGACACATAAAAAGAGAATGAAATAGTCGAACGAAAAAGGTTAAAATGACTAATGAGACTCGTGAGCCCATGAGAAGAATGAAACTGGTTATAAAACATCAGAAAATAAATGCAACAAATTGATTTAAAGGCATATTAAGTGCAAATTAAATAATATCCTGTGGTCTATAGAAGTGGTTTTCTTTTATGAAACGTTTTTTTTCCTACTGTGCATACTTCACATATATCCAGATTGGATCTTAATACACACTGTGAAATTCATACATGTGGACATTATAATTTTTATTAAAGCAACAAAGTTAAAGGTGGGCCCAATACTTTTGCATAATACTGTGTGGTAACAATAATGGCCAAAATTGTGTGAAATATTATTTTAATAGAAAAAGCCCCAGACTATGGTACACAAACTCTCATATTTTCTATCTCATGTATACTCCTAATTATTATAACTTTATTTGAATGTTGCTCCAGAGTTATGAAATCTTAATTGTGTTTCTCAGGAGAATCTGCAGACACTGGGGGCAGAGATCGAGAGGCTCATAAAACAGCAGAGAGTTCCAGACGACGGAGCAAGAAGGAAGTGACACGGCTACTTCACAGAACGACCAGGAGCTATTTAAGGGATCTTTTTTTTTTTTTGGGGGGGGGGGGGTCAACTCTGACATGAATGCACACTGCAGAGACTTATCACACACTCCAAATATCTGAAGGAAATATTTGACTGTTTTCAGTGCCAGTAGCGTCTCAGACTTGTTGAATTGTGAGTCCATTTGGAGATTGCATCTGAACTTACTTGAACCGTCACTATTCCATCCACACTGTAACTCCTCCCCCCTGTGACACAACTGGCCCTATCCTTCCTCTGGCTTAATGTCCGTCTCTTCTGAGCCTCGCACAGACAACTTATGTGAAGCTTGAAAATCGGACTGCCTTTTTACACACACACACACACACATATATATATATGTGTGTGTGTGTGTGTATAAAATAGACTCAAGATGCCATAATTATGAATGTATAGCAAATTATAGTGACAAGACTGATTTGCCAGTGGAAAAAAATGGAAGAAGCAAAGAATTTACATCTTAGGAATTCTGTCTTAAAGTACATTTCTGTAATCTGTAACTCCCAGCTTGGCTTGCTGTAGGTAAACTGAGATGAGATGGATGATCGCCATCACCAAAGTTGCGTTGCATGCTCTCCATACTTATCTCCTGAGGTCCATCTGCCAAAAAGCCAAATGTATTCCTCAAAGACTGGTTTTCCGCTTAACTACGCAGCACTCCATATGTGACGCAAAAGAGAAAAACAGACGTGACTTATGGGAACCTCGCATGCCACCTGCACATTTTTCAGCATTTTTTGCTTTTGCACAGCACTTAAGTGTGTGTGTGTGTGTATATGTGTGTGTGACGCCGGCACTTGACTTAAGAATGCAAAGCACATGTCCGCAGTGTTCCATGAAGCCAACCGCGTGGACAACAGATTGATAATATTAAGAGCAAAATGTAGAGCTTGTTTTTATTTGGGTATTTTGAATGTTTAATTTATTTTTTATTTTGTAGGTTAAAGAGAATTGTTATTTCATTACCTCTGACTGGTTATCAATTTTTCTTTCTTTTCTTCATTTAATTCTATGTTATGATTTGGGAATCATTTCTTTTGAAGATTCTAGTTTTTATCTATATCACGGGCGTCAAACTTGCAGCCCATGGGCCAAAACTAGCCTGTTAAAGGGTCCAATCCAGCCCTGGGGATGAATTTGTGAAATGTAAAACTACACAGGAGATTTTAAGAATCATTTTAGTTCAGACCACTATGATCTGAAGTGAGTTGGACTAGTTAAATACTATCATAATAATCAACTAATAAGGACAACTCCAACCATTTCTCTTAGTTCTTGTTTTTGTTTGTTAAAAAGTATAATTCTATTCAAAATTTTAAATTTACAAACTATATTTTCACAAAACATGTGCATAACTTGAGCTAATATGAACAACCTGAAACATTTTAAGGGAAGTACAATTAATGACAATATTCTGCCTCTTATTAAATGTTTTCTGTATATTGAAGATCCACTGTGATCTGTAAGTTATAATATACACGCATCAATGAGAAGCCTAGGTAAAATATTGTAAAATAAATAAATAAATAATAATAATCATTTACATTAAGATACTTCAAGTTTATATTAATCACATTTTAAGGAAGCTTTGTAGATCTAAACATTTTCACAATGTAATTTGACATTTTTCATTGTAGTTACCAGTCCACTAGACCCACTTCAGGTCATACTGAGCTGTATATGGTCCTTAACTAAAATGAATTTCACACCCGCTGCTCTATATAATCCCATGACTACATTGAACATGTTACATGTACTGGCCGTTGACAGAGCAGACGCTGCAACATTACACTCGTTTGCTGGAAATGCTCTGCTGGAATTAGCCTTAATGTTTTTGTTGTTTATTCTACAGCCCTCTAGAACGTTGCGACAGCTCCCGTTCACTTTGAATTGACGTTCCCAGCCTCCTGCGAGCGGATTTTTTTCCCCTTCGATTCTTCGATTTGTTCGCTGCGCCATTAACGTCCGCTGCCAATGGCAACGAGTTTTGTCACTTCAGATTCACTGTACTATATCACTCCGCAGTTAGTTCGGCCACTTTGAAAGTCAATATTCGCTACGTCGTAACGGCTAATTTATCCAATCTGTTAGAGGTAGAGGCAGTAATAAGATGTAATAACCCGTAGAATAAGCGGGATACTATCATAAAAATATTTCCCCACGGGGGTCGAACACCACCCGGAAGTCGAATAATACATTTTTTTTTTTTTTTTTTTTTTCGAATAATACATTATCCCTTGCTTAGTGGACACCGTTGCAGGATTATCCCTCTCCGTCACTGCTTTATCTGTGTCTTTAAGAACAATAACCTGTGAGCTGCTGAAATTGGCTCATTCTGACACACTTCTTTTCATGTACCGTTTAGTTTTGTAGGCATTTCATGATTTTATTAACGCAAAGTCCTCCATCACGGACACATTCCAGCAGAACAGCTCTTCTCGTCATACTATTGTCCTAATGCACTTATCACAGCATCATGTAGTAAAAAAACAAAACAAAAAAAAAAAACGTTCACCCCCATTCCAGAACAATAATGAAGTGTGCCAAACCTACGTACAGTTAATCAAATGTGGTGATAAGTGTGACTATGCAAGACCCCATTTATATTATAATCAATGAAACCTAACCTCACTACTAGGTATCAGAGTTTACCTGGTGTGTTCATGCTCCAAACCTAAAAATAGGCCATTCCTCTATTTATATATTATACCTGAGGTGTGAAGTGAGAGCAGCTCAGGAATGATTCAAAGACCTCACAGATAATTGTTTAGCAATTATCAGCTGACACTCACTTTAATTCTTCTCTTATATAGTTCGCTGTAGTCTTGAGGCTGTGAAATTAGCCATAATGCATAAACTTGCTGCTGCGCAAGGTAAAAAAAAAAAAAACTCAACACGTGACGCAATCGGAAAATGAAAGCTCAGCGTCTCCTTTTTACAACCGTACATTTGGTGTGTGTGCTGTAGGTGTAGCCAATAAAATATGCATTCAACAACACATCAGCTCTGCAAATGGCCTACGTGCTGTGCTGTACTGTACGTGTTCACTGGAGCTAGAAACAAATAATAATAATAATAATAATAATAATAATAGAGTAACCTGAACACACCTGAACTTTTCATCTGTTCATGAGCATTTCTTCAGAACCAAATATCTTAACATGTATATATTTCAAGTTATTTGTTAGCATCATTGGCTTTCCTTAATGTAAGCAGCTGAAATAAGAGATGCCAGCGGCTATGAAAGTCTCTTTGCATTATGTGCATGGTGACATTTACTGAGGATAAAGAATGGGCAAATATTCTGGAGCAAACAAACAAACAAAACTGACCCAACAAATCTGACCCCAGGATTGAATTTATGAAATGCAGAAATGACACTTACTGTAAGACGTTTTAGTTCAGGTTCCACATATAGACCAATTCAATCTCAAATGGGTCAAACTAGTAAAATACTATCAGAACAACATACATATTGTTTTTAGTATAAAATAAAATTTCATGAAACTGTTCAGATGTAAAAAAAAAAAACAACAAAAAAAAAATATCCTTTCACAAAAAATGTGAATAAATAAGGACTTGAAATGTCTTAAGAGACTTGAGTACAATTTTAATGATAATATTCTGCCTGTTATAAAAGGTTTTGTCCCTTTATAGATCCACTGTGATCGGTAAGTTGTATGAGTAGCTGAGGTATAATATTATTTTCATTAAGAGATTTCCGGTTGTTCATGTTTTTTAAAGGATTGTTTATAGATGGAAGGATTTTCCTTAATGTGGTTTAACTTTTTGCATTTTAAAAGATAATTAAAAGATTGGAGTTGACCTTCATTAAAGGTTATTATTATTATTATTATTATTATTATGGCCCACTTCAGATCCTATTGGACAGAATGTGGCACCTGAATTAACTGAAGATCCATGTTCTAGAGCATAGGTGTCAAACATGAGGCCTGGGGGCCAAATGCAGCCCGCCAAAGGGTCCAATCTGGCCCGTAGGATGAATTACACTGAATATATTAACAATCAGTGGTGTAAAAATCATTTTAATTTAGGTTCCACATACAGAATAATTAGATCTCTGTTGGGTCAGACCAGTAAAATATAAACATAATCACCTATAAAAAATAAAATCTGCAGATTTTATTTTTGTTTAAGTGTAAAAAGGGAAAATGACATGAAAATCTTTATATTGACTAATTATCTCTTTCCAAAAAATTTGAACTGAAGTGTCTTAAAAGAAGTGGAATTTTACCAATATTCTGCTTTTTACTAAATGTTTTATCTATTAGTAATTTTAATGTTATTTGTAATTGAGGCAAACAGAGGCCAAATATTATTTAAATTGCTATTGTTTTTCTTAAGACATTTCAAGTTGATCATGTTATTCAGATATTTACAGAACTGTTGTAGATATAAATATTGTCATAATGTAACTGACCTGGCCCATTTGAGATCATCTTGGCCTGAACAGAAATGAGTTTGACACCCGTGTTCTATAGAGTGTTGCTCTCATTTATTTTGCCCTTGTAGTGTCCCATCTAGAAGGTGAACAGGAGTTGTGTAGCTGTAGCTCAGGAAAGCCAATGGAACCTACAGAAATATATGCAGGGACAAAGTGCAATGCTGTTCCTTTATTAAAAAACAAACAAAAAAAAAACAACAACAAAAAAAGACAACTTTTCTTCCTTCTGAATGTCTGTGCGCCAGTATACTGTTTGTATGTTTTTATGGTTATGTATGTGCAACATGTGATTGTGCAGGTGTTTTTTTTTTTTGCATATCTGGACTTATTGTGCGTGCATGGAGACTGTTCATGTGTGCCTTTTCAATATCTTAGGTGTTTACACCTTGTGTACACGCGTCAGCTGACATGGCTTCCGAGCATTTCTCAGTTTGTACCAGCCAGAGGGTTAAACACTGTTTCCATTGAGACCAGTGTTCCACAGCCGTTCGAACGCACACACCCGCACCTCCACGTCTCCCAGCCACGCTTCCAGTCGAGAACAGAGAAATGGCGCTGTCTCTCGTGCACAGCTGTTAAGTTCGATTTACAAAAACACAGCCAAGATAAGTCGACCAGCCTAGGGTTTGGTAAATTTTCTCGATCTTTCTGTGATCTGATTGCAGAAGCTGTCACTAAAGATAAGCTTCCATCTTCCCCTTTACCCCAATCGGAGGCTGGCTTTATGGGTCGTGAATGGTTACGGGTCGACCTGTTTCCCGTAGACCCTGAGGCGATGTTGAAATGAATAGAGATGAAAGTTTCCAGGATTGAGGTCATGGAGTCCTTAAAGCCTCCTCATTGCTGCAGTGGGTGCAGAGTGTTTGATGTACCTATACTGTGTCTTTTTTTTTTTTTTTTTTTTTTTGAGAAACTATGTAAATGCAACGAAGGTAAACCTAGAGATTACACCTTCCCAGTGATATTGAAACGTCTGAACTCCCCAAAAACATCAATAATGTTGAAGTTTTCTATTGTGGCATTACAAAGTGTACATTAATGCATTATAATGACTGCAGCTGAAACACACAGAATGTAGGTTTTTCTTCTTCTTTTTTTTTTTTTTTATGCCAAATATATAAATCTCACAGCAGTTAATGGGCATACATGTTTAACAGTGTGTGTATTTTTGTTGTGTCGCAGTGTTTTTCTGGGACAGACCTATTTAAAAATGCAACCTATGCAAACTCTTGCGTAGGATTACTACGTTATTTGCTCTAATTCCCTGAAGCATGTTAATATGCTTCGTCTGGTTTGGTCATAGCTGACAGAAACTGGCTGTACCAAAATCTACCGCTTTTCACAGCCTCAAAATGAAGCCATGTTGCAGCATTGTGTAGACGAATGTGACTCTTTAAGTATGTATTTCACCAGGTGGATATGAAGAAATGGGAGTGTGTATGAGTGTTGAACTGTGTTGAAATGAAATGTCTTTGGCTTTTGTCAGTTGTTTCTCTTCTTCTGTGCAATGATTCCTCCTATTCTGTTTTGTGGAATATACAAACTGTGACAATATTATACATTTGTAGATAAGTCATTCTGTAAAATTATAATGAGATGTTTTTAAGATGATGATGCTGGATTATGTTTGTACATATGCTGTTTCCAGGGATTAAAAAGGGGGTGCATCTTAACTTTGTCTTCACTGTTCCTCCGTGTCACTCATTCGGTTTCATCCGTCATAGAACGCCACAGTTAAAGCGATCAGAGTTTATGTCTGTCTGTCATCATTTGGTTTGCTGAGCATAAGCACGGGGGGGGGGGTAAATATGTTATTTACAAAACTTGCCACAGTTTATCACTTTCATGTTGAAAGTGATGTTTTCCCGTCCATCTGCGTTGTCATGCTGTTTGTCATTATTATGTTACAAGACCAGAACCACAAAACTATGACATATTTTTTCCAGTAAAACACTCAAACTAATCAGTGCCTCTGTCGTTAGTGAGCAAAATCAATGGCATTAAGCTAACATCACTAATGAGCGGTGATTTAAGAGATGGGATGGAGGGGAAGGGAGGGGGGCGGGGTCATCTGAAGTGTCTTGTTTTTACTGCCATTGTATTGTGGAACCTTTTGTTTTTTGTTTTCAGTCCATTTGCTGTAGATAGAATAAAGAACATACAGTCCAGGTTAGGGGTTTCAAACATACACCCTGTGGGCCAAAACTGGCCCAATATTATAATATGTTGAATATGTTAATTCCACATATTTTTTTGCATGTTTTTTGGACATTTTAACAAATTTTTTATGGATTTTTTTCAGTATTTTAGAAGATAGTTTGAATATGTTTTGAATGTATTGCTTTTTTCTGGGTTTTTTTTTGTTTTCTTTTTTTGGGGGGTGGGGTGGGGGGTTGTGAGAAAAAATCCAAAACAAAAAAAAAACATTTTGACCCGAGACTTATCATGGAAACTTGAGCCGACCAATATTTAAGACTTGGTTTTCTTTATCAGTAATGGAGTAATGCAAATTAATCCATCATCATGATTAATCTGATTCAACATTAACACAATTAAATGTAACAGTTGTTTAATTGTTTTATTGTTGAATATGTTAATTACACATATATTTTTGCATGTATTTTGGATATCTTAAGAATTTTTTTTTAATGTTTTTTTTCTGTATTTTAGAAGTGATTTTGAATATGTTTTGAATTTATTACTTTTTTTTCTGTTTTGTTTTGGGGGCGGTTTTTCTTCACTTTTTTTATTTATTTTTTATTGCATTTTTGTGTATTTTGTGAGTAAAAAAAATCCCAAACAAACAAAAAAAAACCCACTTTGACCCCAGATTTATCTTGGAAACATGAGCCAACCAGCATTTAAGACTTGAGTTTTCTTTATCAGTAACACACATGTAGTAAAAATGTCATTAGTTTTATTCCGGAAGCATTTTACTTGGTAGACCTTTAAAGGATGTAAATATCCTTATAGTATAATTTACCTTTTTTCATTTTATTATTTCACTGGCCCGGCCCAGTTGAGATCATATAATGTTCTGTATGAACTAAAATGACTTTGACACCCTTGATCCAGGTGATGGAGAAATGCTGCTGAGAGATAACCTCTTCACACTCCACTTCAAAAGCAGCAGCCTCAGCAGCGCCGGAGGTCATGAGCATCACTGCACCAGTGTCAATCAAATCCCATGGACTCTCCATTGAGTTGAAATTCCACACTGTCGGGGATACTACTTCAACCCAAACAAAAACAACCCAAAAATGAACTTTGCTCTCTTGTCATTTTACTGTAACCCATGTCAATATTCATATGCGACAACCACATAACGGAGCTTCTCACACCTTCTTACACACATAATCCACCTCGTCCTCACCCAGTGCTATTGTATTGTCACCATTTTCCTTGTTGTTCTGATCAGAGCCACAGTTGTGAGAGCAGATTTTCAGTTAAATGTCACCCTAGTCAATCTGCACACATCAGATTTTAACACCGCTATTCTGTTATTCTTTCCCACGCGTGCACATGTGCAGACATTTAACACCTACAGACCAACTGACGGCACCTGTCACCAAAATAAATCATCATTTAGCAGGAAAACAAGACAGCGGCTCCTTCAGATGTTCCTCTCACACAGCAGAAACCTGTTTTTTTTTTTTTTTTTTTTTTTGCAGGCACTGTGGCAGGTTCACATATCCAATACAGGCCAACGGGTAGAGAGGAGCTATTTTTAGCTCTCTGATAATGGATTCTCCTATCAGCGTAGATGACCACCCTTGAATTCATAACTGCATCGCCAGTGCCCTTTAGACATGGCAGCTACCATGACAGTAAATCGCAAGGTGTAGACATAACAGGCCTGTCCTTGTCTGTCTATTTTCTGTTTATTTTATTAGTCGCAAAATAGCCTCAGCTGCAAAATAAAGATAAATCCATTTGACTATTAATATGAATATGAATGGAGGATAATATTAACAGTGTGGTTAACATGCAAAGATTACCTGCTGGGCTCCCTGGGTACCCAGAGAATAAACTGTAAGAAACCATTAGTGAACATTAATACTGATGTGATTAATGTTACATGAACACATTGTTCCATTAGAAAAATCCAATCAGTTTTTGGCATAACCTACATATCCTACGTGGGTTTGTTCATCAGGAAATACTGTAAGGACGTGTGTTTCTGTCTTGGTAACATGTAAAATAACGACCAATGGCAGATGTGAACTGTGTAAACGCTGCAAATACTATGGCTCTTACCAAGATGAAACAAATTATCTAATACTTTTAAATCTATGTTGTTTTTAATAGATTAAATTTCTATAGTGATTTTCAAGGCACTCAAAGCACTTTGATTTTGTTTTTGAAGAGTTAATTTCTTATTTTCAGTGTTCATACATCTATAATACACATGTTTATTTCAGGTTTTAACAATATTCATTCAAGACATGTTGTCAAGTCAAATTATTTGGCTACATGCTCAGATATATTATTTGTTTTGAGTACCTTCGTTTCCCTCAGATTTAGTATTTTTATTCTGTTTTTGGACACCCCTTTTTTTGTGGTGCATCTATATGGCTGTGTATCACTGCAAAGTTTTCAATACTAGTTCCTAAATAATGTTATTATTTTTCCAATTATGATTTTCCATTTTAACAGAAGACAATTGAATTGAATAGACCTTGTTTAACTCATACAATTTATGTGTTTATTCTACTGTTGCGACAGCTGCTATTCATTTTGAATGGACTATTTTTTCAATAGCCGCCTGTTGCGCCATTAACGCCTGCTGCCAATGGCAATGAGTTCTGTCACTCCAGATTCACGGTACCATACCACTCCGCAGGTAGTTTGTCCACTTTCAAAGTAAATATTTGCTACGTTGTAACGGCTATTTTATTCAGTCTGTTAGAGTAGTAGCAGTAATGAGCTGTAAGAATAAGTGGGATAATGTGTTGCACACGCATGACCCTTCGGGGCGGAACAATACTGTTCTGTCACGTCGGGAAATATTTTTCTGATAGTCACGCGTGGGCGATACATTATTCCTTCCCTTACATTTAGACAGACAGACAGACATACATACATACATACATACATACATACATACATATATATATATATATATATATATATATATATATATATATATATATATATATATATATATATATATAAAATATTTCCATGTACAGACACAGCAAGCAAGCAAAGTGTATTTTTCTAGCACCTTTCAGAGACAAGAAAAGTCACAAAGTCCTTCAGAAAATAGCATTAAAATAGAAAAAAAAAATAAAAAAAAAATAAAATATATATATATATATATATATATATATATATATATATATACACAAAATTAAATTATGGTGTTGTAATTTGGTAAGTGATATAATCTATTCAGAACTATTCAACTAAACTATGAGCTTTTCTCTGTTCTTCAGATATAAATTAAAAACAGATTAATTACAGATCATAATTAAATTTTTTATGTCTTGACAGCATGAATAATATGATCATGATTGGAGATAAATTACTTAAAAAAAGGTTAAAACAGATGGAAAAATTAATTTGGGAACTGCCACAAATATAGCACTGGGTCTTTATGGGTTAATGTCCATCATATGATTTTAGATTTGCAAGTGGCATAAAAGAAGTGAAGAGCTGCATGTTAAAACCCATGTTACTTTGCATTCAGACCGAGCTCCCTGTCGTTACATAATGTGGACATAGAGCGTGTCTGTGAATCGACTCCTTTATCTGTCGGTTGGAGACGGTGGAACACAGTCAAAGCCAAGGGTCTTGGTTGAGTGCAGGGGGAAAAGCACAGTACTAATAGCATGGCTTGTATGTGAAAAGGGTTTTTGGACAGGATTTGTTCGGTGTCATTGGTCTTTTTTTTTGTTGATAAGCCAGGCCCAGGTGCACTGAAGCAGATATTCTGTGGAGGTCAGCAGAAGTGGAGATGTACAGTTGCTAAGCTGAAGAGCTGATCTAGTGATCCGTTTTATTGGACAATGACAAATGGCACACAGTGGCCTTTACCGTCAGGGGGGGGCACTTTTAAATTCAGGGTTTGAACACCCCATGAAGCCACTCATCCTGGTTGTGTATATTGACCATCTGAACCCAGGGAGTGTTAACCCTAAACCCAGCACTTAGCCTCTTTAAAGACAGACAGACAGACAGACAGACAGACCGTCTTTGTTGTCATGATACAACAATGTACAATCAGTTCAACATAGAAAACAATTACTAAAATAAATAATAATAAATATGTAATAAAGAATGTAAGTAATGTGTGAATAAAAACATATATATTTAAAGAAAAGAAAAAAATCTATACATCTGTAAATAATTTATAGCACAGGTGCCAAACATAAGGCCCGGGGGCCAAATCCGGCCCACCAAAGGGTCCAATCTGGCCCGTAAAATGAACAATGAATATATTAATAGTGTACAAATGATTTTAATTCAGGTTCTACATATAGAATAATTACATCTCAGAGCAGTAAAATATCATAATTCCAAATATTGAATTATGATATTGATTTTATATTTGTTTTAGCATAAAAAGAATAAAATTACATGAAAATCTTTCTATTAACAAACTATCCATTTCCTAAAAGTGTGAACAAGCTAAACAAATAAGAGTGACCTGAAATGTCTTAAGAGAAGTCAGTGTAATTATAGAAATATTCTGCCTGTTTTGTGTATTTGTAATTTAAATGGTAAAAAATGGTAAATGGACTGTACTTATATAGCACATTTTATACATCACTTGGTGCCCGAAGTGCTTTACAATTCCTCACATTCACCCATTCACACACACACTCATACACCAGTAGACGGCTGCTGCCAATACTCTACTGGGAGCAACTTAGGGTTCAGTGCCTTGCCCAAGGACACTTTGACATGTGGACAGCCAGATCATTGGACGACCCACTCTACCAACTGAGCCACAGCCGCCAATAATAATAATAATCATCATCATCATCATCATCATCATCATCATCATCATCATCATCATCATCATCATCATCATCAAACGGGGACAAAATCTGATTAAAATTGCACTTGTTTTTCTTAAGACGTGTCAAGTTGTTGATGTTATTCACATTCGTTATAGATCTAAACATTATATTATTATTATTATTTGACTGGTCTGACCCTTTTCAAATCATATTGAGCTGAATGTGGCCCCTGAGTTTTAAAGATTTAAAAAGATTGCACAGCATCCTGGACCAAGTAAAATTAAAATTAAAGGGAATTATGAAAAAACATGTATAGGAGACCAGCAGCTGTATGGAGACAATCATTTATCAAACATTTATGACTATAAATGCATGTGTGTGAGAGTGGTGATGTAGCAGAAAGGAAATAACTCTGGGTCAGATTTGTCGTCACTGGACCGTGCACTCCAGATGTAATCTCATTGGCAAGTGCACGTTGGTTCATTTCTCAGAAGTGTCTGAGGTGAAAATGAGTTTAGTATCACCTTTTTTTTCCCTCCCCGCATTCATGCCGTCACTTCTGATGACGTTTTTCTCAGCATATTTCTCCTGCACACAAGCTTCTCTTCCCTCGTTCTAAATCCCAGGGCATCACTGGAATCCTGGATCTTCAGCTTATTTGGAATTCGAGTACAAATTTGGTTCCATTATGCACCTTCTCACCTCATCACCCATACTGGATTGCACTACTGCCCCTGTTGTAAATAGATTTATACCCTGTTAAAGTGTATACATTTTTTTTTTTTATATAATTCTTGTTCTATTTTAGATTCTATTCTATTTCCTTTTTTAAATGCATGACATTGATCAAGGTGAGACAGAAGCAGCATCTTAATTCTCTGTATTTTATGCATCTACTGCAGGGGTGTCAAACTCATTTTAGTTCAGCTAAATGTGATCTGAAGTGGGCCGAAGCAGTGAAAGAAAAAAAAAACATAATATATAAATAATATAAACTCCTAACTTTTCTCTCTGTATTAGATCGAAAAAAGTCAAATGACATTATGAAAACAAACAATATTAGGCTTTAGTTTATCATCGACACATATACTGTACATTCTAACTAATCTACAGATGTACTAAATATAATATAATATATAAATATAATATAATATATTCTACTTACTTTTTTTAAGACATTTCCAATTGTTCATATTTGTTCTGATTGTTGAAATTTCTTTCTTTTAGTGTCACTAAATGGGGAAAAAAGGTACATTTACAGGTATTTTTTTTTCATGTGAATATTCATAGGTTATTATGAGACTGAATTGGTCTGAATGTGGAATATGAACTACAATGATTTATAACTTAATGACATTTTTGCATTTCATAAATTCATCAAAAAGGCCAGATTGGACCCTTAGGCGGGCTGGATTTGTCCCCTAGGCCTTATGTTTGACACCTGTGATCTAGTGAATTGAGTTTATTTTGAATATGCAACAAATGAAACACAATAATACTAATTAGTCCTTGCAAGTGAAATGAATAAGAAAACAAAACAAAGAAGAAAAAAACATAAATGAAAATAAAATATAACTTCATTTCAGAGATGGGAAGTAACTTAGTAAAAGTACTTTATTTCTGTACTTAAATAGATTTTTTTTAATGTATCTGTACTTGAGTATTTATTTTTCTGGAAAACATTTTTACTTTTACTCCCTACATTTTTTAAAATAAATATCTGTACTTTACAGGGTCCTTGCCAGGGCATTTCAGTGTAACATGATGTTACGCTATCAGTTTAAAATGTTACGCTATGATTTTTTTATTTATTTTTTTTTGGGGGGGGGGCGGATTTTTTTCTCTGTATGTTTGTTAATACAGTATTAGGCATAATAAGTATCTAACTTCAGCCTAAACCCTTTCGGTCATTGTATAGTTGGATAAAATAGTGGTGTGTACTGTATTGTTTATTGTTTACTTGAATGAATGAATGAATGAATAAATTAACTAACTAAAGTGGATGAATGAATGAATTGATGGATTGGATTGGATTTGATTTGATGTGATGAATATTTACATCTCCTTTCACAAAAAATATGTGAATAACCTTAACAAATATGAATGTATTAACAGAACTAAGTGCAGTTATTCCACTAACCTGCCTGTTATTAAATGTTCTGTATATTATTTATGGATCTCCTGTTGTAATGTAAGTCAAGGCAAAACATTGTAAAACATGGTCATTATTTATGTGTTTCAGGTTGTTAGTCATTCACATTTTTAAGGAAGCTTTGTTGATGGAAACACGTTCACAATGTAATTTGACTCTTATCATTGTAATTATTTTATTTCAGATCATATTATGTCGTATGTACTGTAGCTCCTGAACTGTTCTAGTAGATGTGTGTGTGATAAACACTTCATCTACAACAATTGTTATAGTTTTTTTTTCCTATACATAGCTGTACTCGTGGGAATTTTTACAACACAGTAGAATGTTTTGTGCAAATAAAGCAAAAAGCAGTTACGCGACACATCATAAGCATGCTATGCTCCATTGGTATTCTGTTATTCTTTTGATAATCTGTAAAAATAAATAGCATCAATTCCCATTATTAAGAAGTGAACACAAATACTGAACACGAAGTGCAATCAGAGCAAACCAAAGTCTGACAGATGGAGGCTCCGAGGTGCCAAGTTCACACGAGAGCCCAAACAGATGGACGCATGAAGTGCAGCACCTGCTTTTTGGCACCATACCTCGACACTCTCAATGGGTTTTAGTGTGGAAGAATCACAGGTGAATGTTGTCGTACAGGATGACAAGGCATATATTAGTAAGACTAGAAGAGATCGGCCGCAGGGTTTCCATAAATGCAACGTTTTACGTAGTGATGTTTACGCTTTTGCTGGATTTAACATGTACAACAAAGATGCTCTACGTCTTAGAGGTGTCAAACATGTGGCCCGGGGGCCAAAATTGGCCCACCTATGGGTCTAATCTGGCCCCTGGGATGAATTTGTGAAAAAATTACAAAAATTATATTAATAAGTAAGGAAGTTAAAATTATTTGACATCAATTAAATCTGAAATGGATGAAACCATAATTATAATAAACAATTATGAAAAAAAAACAAGGAAATTTTCTTCTTTGTTTTAGTATTAAGAAAAAATTAATAAATAAAGAAACAAACAAATAAATAAATAAAAGACTAGCCTGATACAAAAAATGTGAATAACCTGAAATGCATGTGTCACTAAATGTTTTTATCTTTAAGTTGTGATGCGCATGTATATAAATGATAAACTAAAGTGCAATATTGTTAATATCGCAGTTGTTTTTCTTCAGAATTTTCAGGTTGTTAATATTTGTTCATGTTATGTTCAAGTACAGTTCGTAGATGTAAACATTTTCATGATGGAATTTTACTATTTTTGCTTAAAAAAATAGAGCAAACTTTGGAGTTGACATTATTTATATGTTTTTATCCTATTATTTCTATTATTTTACTGGTCCATCCCACTTTATACCATTTTAGGCTGAATGTGGCCCCTGAATTAGAATGAGTTTGACACCCCTGCTCTACGTCTTAGAGGTGCAATAGGTTGACGTTGCCCCTGTAGTGTGAGTTTTTGCATATCTGTTGGGGTCTGATTAAGTTGTTATTGTTGGCAATCAGTTGTAGTTATCTCCAGGTGCTGACATTTGTGCTTTTCCTAAATTACTCACTGTTGTACTGTGATTTCAGAAAAGCACCAAACTGCTTCTAACACAGCGTGACAGTATTTGGATGGTATTATAGATGATCAGGTTATATTGGGATGTTTTTCTTGGGTCTGTGCTTTAATTAACTGAACAAACCATTGCTAAATAATCACAGTTAAAGTCTGTGGTTCCCAACCTTTTTTGGCTCGTGACCTCATTTTACCACAAATAAATGTGAATTTTAGTCAATATTTAGGGGAAATGGGAGATTTTTTTAATCAGTTTTAGCAGCATTTTAGTTTTTAGCTGTGTTCCTGTTGCATATAATCATGATAATGGTGTTTTGGAGTGTTCTGCTCGTCCAATTTTAACATCACAAATTTCTGGTGACCATTCGAAATGGAGGCGTTCTTTTCTCCTGCTGAAACTATTTTTGTTTTTGATCATGTAATACTGTTATATACTACAAATAAATATAAATGTCTGTATCCTACTGATTCCCAGGGAAATGACTGTTTTTTCCATTTAACAATTACCTTGATAGGAAACTCCCTAAAGCAAAAATTTTTTTCCAGATAAATTTTTCAAATTTTTTATTTCCATTTATTTATCTATTTTTAATGTAATGTCCAATAGACAGTAAACTGTGAAACTTTTGTCCACTACAGAGGACAAAAATACATTCCTGGGAGGATTTAATGTATATTATTATGGATGGAGGCAGAAAATCCAGGTATAAATCAATTCAATTCAATTCTATTTTATTTATAAAGGCCCAAATCACAACAAAGTCATATCACAGGGCTTTACAGAAACACAATCAACAACACAAATATATGAAAAGTCCCAAGCATCCCCTGTCCTTAGACCTTCCTTCTAGGCAAGAAAACCCAGTGGGAAAAAGAAGAAATATTGAGGAGATTACTGCCCAAAGTGAGAATTTTATTTTCCTTGGTCAAGATATAAACAGTCAGTCCAGTTTGTATTTACAACAATTAATACTGAACAAACAATAATTCAAACTATGAATTATGAAAGAGCTGCAGCATCTGTAACTGACCACAGTGAACATTTGACCCATTAACAGTAGTAGTAGTACAGAAGCTGTTGAAACGCACATCAATAATTATCATTTATTATAAGGTACAACATGTGTGGGATTTAGGGCACATGACCAGATAATATTTTAGAATTGTATCTCCCATTTAATACCATTCATTAATTTTCCGATCTCAGGCCCTGTGAGCCTAAAAGAAGAGGCAGAGAAGGTCCCTATTTGAACAGGAAATAAAGAATTTCAGCGATTTTGAAAATAAAATAAACCAAATTAATAGGAACCACACCATAATTGCATTGAAAGCACAGATCAGTGGGCAAATATTAATTTTATTTATTTATTTATTTTTTACTTCTCATGATGACAAAGCCTCCCCTGACCTCACATCCCTGCCCTAAACCATCAACGAACCTTATAAAAGTACTTGATTGATCCTACAGTTGGAAAATTATCACATTCATTCATTATCTGAACCCACTTTATCCTCACTAGGGTCGCAGGGGTCACTGGGGGCCTAATCCAGCTACAATGGGCAAAGGCGGGGTACACCCTGTATGAGACGCCAGTTCATCGCAGGGCTGACATACATAGACAAACAATCACTCTCATATTCACACCTATTGCCAATTTTAGATTAACCAATCAACCTATCAGTGCATGTGTTTGGATGGTGGGAGGAAACCGGAGGGCCCGGCGAAAACCCACGTGGACACGGGGAGGACATGCAAACTCCACACAGAAAGGTCTGGTGTGGGATTCGAACCAGGGTCCTTCTTGCTGTGAGGCACGAGTGCTAACCACTGCACCACTGCACCACTGCCGGCCCGAAATTATCACAGTTACAGTCAAAGTTTTTCATTCAATGTGGAGGTTTCTGATTGGTTTACACTTAAAAAACAAACAAACAAAAAAACACCTCTTCCTGTTAATGTAACATGTTTCACTCCCTGATGAAGGCTTGGATGCTAAAACACGTTGGGGTCGTTGATAGGTTTTTTTGTAGCAAAGCCAATGTAAGTAATAAAGGCTTTTTAATGTTTTATTTGATTTTGATTTGATGTGTTTATTTCGAGCAATTCACACAATATACACATACATAAGGAAATAAATAATATTTACACCCAAAAAGGAGTGGGAAGAAGAAACACCTATTTAATCCCACCCCCATTTCATCAATAATAAAAAAAAAGACTACGGTCTCAACATTCACTCCTGTCCCTTAACCATAAACCAAATAAACCAAATAAATAAAATAAAACAGGCCCAAACTCATTCAAAATCATTTTTTCACATATAACACTGTATATATTTTCTCTTTTTGTCATACAGTTTTTCATGTCTTTTATGGATCAATATTGTCTCTGTAAATTCACTATATATTGTTTTAGTTATTTGTATCAATTACCAGAAAATTCAGACGACCCCACGTAGGGTCCCGACCCAGACGTTGAAAACAAATGAGTTAAGTAAAGTTCAGTTCAGCTCAGTTCAATTTATTTCGAATATGCAACAAACAAAACAATCCCACTCTGTCCCCAAAAGTGAAAACAAGACAAAACAAAACAACTCCAACCCCTAAACAACCCCTGTACATGAAAAACAAAACATGGCTTCATTTACATATTTGAAAAGGAGTGGGAGGAAGGAAAAGTTATTTAAACATCATCCCTTTTCCACAAAACCGTCTATTTTTAACTTCCAATCCACATAATATATGAAAAAAAATCAACTCCTTTGGATCAATTCACTTCAATTATCTTCACATACACATTCATACATACCAAAAAACTAGAAAATTAATAAATACATAGAGACAAACAGACATCACCGAAGGCAATACAAAATAAATACACAATAGAGTAAACAATGTGACAAAAGCAAAACAAACAAAACAGATTAATACACACCAAATAAATCAATAAATAAAAATAGATAAAAGTAATAACAAAATAGTAAAAATGATAATCATAATAATAGTAAAATAAACAGATTTAACTCTTATTGGGTCAGCTCAACCGTTTGGTAGAGGTAACTTTAAAACCTGATATCTAATTTGAATTTAAGTCCTTGAACACCAAACTTCTTGGGCAGTCAACGATATATTCAGCTCATGCTAGTATATATACCACCAACATAACATAAACATGACAACACCTCTGATATGATCTTTTCTTTTGGACACAAAATTGCAGGTAAGTTCAATTTTTTTTCCATTTTATTAACTTTTACAGAGTCTATTTTAGATAAATAATCCTCATCATGATTCCGAAATATTTTGATATTCATGTAATATTTTTTAAAAAACATGCTCAAGAGGTGATAGTAAAGGGTCATGAAATGCTAATGCTAATTGCTAATGATACAAACACAAAGAGTTAATACAATACAGTTAATACACAATACAAATTATGTTAGTAAGATTGGTGAAGGAATAATGTTTGAGTTTTAATACTTCAGTTAAATTTAGGGTTAGTAAAAAAAAAAAAAAATCGATGTTTTATGTTATAATAGTCCCTGTGAGGTGGAAAAAGAAAACAAAAATATTGTGATTTTTGTAGTGTGACCAACAAAGGGTTAACAAAAATAAAAACCAACAAATAAAGAAAAACAAACGAAGAAATAATGAACACAAGAACAAACATGTATAGATCATCTATTTAAACATCTAAATAGACACATAAAAGCATCTTAAGTGACAATAATTAACTGTTAAGTAAATATTCATACACTGAAACTACAAAGAAAAACAAACCTGGGTGTTTGTCTCACAGAGGACCGTAATGGTCTCATTCCAACAAACGTCGTGTGTTCCCAGTGTTTGAATCCTTTTACATGATTATGACGTTTGTCTTGAATGAAGTACAGATGGTAGTAGGAGGGAGCTGGCAGAGGCACTGATGATGATCTGGATGATATGAGATGAAGCTCATGTAATAACTGAATTAAACCTGTCTGTTTCCTTCAGAGGATGGAGAAGAAGCAGAGACACTGCTTCAAAGTGTCAGCGGAGTGGAGTTATTCTGATCTGTGAGGAGGCAAAATCCATTCTGCTCTGAAGCCACTTTGGAATTGGATTACGGTCACATTACTGAAATGTTACAGGGGAAATGGTTGCACCTGTGGCTGTGCATCATTTAGTACAATACCTACTTGTTCTTTGGACATTAGCATCCATATAATAAGAAACAAAACATTAGCAGGTCAAGTACATTTTTCATCCTTTAAACAAATTACTAACAATAGGATTTTTAAGATCTCAGTGGGAGTCCTGACCTCATTGTGTTAACTGTTAAACACCCAGAACTGTTCTTGGAGTGAGTTCCAAATTATTATTTTGTGTAATTTTCCACTGTGGTGTACTACCATGCAGTGGCAGACAACAACAACAACGTAATAGCATTTCCGGAATTGAAACTGAATTTTTTTTTTTTTTTTTACATGAACACAAATAATTAAATATACATAGTTTATTTCCATTGACATTTATAAATAAATAACTATATTAAGGATATTGATCGACATTTCAGTTTGATGAGGCAATGAATATTGGTCTAGAATTCTGTTTCTGAGCTTGTGATTGGGTGGGCACAGCTGTCAATCAGTGTGGGCCCCACCCACCCAGGCCCGCCCATAGATCCGCCCCTGCTACAATGTACTCAGAGGTGGCAAATGCACTCACATTCTGTACTTTAGTAGAAGTACAGATAATACTTTGATAAAAGTAAAAGTACTGATTCAATGCCTTTACTGAAGTAAAATAAAGTGCAACTTCTCAATTGTAATGAAGTAAAATGTATTTCCTGCCATGAATGAAATCATACTTATTTAACCAGGAAAAAAGGGTGTACCCCACTTTCGCCCATTGTAGCTGGATTAGGCCCCCAGTGACCCCCATGACCCTAGTGAGGATAAAGAGGGTTCAGATGATGAATGAATGAAGTCATCATTATGAGATTTTTTTTTTCAAGCCATAAATATGAGCTAAGAAATGCAGAATGAGAAAAAAATAGTTACAATTATGAGATAAAATAATAAATATGAGATAAAAAGTCAACATTGTGAGATAAAAGTCACAATTTTTCTTTACTGATTTTCTCTCTGAAGCATTTAGTGTCAGGATCTTAGAGTGTGTATGTATGTGTTGGAGGATGCGTTGCTTGTTTTCTGGAGCAAGGTAGAGCTGGGGCATGACCTTTCACCTGAATACCTGTGCACCATCATCAATCAAGCATCTACCAACAATCGCCACTGCCTCAGTCTATATATAAACCTGGTCTTCTTTCATTACTCATCATTAGATAGTCTTCTTACCTCTGTATCTTGGCTCTGGTATTTTTGTAGCTGAAGTTCAGTTGCTTGCACTCTTGTTTTAGTTCCTGTTTTTGCCAGTTTTTGTTTTCCATGGACTCCATTTACACCACGCTCCAGCTGTTTCGTTATTTTCTGGATGCAACCATCGTTAAAGCACAAATTTTTACCTGCAACCTGTTTTTTCAGTCCATTTTTGTGTCTGCATCGTGCATCATCCTGACACTCAGAGGTGGTCAAAGTACTCACATTAAGTAGAAGTACAAATACTGGTGTGAAAAAATACTTTGGTAAAAGTAGAAGTACTGATTAAACTCCTTTACATAAGTAAAAGTAAAGAAGTACAACTTCTCAAATGTAATGAAGTAAAACTGTTTTTTTCTGCTATGGATGAAATGATACTGATTTAAGTAGGAAAAAATGTCAATATTTAAAAAAAAAAATTAAACCTTTAAAACTGAGTTACTATGTAGATGATGTATTTTATTGGGCCATGGTACTTGTTTTAGTGGGTGTGGACAGGACATTTAGGAAAATTCAAAAGTCATAAATAGGAGATTAAAAAAATAATTATGAGATAAAATAATTTAAATCAGGAGACAAAATGAAAATTATTAAACAAAATCTCAAAATTGTGAGAAAAAATTCTGAATTATGAGATAAAAATCAAAATTTCTCATTTGCGACTTATTTTTCATGGTGTCGATCTCTGATTCAAATCTGGTCCTCGTGACCCAGTGTCCTGCATGTTTTATAGTTATTGCCCTCTTCTATCACACCTATTTCACACCTAATCATGATGTAATGTCTTCAACGTGTGATGGAAGAGGGAGAAATGTTTTTAATTTTTTTATTTATTCTTAATTATTTAATATGTATAACTTCTTAAAATGTTTTATTTTTAAATGTTTGTTAATTTAAATGTTTTAATTTTATATATATATATATATATAACAAATATTTGTATAGATTTTTTTGGGTTATTTTTATTTTTTTATTGTTTTAAAATTTGTTTTCATTTAGATTTTTTTTTAAATAATTTTTTATTAGTTAATTTTACATTTTTACATTTTTATCTATTTAAATTTTTGTTGAAAAAAAAAAAAAAGGAAAGGGAGATATGTAAAACATGCAGGACACAGAGTTGAGAAGCACTGCTCTAGGTCCAATATCATCCATATTTTAAATCCATCCAACACACCTGGTTCAATTAATGATCAGCTCATCAGGATACTCTGCAGGAGCCTGATCAGGATGTAATTGTTTCCAGGTGTGATGGAAGAGGGAAATGTCTAACACATGCAGGACAGCGGCCCTCGAGGACTGGTGTTGGACACCCCTGCTTTAACATGTGTTGTCCCTCTGATGTCCTCATTCCTGATCCTGTCCATCCTGGTCAGTCCCAAAGAGAACCTAAGTATCTTCAACTCTACTGAATGGATGGTTTAGTTTAAATATTCAGAAAAATTCAACTGTTTTCCTTTATTTTTATCTGTGTTTTTACTGAGTTTTGTTCATAGAATACGTGTCAAAAAGCAACTAATTTAAAAAAAAGACAAACTTAAAACTGCTGAGACCAAATTTCAATATTACTCCTATCTTTTTTCTTTTTTTTTTGTAATTTTTGTTTTGCAAATTTGTTCCATCTTATTAATAATTTTGTAAAAATTTATTAGTTTTTGTTCATTTCCTTGCTCATGTTTTTTTTAATTTTATTATTGTATATTTAATTTTGTACCATCTGTGTCTTATTTTGTTCACGTTACTAATTATTTTGTTACTTTATTATAAATTTTCCTTCATTTTACTGATGACTTTGGCCGTTTTTTTTAGTTTTCTTGCTTCTTTTCATTCTTTTTTGACACCAGTGCTTTAGACTGTCACCAGTTTTCTACACCTTTCCTTTCATTTTAGCTCAAACTCTTCTATCACACATCACACCTGACACTTTCCTTCACCGTGTCTTCACCTCTTTTCCACACTCTCCATTGCTCTGGACTGTTGACCTTAAGTACTTAAAATCCTCCACCTTCTTTATCTCTTCTCCCTCTACCCTCACTCTTCCACTTGGCTTCCTCTCATTCACACTCATATACCTCAGCTAACTGCCGTTCCTCTCCTGTGTAAAAATGAGGTATTTTCCATTTTCTTGACTGATTTAACCAAATGTAGTTATTAAGAAAAGCAGATTTAAATGTTGAAATTATGTATTTTATTGTAGAGAAAAACAATGTTGTTAAAAATAGAAGACCTCAATGTTAAAAATAACAGCCTATTTGATATTTATTTAATTATTGTTTTTTATATATATATATATATATATATATATATATATATATATATATTTCATTCCATGGTTATTTCATTAATATTACTGTGTTCTCCATTGTTATTGAATGCATTGAGTAACGTACGGATTAATTTATTTTTGGACGGTAGAAAAATGACTTGAGTGAGACAACAGTACTTCCTCATACATGTCCATGATGCTGTAATGTGGCGTCTCTGATTGGCTCAGAATCCCCTCTGGCTCTGTGTGTGTTTAGCATCCCACAGTAACATCCAGCTAAGTTTCGTGCTGTCGCTTGTTTAGAAAATGTGCAGGGGGGGGGAAAAAAACAACACTTTATTTGCACAGAGAGCACATGAACGAGTTTGATCTGCCTTTTGTTTTTTACAAGTTCTGTGGCGCTGTTGTCTCTTGTTGATGCTAATGCTAATGCTAATGCTACTTCAGATTCACTGCAATGGGGGAATGGGCTTAACCCTTACATGGGTGTAGTGGGCAGACACCTTTAAATGTTTTTAAACCTAAAATGTCAGTTTTTCTGCACATGATCCCGGACCCCCCCCACTCCCCCCCCACCCCCACCCCGTTCTCTTGGTTGACTTGTGTTCACTGCAGAGGTCACGTTGATATCATTCCATCTCCTCTGATATGGGGCAGCCAAAATGTCTACTGATACACATGCAATTTAGGGCAATTATTCTTAAAGCCACTGATTAGCTTCTCCATCTGTGAACCCACCGCTAATCTGCACAAACACAAACTTCCTGCCAAACAAACAATGCTTAATAACGAAGTCGGTGTTTGTCAGGATGCCACCTTGGCTGCATGCACCATTGTTGTTGTTATTATTGATATTGTTGTTATTGGTGGTGGGTTTTTATTTATGTATTTATTTATTTTTATTTATTCCAAAGCTAGGATTCATTCACACACATTAGGATGGCCAATCATATCTAAACAACGTTCATCAGTCAAAACAGCTGAGCTCGCTTCCATTCAGTTTTTCTGCCCTAATTGAAATGTACGGCTAGGCCTTCTGGGAAAGCATCATTAGCAGAACACATCATGCTAATGCATTTTAAAGCAGTCCAGCTTAAGGGCTAATTAATATTCCCCAGAAAGAGCTGAATATCTCTCCTGCAAGAGCCACTTCATAACACCAGCTGCTGTGATGTTTACTAAAGCATTTTCTATAGGTTTAAAGAGGGAGGTTTGCAGAAAACTAAAGCATCAAACAACATTCTCAAGGGGCCTCTAAACTGTAAACTGAGAGAGTGAACACGTTTAACATGAATTGGATTTAGTCCAATGGAACAGTTTTGGCAGTTACACTAAAAAGTTGACAATAAATAAACAAGTAGACACAGATTTTGTCATTTGATATGTTAAAATATGGAGTGTGAAACCATAAAATGATATAAAATGAACGTGTGATGTTGGAGAATCTGTCTGTAATTTCTGTAATGAATCCCTTTAAGAATGAACACAGTAAAGTTATATAGTGACAGAAGATAAATACACTGTTCCACATAAAGTTGGAGTAATTTTTTTTTTTTTGCCTCTTTTCATGAAACAACTGTGACAAGGTATTTTATTCTTCATAAATAAAGTGTAACTGGGACTTAGGATGTGATCATTGCATCTGGTCAAAGGTGATTATGGATGTGTCTAAAAAGGAATACACTATAAAAAAAATATATAAATC
The DNA here is from genome assembly GCA_020466265.1 of Siphamia tubifer. Lineage (NCBI taxonomy): Eukaryota > Metazoa > Chordata > Actinopteri > Kurtiformes > Apogonidae > Siphamia > Siphamia tubifer. The sequence continues at coordinate 22,973,935 of CM035801.1, read as the reverse complement.
TTAACAATTTTTTTCATTTCCACGCTGTAAACCCAAATGTTCAGAATAATTAAATATATTAAGTTGTGAATACTCAAAGTTTCAGAAATAGTACTATTAACTCAAATGGATTAAGTTACTGCAACATGTTCTTCTTTTTAAGTATTTTCAACTAATATGTTTTTTATTAAGGGGAACTATTGTGGATATAAGTGAACATAACTTAATAACATATGAGGTAAAACTGAGTGGAATTAAGTCATTAAATGCTAAGAATGATATCGTACTGTTATTACTATTGTTTCAAATAAGGATGATTGAAAAAAATAAACTTAACTGATGTAGTAGATGTTGAAATACAATTTCAGAACATTCCAAATAACCACCAATATCTATCACAACAAAAAATGTACAATCACAAAACACAGTAATTTTATTCAGGGGCGGCTGTGGTTCAGTTGGTAGAACAGGTCGTCCAATGACTGAAGGGTCAAAGGTTCACGTCCCAGCTCTGTCCACATGTCCAAGTGTCCTTAGACAAAGACACTGATCCCTGACTTAGTCTCCCAGTAGGACTGACAGAACCTTAGAATACTATGTTTTAATTTAAATATACTTTAATAAGCATCTACATTTTAAGTTCTGGAAACTTGTATTTTTTAAGTTTCATCAACTTAAAATAATTGAGGCAATCGATTGCCTTACATTTTTTGAGTTCAGCTAACTTATTCAGGTGTACAGTATATACCAAACATCTCATCACACTTAAAATAAGATATAATCACCTAAAGAGTAACATATTTTTAGACAATAGACCTTAAAAATCTTATTTCACTGAATCTCACTGTTCCATTAGCACAGGGATGTCAAACTCATTTTAGTTCAACCTAATATGGTATAAAGTGGGCCACAACAGTGAAACAATATAAATAATAAGATAAAAATGTATAAAATAATGTCAACATCAAAATTTCTGTGCGTTTTTAAGTGAAAAATGGAAGATTCTCCAATAAAAATGTTTATATCTACAAACTGTACGTGAACGTATCACGAACAAATATGAACAACCTGTAAATTCTTAAGAAAAATAAGTGCAATGTTAATAATATTATGCTTTAGTTTATCATTTATACACATGCATCACAACTTACAGATCACAGTAGATCTACAAATATACACAACAGGCTGAATATTCATAATATTCCACAAATATTTCAGGTTATTCACATTTTTTGTGTAAAAGGCTACTCTTTTTTGTCCTTTATTTTTCACCAAAACAAAAAGCAAAATTAGTTTAAGGTTAGTTTCCATTATTTCTGGGTTATTATGACAGTATTTTACTCATCTCATCCACTTTAGATTGAATTGACCTGAACTGATTTGAACTTCCTTGATTATTAGCATCTTTAGGGTAATTTTTGTATTTCACACATTCATCCCAGGGGTCAGAATGGACCTGTTGGCGGGCCACATTTGACCCCCGGGCCTTATGTTTGACACCTGTGCATTAGCAGATAAACAGATTACATAGCAAGGTATTTTTTTTTTGCCAATGTCAACCAAAAAAAATAATTAAAACTGCCATTGGAAGAAGTGAAAAATGTCTTAGTAAGAGTCCTTTAAATAAGATTTTCAAGATCTATTGTCTAATAATAAATATTTATACCTCACTGAAATGTTACCCTTATTTTAAATGTGATGAGATATTTTGTCTAGAAATGAGGAAAAATACACTTGGTAAGAGTTGGATTTTTTCCAATGTAAAAGAATAATGTGTCTGAAAATAAAATTATTCCAAGTGTATATACAACACTGTATATTCTTCTAGTATTTTGACATTTTTAACAGAGGGTGACTCTTATTACACATAAGGTATCAATATTAAAATCCATGAAGCATGTGTTAGTGCTTTGACCCTTTTTAGGGCACCCACTCATTTAAATACCTTAGTGTATTACACTATTAAACATCATCATCCACCTCCTCTTGCCATAAAACATCTGAGCAGCACTGGCTAAAAAGTAAACACATGAATAAAACAACTGCTGTAATTTCTTAAATTGACAGAAATCATTCATATTCACTATATTTACAGCTTCAGAATGACTTTAAAATCTCTCTATTCTGAAAACCAACATTCTTCTGCACCTCACTAAGGCACGGGATATTTAATGTTAAATGAAATTACCAAAAATAGTCACTTGTCTGATGCATACGCACAGTGTTACAAAGGCCTGATTTTTCATGCGTCACATGTAACAAAACCATACACTTTTTTTTTTTTTTTTTTTGTATTTGTTTGAATGAGATTGCTTATCTTTCTGCAAGACTTTAGTTCCTCCAGCAGTAAAAAGGAAACAGCACAGTTGAGTCCTAAAGCTTTTAAACCATGGCATAATTAAATTTGGATGCAGACATATACTGCACATTGGATACTCAGCCTGTGTTTGTAACTTTATTTGTGGCTCAGGTAGACATTGTGATTAGATGCAGGGGTAACTTCATCATGTCAGAATCAAGCATTAAGTAACAATGAAACTTCCTTTTATTTCACAGTAGTCAACAAGCCACCTCACAACAGCATGTAAGCTTTAATGAGACAGAAAAAAAAAAACAAAAAAAAAAACAGAGGCTGAAATTCCTCAGTTCAGTACTAAACATCACATAGTACAATATGTACAAAGGGCGTGGATCAGGCCCTGCTGAACAGACTCCCCATGATTGAAATGTTCAGTTGTAAAAGACAGCGCAGAATAAATACAAGTCTATATTACATAAATGTTTAATATAAACAAATACATGTCGTACAAATTGCACTTGCCGATGGCTGTGAGGTAAAAAAAACAACAACAACAAACAAACATTGTGAGCACTATATGACTACAGACCCGACATAAGCCTTGTTCCTTGCTCACCGTTTTGAATAAGGGTTTATTTTGATGGAACCAGAGTCGGTCAGCTGAAGGGAAATAAACTATGATTCCCCACGAAGCCACAGAAGAAGAAGAAATAAACAGAAAACTGCAGGGATGAACCACTGCAATCCGTGCGCTCTGTGCGTAAAAGAGCGGAACCTTCATTCAGAGTGTACAGTAGATCCTCATCCAGAGTTAGTATCAAGGCTTTACATTCACAAAATGACTGAGAACAATGGACGAATTTAGTCAATTAACTTTTGTCACGCATCTTGGAAACAGATACAACTTCCAAAATATACCTCATGATTTGACGTCAGGGTTTACTTTTTTGATGCGCGTAAAATATCACACTCTTACGCGTAGCTTTACAAAAAAAAAAAAAAAAAAAACCCAAAATAAATTGCAATATAACAAATCAAAATCGATGCACGTGTCCATTCCAAGCTTCTGACAGTAAAAAAAAAAAAAAATCTCTTTTACAGGTTGGACTCAGAGTGGGACAGCTTCGCGGTGCCCACCAGGCTACTGTCACTGTTGTCCAAACCGGCGCACTCTGTCCACATCCCCAGGGCACCAGGCTCCAGAGAGGACACGAAACCTCCGCACCTGGACAGGTCACAGGAGCTGATGTGCAACCTGCGGTCCGCTTGCCTCGGACAGCACAGCAGCCGCTTAAAAGCCTTCCTAAAGTCTGGGCTCCGACAGTAAATGATGGGGTTAAAGGCTGAGTTGACATACCCCAACCAGTTCAGAAACACGAAAAGGTTCTTGTCCACGACTTCTGCGCAAAACACCCGCACCACGTTAACTATAAAGAAGGGTAGCCAGCACAGGGTGAACGTCCCCATGATTATACCCAGTGTTTTGAGTGCTTTCTGCTCCCTGAGGGCCAGTATTTTCGACGGTCTCTTCTTGCACTTTGATGTCAGCCCAGTTAAAGTGTTGTGAAACCTGCCCTCACACTTGTCAATCTTCCTCAGTTGCTTTTTGGCCTCTCTGTACACGCGGGCGTAAACAAATATCATAACAAGCAAAGGAATGTAGAAAGATATGATGGATGAGGAGATGGCGTATGCCCTGTTGGTGACAAAATCACAACATTTGGGATCATCATAGCAGGCTGTGTCCACGCTGTCCCGGGACCAGTGCATAAGGATGGGCAGAAAAGACACGAGCGCAGAGATGGCCCAAACCACACACACCACAGCCTTAGCCCGGGCTTTGGTTAACAAGCTCTGGTAACGGAAAGGCGATGTAATGGCCACGTACCGGTCTATGGCGATTACGCACAGGGTTTCGATACTGGCTGTGACACAGAGGACATCGACGGAAATCCAGAACTCACAGAAAAAGGAGCCGTACAACCAAGAACCGCGCACCTCAAGCGCAGCGCCAAAGGGAACCACCAGCAGTCCCATGATCAGGTCCGCGCTGGCCAGTGATACGATGAACACATTGGTGAGTGTCTGCAGCCTCTGCGTCCTGGCGATGGCCACGATGACCAGGATATTCCCGAACACGATTGAAAACACGATCAAAGCCATCACCAAGCTCATCCCGGCCATCCACTGCTCGGACGCGGCGGCGGCGGCGGCGGCAGCGGAACCGTCTGCGTCGGACGCCTCGCTCCCTGTGCCATTCTGGAGGTTCACCTGCGTGGACGCACCACCGTCCCCCATGGCGGGCTGCTGGGCTGTGAGCAGGACCAGGGCGAGTTCATTAAGGCAGTGCAAGTGAGCGTGTCCAGTCTGTGGTGGGCAAACGGTCCACACTTCTGCTCCAGTCCTGCGCCAACTCCATCTGGAGCCCTTCTGTCTCTGTCTGTCCCTCTCTCTCTCTCTCTCTCTCTCTCTCTCTCTCTCTCTCTCTCTCTCTCTCTCTCTCTCTCTGTTTCCCTTTCTTTCTCTGAGCTGCAGCACCGGTCAGGACATCAGAAAGAATAGTGACATCACTGCTGCTCAGGACCAATCACCGTAGTTCAATGGACAAATTGTTCCAACAATCACGCATGGACCTCCAAAGACACACGCGCACACGTACACACGCGCACGCACGCACACACATGTTTCCATGTCTCACGAGAACCAAGTTTGTAGTCAAGTAGACATTGCGTAGTGAGTGTAAACACAATTTTTAAAAAAAATAAAATAATAAAAAATTGAAAATTAAAATAAATAAATGTATACAATAAATACTAAATCAATACTAAATAAATAAATTGATTAAAAAAACATAAAAAAAAACCTAAGCACAACTTCAAACCTCTGAAAAATATGTTTCACTTTACACCTGTTTCCCCCATGCTTTATGGGGACTTAAAAAAACCCAATTAATGTGTTTATAAGGCCACATTTCTATTTTACTAGTAGGGACTTTTATTTATATGTAACCCTCGTGGGGACCTGACCTTTGGTCCCTATAGTGTCAGGGGTCCCCATGGTGTGACTGTGTAAACATATCAATGTCCCCATAAAGATAGAAATACAAACACACACGAGGAATAAAATTAATGCATGCAAAAAAAAATAATCTCACTGCACAAAGGCCTGTGTTAAGATAAGAAAATTAGACACATTGAGTTAAAATGTCTTATTTCAAATAAAATGTTCAGTCAATGCAGGAAAAAAATGCATGCATCAAGTTTAGTTAAAATAAGAAAATATTATCTGAGGATTATAGAATGGTCAAACTGTTATTAAAACCCATAAAGGAGCATCAACAAGTAGAAAATGACAATCATAATATATTGTCACAGTATAAGTACAATAAAATTAAAACCCAAACCCAAAACCACCTGCTGATTTAAACTGATCCACTAAGACTTTCAATACATGTAAATAACTGGTGAAAAATGCACCTTATTTATGGTCATCAGATAAGACCCATTTAGACATTTAGATGCTCTGTAGTGAACATGAAATCTATCATATTTTACAAAAGTGATTCACCAAGAAAACACAAGGATTTGGATCAATGACAGTGAAGGAGACACATGTTTTTGTTCAGTTTTCTTTGTTTTAAATATAATAACACTTTGTTCTAATATTTAACAAGCATCTACAATTCTACATGATCTGTGAATTAAATCTGCTTTACACTGAAAACAAAACACAAAATGCAGAAGATATTTTTTCAAATGAATGATGAATAATCGCATAAGAAAATCTGAGTAGAGAGAAAAAATTAACAAAACTAGAACTGGGTTCAGCAGAATATATTTGTTTCAATCCTTTATGGTAAGATACACATATAAGATATACACATATATATATATATATATATATATATATATATATATATATATATATATATATATATATATATATATATATATATATATATATATATATATATATATATATATATAAACACTCATAGGATCATACATACATTATAGGAGTATAAATATAGTCTTATTAGTATGCAATAACTCAGTAGATATTGTATATACAAAAATGCATAAAACAAGTTAATATTTAACAGTTAATAGTTGAGGGTTCCCCCACATTCATTCACCAGCAATAGAGCTGGTTTTGTTATACATTTAAAATTATTTGGAATATCTTCTTGAGGTAGTTCAAGATTAAAATTATTGGAACAAATAAAATAATCTTAACAAGATTAAGTCTCAAAAAGTAAATTAATCAAAAAAAACATTTCAAGGTAAATATTTCAAACTAGAGGTAGTTTATCTATGTCATTTATTCCTTTTTTGCAGAAAACAAAACACAAAAACATAATGGCTAATCCTGCTTAATTTTTGTACACATGAAGCAGGATGAAGTGTTTTCTAAGACAGATTATAAATCATATGCGATGTAAAAAATAAAAATAAAATAAAAATCTGCTAATATTTGGGAATATTATTGCACATTTCCAAATATGGAAGGCCAGAAGCCCACTATGATTTTATGACCTACAGGGATTTTCCTGTTTTTATCATTTGCCATCACAAACAAGCTTTGTTTTTCTACATTTTCCAGTTCATATTTTTACCACAAAGAATACATTCCACGGCCATGAGGTCACGTCATAACTATGGGTCTGCTCTTTGATTCACAGGAGCTGCATGAGTGAAGTGCATGTGCCAAATTTTTAAGACCAATTATAGATAATGTGGTTTGACCCGTGACTCAGTTTAGTCAATTTCCTTGTTTTCCTTGTGAAAATATAATATATATAATAATATATTTTCCTTGTGAAATATAACTTGTTTTGTGTTTGGATAATTTGTGAAACTATTTTCATAATTTAATATTTTGTCTTGCGTTGTTTTGCAGTAAAACAATGACAAAAATTCATAGTTTATTTATAAACTATAAATTTATAGGTTATTATGTTTTCATTTTACTGTTCAAATCAGGCTGAATGTGGCCCCTGAAGAAAATGAGTTTGAGACCCCTGCTCTATTCTGTTTTAATTTGTATTTGGGTCCAAACGTTTCCTTATGACAAAAACAGATCATACATTTGGAATGCTCACCGCAGACACGTAAGGGGTTAAAGGGCTAAAAGCAGCATAACTGACCTATAATACAGGAAGAACCAGAGTATGAAGACACAGCATGATTGATTACATTAGTATGGACAATTAGGGCTGAACTTTGTGCCATTACTATTTTAAGAAAAAAGACCCGAGGACACATTCCTGCAAATGAATGTAAAACTTGATCGCTAACACAGATGTCATGCTGGTCATTCAGGTGAAGCATTTACACTGAACTGGTAAAGCAGTTATTTTCTCCTGGAATTCAAATGGAGTCACCTGAAAGTTCTAGTAATTGATAAAAAAAAATAAAAATAAAAAAAAAATAAAAATCTGACGATGAGACGAAATGAGAGAGACAATCACAATCTGACAAACTGTGAGTCTGAAACTGAAGCACTGTGGTACTGTTTATTTATCAAATGTTCATTTTGATCATTTTCAGGTTGCGTAGCGTTTTCATAATTCACAGAGTTTTTTTTTTTTGGTTTTTTTTTTTTACATTTTTTAAAATTATCTTAATCACTTTGTGTCTGTGTATGTGTGTCCGCAGAGACATATCATACTATCAGTCAATAAATATCACCATGAAATTACATTTTCTTATACATATAGCTAATGCGCATCAGATGCAATGATCCATTTGAGTAAAGGTCAAAGGTCAAGGTCACAATTAACTAAAAGTTCCAAATCACATATCAGTTATAACTCAAGAACAGAGGGTCACAGACCTTTCAGATTGGTACCAAATGATACGGAATGAAGATTTCTACAATTTTCAAAATTGGTGTTATCACCTATGATCAATAGTTTTTGAGATCTCTGGAGGTCAAAGGTGACATGTCGCAAAATTAACATTGTAACACTGTTTGTGTGTGTCAAGCATAGACATATCATGCTATAACTGAATCAATACTGGATATATTATCATAATATTACACACACCGATGCATATATACATAGAATGAAATTATCAGTATTGCAAAAGGTCAAAGGTCAAGGTCGCATTTAGCAGAAAGGTTAAAATTATTGACTCTAATTCAAGAAAGGGTCGACATAGAAACTTGAGATTAGGATAAAATAGGGGTGAGATTAGGCATTCTCTAAATACTTGTTTTTTCTAGTATTAATTCCCAACCTTGTAAAATATAAGCTGGACTGACTGTCCTGTACATGTCCTGAACACTTTGCGCAGTAGTCTCCACCTGTCTTTTCTGCCTTTCTGCCTTCCATCCATATTTAGACTAAATGTTGAATAAAAATTAATATTTATTTGCAACATAGCATAACAAACTATTACACGATCATGAAGAAATTATTTTAGCAAAAACAGTGTCTTTGTTTTGAATGTCTAGGATCTCCAGTAATTTGTGCTGTTAAAATTGGACAAGAAGCAAAAAAAAAAAAAAGCCGGGAACCACAGTGGTACAGACACATGACGTTGCACTAGTTGTTTTTCTTTGTGTGGTTGATTAGCATGCCTACCCATGAACCTGATGACTTAAGAGGCTGTGACACAACCTGACCCGAAATACCAAAGCTCATCTCAGTGTCCTCTGAGTCCAACAGATCAATACTTCAGGCATTCACAGCTGCTTGATAATGACAGCCAGCTATTGGCTTGATCCATAAGTGTCTGTTGTACCTGATTATTATACCTGTGAACTGCAATGATTTTCTATGGGACAAACAGGGACTTGGAAAAAAAGATACTAAACTGTTTTAAGACTTAAGTTGAAGCTATGAGGTCAGGAGTGTCAAACTCATTTCAGTTTAGGGGCCACATTAAGCCAAAATTGATCTGCAGAGGGCAGTGAAATAACAACATAATAATATAAAAAATAACGTCAACTCCAAACTTTCCGGTATGTTTTGGAGTGAAAAAAGTAATGTTATCAGATGAAAATGTTTACAGCCTTTAAAACAATGTAAATAACATGAACAAATGGACATTTCTTAAGAAAACTATGTGCAGTTTTAACAATATTATGTTTCAGTTTATCATTTACACATGTAAATTAAGACTTACAGATCACAATAGTTCAACAAATACATAAAACATTTAATAACGGGACACAAATGGGTGAATCTGCTCTTTAGATATTTCAAAATGTTCAGTTTAGTTGTATTTTTGTGAAATAAAATATAAATAAAATAAAATGATATGAACATTTATACATTTACAAACAGAAACATTTGGAGTTGTGAGTATTTATACGTTATTATGAGTGTATTTTGCTGATCTGATTCATTGCAGATTAAATTGGTATATATGTGGAACCTGAACTAAAATTATTTATATCTTCAGTGTCATTTTTGGAGGGCCGGATTTAGCCCCCGGGCCGCATGTTTGACACCTCTGTATGAGGTCCATGAGGTCCGGTCATGACATCTGTATTTTCCCTCAAACAGTGTTTTTAACATTGTGGGGTCACCTACAATTCAAATGGAATCACTTGAAATGTCAAGTAACTGGTTAAAAACAAAATACATTTATATGGTGCCATAAAAGACAATCTCTGAAACTGAAAAATTGAGGTTCTAGTCGCTTTTCCATCTGATATATGTGCAAAACTTAACCGATATTTACTAAATGTTGAAAAATCAGAAGTGTGTACTGTCGTTTTTTTCGATTGACTTGTTTATTTATTATCGTGAGATAACACAAGAAGGCATTCCATAAACATGGTGACAAATATAAATATGTTGTTTTAGACATATGTCCATTAGTATTATATATTATCCCCTCTGTCCTGTATGAAATTTTAAAAATGATTAAGTTTTTCTGGTGTGTCCATGTTTCTTTTAAAACTCTTCTTCACTAGTAATATCTTGTGAAAAAAGATGCTGTTTTGCATAATATACCATGTATGCTATGCCTTAACCCTTTAACTTCTGAGACTTTAGCAGTTCAACACAGTACACAGAAAAAAAGAATAAAATAAGCAACAAAATGAACAAAAACAGCCAAAATGTTCAATAAAAATGAACAAAAAATGAATAAACCAACAAAAATATTAAGTAAAATGAACAATGTAAGACGCAAATGGAACAAAATTGAAAAAAAATCTTAAAATAAAAGCCAAAATGTAGAAAAATAAACAAAATAAACATCAAAATGAATAAAAAACTAATATTATATTTTTGCAATTTGAGGGTCAGTGGAAAAGTGAGTGCTGTTTATCTGTCAAATGTTCATTGTGTTCAGTTTCAGATGCTGCAGTTTTTTCATAATTCATAGTTTGAGTTATTGTTTGTTCAGTTATTGTTTGTATTAATTGACTGTACGTATCCTGACCAAGCAAAATTATATTCTCTAACATTTTTTAATACCTACTGTTCACACAATTCACTATGTATTAACCATTTATTACCTATTTGTTAATATTTGTTCATACACAATTTATCATAAACAAAGCATTTCTTCTTCTTCTTCTTTTCTATTAACAAAACATGTGTAGCCATGTGAACAAATGATTTATGATCAATTTTGCATACGCAATATAATAATAAACATTTACACATGGGTAACAAATGGTTAATATGGAGTGAATTGTGTGTAGGTATTATAAAGAGTTTATGCAATAATATACACCTGTATTTTCTGCCTCTGTCCATAATAATATATGTTATATAGACTAAATAATTGATAATTATTTAGTCTATATAATTTTTAAATTGTATTTATAATTTCCCTTACTGACAAAAATACAATAAATAATAAAAAAATAAAAAAATAAAATAAACAAAATATATATAAATGTGGTAGGAAGCTCTTCATTTCTTTTCTTTTTTCTTTATTATAAAGTGTATATCAATAAATAAAAATATGCAAGTGCTGCAAAAATAGAATAATATAGCAATAATGCAGAAGGTTCAGTTTTAAAACACATTGAAATGAGTGATGTAAATGAAATTCATAAAAATGGTTTTAATTGCATTGTAAAATTGTTTAATGAGGGGTAGGATTTTTGTAAGTTCTCTGGACTTCAACCTACTCCTTTTGAACGGTGACACCTTGTTTGGTCTTTTGTTACTTTCGTTCTGTATTTTTATTTATTTATTTTAAGATAAACTGCTCAAATAAAAATAACTGAACTGAAATCTCTTTAAAATCAACTTTTATTTCCAACATAGCAAACTATTACATGATTAAAAAACAAACTACATTTACCAAAAATATACATAAAAAAATGACTCAGTTTTGAAAGTCTGGGTTCTCTAGAAATGTATGATGTTAAAATGAGGTGACAAAACAAAAAAGGTTGTGCTCCACTGGCCTAAATTCTCAGAGGTTTTATGAAGAATGACAGTAAACACTTTAAAAATCAGACTGAAATCTATATTTAACTGTACTGTTCAGATTGCAGGCTGTGCAAGTGGCTTCATTGTGGAGTGAGAAAAACTTTAAATGAACAGCATTCATCCATCCCTACTTTATTTTTTTGCAGAAACACATTAACAGAGAAGAACCTTTATTTTTGGATTATGTGGGATGCTTTGGGAGGACCAAGTCCCATGACCTTCAGCATCTGAAGTCCTGCCTACGGCTCAGCCATGTGAACAGTTTGGGTTTTATTTACCTAGATTTGGAAATTACTCCTTTGAGATGAATAAAATTTCACTGTTAAGGATTAGTTCTAAGGTAGACAGTGTGACGGTGACCGAAACTAAAAGACAATGGAACAAACTATTAATATTAATATTAAACATACTGAAGAAGAAGAGGAAACATTAAGTTTTTCTCTATTTTATTATTTTTTTTAGAGCATAATTGATTTAAAACAAGATAAAATAAGCAGCTAAAACAATCGAAATAGCATCTCTTTAGACTTAGACAAACTTTCTAAGGGTAATGATTTGGTAACAATACTGTAGCTCACTTACATAGAAAAACACTCCTGCAAAAAAAGCAAGTGTAAAGAGATAAAAGCAATAAATAATATACATAGAATGTACTAATAAAGTGGAAAAAAAATACAAGATTTGCAAATGCACAGATGTACAGAAAATGGAAGTAAATATAAATATAAATATAAATATAGACTATATATACTGGTTTACTAGTGCACAGATTTGTCTTAAAAAGCTACATTTTGTGCAGGTGCACCTCTTCCTTTTATGTCTGCTTCCTCACTTCAACAAAAATAAGATGAGTGGGGAGCTGTGGAGCGCTCAGCAGTTGGTTACCTCCCACATATCTTCATGAGAGCTCTGTTTAAAAAAAAAAAAGGAAGTCGAACAGGTTCTGCTTTCCTTCACAGCCTGACCTCCATGTCAACACCTGCATAGAGTCAAAGGTCACAGCTGATTTCATTACTTGAAGTAAAGCCTGTTTATAGACTGAGCTTATTCACCGAGGTGAACACAATGATAAAAAAAAACAAAACAAAAAAAACACAAACTGGCAGCTTTGTCGATATTAACCTTTTGATGCATACTGGTTACTACAGTGGACAGTTATTCGACAGTTGTTCTCTTGTTTATTTATTCATGGTTTTTTCAGTCAGTTCATATCATTACTGTAACTGGTCTTTTCTTAATACCTGATCTGCACTAACATATTTACCTGTAAATCAATTGCTTGTTGTTATTAGACTGTAATTCTTCTTAAAGAAAAACTGCATTAAAAATGTTTTATTTAATAATATAATTAAAATAGTTAATATAATAATGTTTTAAATACATGTTTCTTTTCTTCAAAACTTAAACACATGTTGTCCAGCTGAGTGGACCTTTTTGTAACTCTATAAAAAAATAGGTTCATGATAACATTTTTCAATCATATTGTTTTTTTCATGCCTAAAGAAGAATAAAAACACGTAGGAAAGAAATCTTTACTAAGGTTCTAAATTCATGCATCAAAACCCTTCTTGTCTACTTTGGTTTTTCTACACTAGTACTCAGTCTGGATTTAACCAGTACTTTTATATTAGTTTTGAAAAACATGTTTCTCCCTATTTAACCTTTCTTGGGTAATTTATCTGAAGTCATAATATTATCCTCTATATTTTGTGTTTCTTTAGGGAAAATTACATATTTTCTGTGTGACGCCCACAACATGTCATGAAATTTTCATCAAGATCCGTCGATAACTTTTTGAGTTATCTTGCAAACTAACAGAAGGACAGACGAATAAACTGGCAAAAACATAACCTCCTTGGCAGAGGTAATAAATAAATACATATATTTAACACACAGTGCATCTTAGTGAACACATTAATACATTCCAAATACAGTATAAACATGTAAATATGCCGGAGTTAGCATCAGTACTAATTTTCATTTACACTCTCCACTTAATGAACAAGGCAATCAGAGACAGCAGACCTCTGCCAAGGTTTGATATGGCATCAAAACGTGACGTGATTGGCTCAATCATGTCATGTAGGTGTTGACTCATCTGATGTCCGAAGGTGAGACGATGTGAATGCCAAAAAAACTGCGAGATTCTATCTTGTCTGAATCCTGAGATATTACCACTTATGTGTTTTAGCTATTGACATTTAGTGTGACCTTGACCTTTGACCTTCATTGCTCAAAATCTATTGGGTTCTTCCTTCACCCTTTATCTATCGTTCCTGAACGTTTCATCAAAATATGTTCAAAACTGCTGACAGACAAATATAATTAAATACCTCTTTGGTATTAAATTGCTAATAAATAACAGTGATGTGTTCAATACAAAGCAGCTTGGACTGAAAAAAATCTGTATATTTTTAACTCTCAAGGAAACCCTGCTACATTTATTTCAAATTACAAGCCAACACTGGACACATGATCAACATAATGCCTCCCCACAGAATTGCACATTACATATTTTTACTATATTTACTATAATATAATATAATATAATAATAATAATACTATAATAACTATAATTAGTTTTATCTTATTCTATTTTGGTGCATGCTTAGCATTTTTATTATTTTTTTATACTATATATATATATATATATATATATATATATATATATATATAAAATGTTTTTCTTTTTATTGATATACTATATGTTGAATGTTGCAGCGTTACACCGAGACAAATTCCTAGTTGTATACTACATGTGTACTATACAAACAATGGCAATAAAACTCTTTCTGATTCTGAAGTCACAGATAAACCAGTCACATCATTTTCAAACACACTGATATACAAAATAATTCAGAGGTCAATAACAATTCTATCTCCACACATCATATGAGGATCATATGAAGTACAGTGGTTACAAGCCCTTGAGGATAATTTGTTTTATTTATTTATTTGTTTTAAAGCTTTTTGTACTGATGAATGAAGCTGTGTACTCTTATCTGATTTCTAAGATACAGTCTCAAGGCTCAGGAGGAATTTTTTTACTTTTCAATATTAATGTAGATGATGTGTAATTTCAGCCTGAAGCTTCTCCCTGGCAGATGAGGGGGTAGTACCACCACTCTCCAGATGACATCCTTGACCTGTGTGAGTCTATCCCCTTTGAGAGTATGTAAAGACGCTCCCCAGTGTCGCTTCTACTTCAGCACATGTTAACACACACTTAATGAGTGTGATCGGCCTCTGGCAGGGAAAAGAGCAGCCAGATCCATGCAGGGTTAATGATGCTGTCAGAAAGACCATGAGTGAAGCAGCCGAGTGGTGCAGAGGGATGAGGCAAAGACGCAAATGCAGGGGGGGGGGTAATAACTCCTCTTTTTGCCTTTCTTTCTGAGCCTTTTTAAGTAATTATTGCATCCATTGCCAAATGAATCCTCTGAAAGTTAATCTTTCATTTTCAAAGCTTTTGAGGACATATTAATAAGTCATGTATTATATTTGGCCAATTTTTTTTGATCCACACTTAATTAGTAGTTATGACTGTAGATGTAGACACTGAATTCTTGTCATTTTTAACCAGAGGTGGTCAAAGTACTCACTTAAGTAGATGGACAGCTACTAGTGTGGAGAAAAAAAAAAAACCACTTTATTACAATTTCTCAATTGTAATAAAGTGACATTTAATTTTATTTTTTTTGCTATGAATGAAATAATATCTATTTAAGCAGGAAAAACAAGACAAATTTCAAAAACATCCAAAAATAACGCCTTTATGAGTTACTGTGTAGCTGATGTGTTTTATTAAGGTATTCAGTTTATTGGGACTGGACAGGAAAAATTAAAAAGTCATAAATTAAACACACACACACATATATTATATATATATAATAATAAATCTAAATTATGAGATAAAAGTCAAAATGATGATATAGTAAGTCACAATTTCTAACTTATTATCAATTTCTCAACTTATTTGTCATATTTCTCTAGTTTGAAAAAGTAATGAGTCTATTCTGAGACTGTAAAGAGTATAAAGTATCTACCACATTGATTCAGCAGCAAAACCCATGGAGTTGGATCAATGATGGTGGATGAAGACACTTGTTTTATGATCAGTTATTGATACATTGTGTTGAAAAAGTCACTTTTGCTTCAGTTGTCTGTTTTTTGGTATAATTACCCTCAACTTTAATCTGATCTTTTTATGAAAATCATACATGATCAATAAATTCAATGAGTGAAAATCCTGAAATAAACAAAACAAAATTCAGAGGATAATATTTGAATGTCAATAAATCACTTAAGAAAGGTTAAATAAAGAATAATCATTGATTGGGAAGTTACACAAAAGTAACCCTGAGTCTTTATGCAACAAATTGAGCCTTTGTATATAAAGTGTTTTGTGCCATTTGACAAATGGTATTAGACTGTTGCACATAAAGTTGGAGTAAAATACTTTTTCCTCTTATCATGAAATGATTGTGTGAATGTAATTTATTATTGGTAAATTGTAATGTGATCATTGCCCTGATCACTGATGTGTATAAATAAGAACAAAAAGACACACTTTAAAGGCAAGAGTGTCTTTATAATGAGGTAATACAGGGTCTAATAATATTTACTTTGGGTCATGTATCATTTATATGGGAATAATCCTGTATTATATTATTTTGGGTTCTCATATATTATTAATAAACATGTAAAAAAAAAAAACATCCCCAATTAGATTCAACAAATGAATAGTTCAGAGCCCTGCATTAGATTATTACTGCAGAGATAATTATTATTTCAGCTGTAAAAGGTTTGTTAAATCCATGAAGTGAATCCAAGGTTCAAAGAAATATATATTTTTCTGCATCATGGGCAACTTTTCTTTTTGTTTTGTAATCAGTTGGTATTTGCTTGTGTTTGAAAATGACTGTAACTATTGAATTACACAGCATGTGAAACAAACATCTTATGATTTAGCCTGTTTTGTACCAAACACTAATAGCATTTGTTGTTTTGCCTCTTTCCATTGTAAACATGTTAAGTTTATGTAAGACCCCTCCCCCCCCAGCAAAAATAAGCTATTTTTTTTACTACTGAAAAATGAACGTAATATGTTACAGCTCATAAAATGTAAAATAAAATAAATAGATTTATTTTAATTTTTTTTTACCCCTGGAAGCTACAAGGAAATCTATCATCTGAGATCAGGTCATATATGCAACCTGATGTAAAATAAAAATAAAAATGAATAAATAATAATCTGTCTTATTAGTGAGGCTTTTCTTTCATATATGCACAGTGTCTGTCTCTCAGTTTACATAACCTAGAAGATTTTATGGTTCTTTGACCATATTTCAGAGAATATTAATGATAATGACTATGACTAGCTATTCCTTGTAATCTAATTTAAAGTGGTAAATAGCTGATGAAGGAACGATATTTGGTTATGAATTTGACAAAAGTAAGGAAAGGGCAAGACTAGATAAGCTTTTGTTTTTTTCTGTTCCTTGTCAAACTGTATTTATGAGTTTATTCATGTAGAATTTTGTGTTTTTTTCTGTGATTAATCCCCACTGATGGATGCATATGTAATTGACTTGATTTCATTGTATTTTTTTTTTTGTTTATAACATAGCATGTATAATATCAAAAGTAGTTTTGTATCCACTACCATCCACATATTTTTGATATTTTTGTAATTATGTCCATATTGGGAAAGAAAATGTGTGTACAAATTAAATTAAATACATTCTGTGAGAAGTGATTTGTTGAAGTTAAAACTATAATAAATGCAAAGACAATGAGAATAAGGCAAAGTCAAAGGTTGTAAAGGTTGAATATACCTGAATTATTTGGTCCAGAGTTCAATGAAAAAATGATGAAGAAAAAAAGCAATTCTTTCAATTAAATCGATATTATTCATTATATCACTTCACTCCTGTATGACAGAAGCAACCATAGGTAGAAACAAACAGATTAAAATTAAATTAAATATTACAAAAACATGTCTTTCACTCATGGCTAATGGTTTGGTGATGCCTTTTATTATTTAATTTTTAAAAAATGTTTGCGTTTTTTAAATCACCCTAACAAAAACTATCCAAACAACCTTGACCATAAGTTTACATACCCTAGTTCTTCATCCTGTGTATTGGCCCCTTTAACATTAATGACAAATGTTAGTTTTTTTGTGGTAGTTTTGGATCAGACACTTTATTTTTCTCAGATGGTACACATGCCCATTGAGTTTCCTTCAGATTTTGGGTTTTCTTGCATAAACTATTGTTTAGTACCTGAGATAGACACTCCTTCACCTTCACTTTTCTCTGCTGTAGCCAATGACAGGTCAATTTGGTCTTATGTCAGTTGGAACATTCAAGATCGTCCCATGCACAGTCAGAGTATGTAAACTTATGAGCACAACAGTATGTATCAATAAACTTATGATTTTTGCAGACTCAAACTCAAATCTCTGAGGGTATAATTATATATATATAGGGAAATAAAAGTGAATTATTTGTTGTGACGGCAATGCTGCTAATGTGCTGTCAGAAAACTCCTCCATTGAGCGCCAGCCTGAGTGAATCAAATGTCTATTAGCAAAACCTATTGAATCCTAAGCAGGTGTTTTAACGAGGAACCCCCCCCCACACACACACACACAGCTGACAAAGGCTTATATAGTAAGACATAAAATTGAAGAAGTTGAATGGGATTTGAAAAACAGTGGAATTTAATGTGCATTAGCAACCTCTCAAGCTCATTATGGTTTATTAAAAATGCCAGAGGGAAAACAGCTCAGAAAACACACTGGCTAAACAATCCATTTGAAATAAATAAGTTGTGGGAATAACAAAGCGTCCCATTATAGAAATATATTATTGCTTTTCATACAGTGAAAGGATCAGTCGTTCAGATAACCGTCTCTTCAAGGCACTTTGGCCATGTGATCCGCATCGAATGAAAACAGTCTGGCCTACACATGTTGAAATACATCATAATCAAAACACTCTGAGGCCCATTTCTGACAATAGTTCACAACTTCTATCAGAAAAATGACAATACAGCTTCCATAGTGTCATATTACACAACAAAAAACTAACATTGTATGATAGTTACCCATTATCCAAGCATCTCTTTTATATTAGAGTCCCTTTGTGGTGTGGAGATGATGCGCATAAATGGCAGACAAAGGAACTCTTAATAAAAGAAACATTAAAGACTTTGTTTTTTTCATACAATAAATGCACAGTGAGCAGCGTAAGCAGCAGTGAGTCTGGGTTATCGCTTCGAAAGGGGTCGCTCCCCCTTATTGAAAACAGGCACTTTATTCATTACACAGATAACAGGAACATATTATGGTCAAAATCAGAAGAGCTTTTGTGCCGTGAATAATCACAATCACACATAATCAGTCATACAGGGAGTGTGGACAAATAGAGCCTTGTGTTTGCAGGTTTATCTTGAATGTAAACGTGGTGCAAAAATATGAGTACTTGGTCTGCGGTGACGCTGGAGTAGATAAATGTTTATGAAACATCTGTAAGTGTGCCTGAAGGCTGACTGTAAACTCAAATAATCCCACACATGACTGCAATTGGGAAGATTGTGAAGATGAAGTTGAATACTCTGGAGCTAGTCACGTCTTAAATCTATATACTGTATATATATATATATATATATATATATATATATTACTCTAATGAAAAGTCTATTTCTGCATAGTACGTATCATTTTAGACATTTTCTCACTAATGCTTCTTTCTCTGGACAGACATAGGGAAAAGTTTGCAGAGTTTTTGGTTCCTAATAATCAAAACGAGTGGCTCTTAAGTTTGCAAAAGAGTAATTTTAAGGAAGTGGCAGTAACTGGATATTAACATTCATAGGCCATGCTGGTGCGAACGAATTTTGAATGAAGCACATCTGTCTGAATCCACGGCATCATTAAACGTCTCCTTTTTGTTGCTAAAAAAAGTAATTACACATGAGATGAAACATTGCAGTTATCCTTTGTGAAGAACAGAGTGACATAAATCATAAGAGTTGTTCCTCTTTTTTTTTTTTTTTTTGAAGTTGTGGAAGAAATTATCTTGTTCAGAACATCTGAAGAGTTTTGCCTTTGAAATTCAGATCCATCTGACAGTTCAGGCGAGAGGACCGAGTCAATCAAAAACTTCAGCTTTTATTTGGCGTCCACAACATCATTAAACAACAGAATATCTGTGTATTTATTTATCATTCGCTGACACTAACATCATGGCCTACTGATTAATTGAAAATTTTTTTTTTAATTTATTAGTCATTAAATCTGAACAGTTGTTTTGAGCATGAAGTAACGGTGTGTAATATAATGAGAAGCTTCCATTAAGGAACTTTTCCTCTCCGGCCAATGGAGCCATTTTCTTACAGTCCCTCAGTACTGAATGTAAACACTGTTTTAAATACCATCAAATAGAAAAACTCCAACCTGCACTGGGCTTTGGTTGTTTAAAGATGCTAAATGATGTCACTATTTGCATTCTTATCAATAGCTGCCACACCAGTTAAAGCATCACAGCTCTGATGTACTGTATACTTTTACTCAGCTTGGAGCTAAATTCCCCTGAAAATCAAGTTTGCATGAATTAGATTTCATCTGAAGTGAAAGCTCTTTTAGAAACCGATTCTGTGGTGGATAAAGAACGCTTAGAAAGCATGAGCAAATGCTACGGTGACCTCTTCATCACCGGGGCTGACACTTATGTGGAGTGGTTGAGTGAAAGACGCCGCTTTCATCATACAGGCTTTACCCGCTTCCAAACAGTAGTACACCCATACGCTCAGAGTGAGGCGAGGGCTGTCGTTGGAGTCCTTTGCCTTCGTAATGAGTGGAAGTTTGGTTGAGATGCGGAGGGGCTTTGATAGATCCACGATGTCTCCGGTGAGCGGTTGGCTGTTGAGCAGCCACTCGCTTCCTGTGAAAAACAGCATACATGACTGTACGGCACTGACACTGTCAAAGAAACAAAGTAAACCGTGTTGGAAAAGTACAATAATATCAGAGATATAAATGTTCATGCATAGATGTACTTTTTGGAGTTTAACGGTGACTGTAAAAGTGATGACAGTGAAGCAAGTTACATGGCAGGCACGCAGATGTGACAATGCCCCCACCACAATACACGCCCAACAGACCTTCAGGAGCTAAAGACAGAAGGAGGGGTCGATGGGAAGGTGTTATAAACTGTGTGTCTGAGCTCACCACCTTTTGGATCATGGATGCTCAAAGACTCAGACTGGACTTTCTGACAAGTGACTATGTAATCTTAAAAGTAATCTTATGCTAAAATATTTTGTAATACTGTAACTGATTGTAAACGATGATATTAAATTAATGAATAATGAAAAGACTCAAAGAGGTATATCTTGACAAACCGCTTAGGCTATCAATATAATTTGAGTAGAGTTAAATATGGTTATTTAATAATTATATAAAAAGTATTAATTAATTTGTCCCAATACAAAACAATCAACTGATAACATTGGATCAATAAAGAACCAATTAAATCTAGCCGATAGAGATGTTTAACAGTGGTGATGCGCTTCTCACATTGTACCTGGATCAATGATGCTGCTCATCCTTAAAGAGACACCGTCTGCGTGACGTCAAAATGTTTCATTTACCTTCGTACTAGACAGGCCTGAGCGTTACCCAGCATGACTAAACGACATCCTGTAAAATATTACCCCTACCCCAACAGCCTTGGCTGAGTCAGATCAAACGAGAATGAGAACATGAATTTTCTGAAACGCGCCAGATATTTTTAGAAACACATACACATTTAAAAAAAAAAAAAAAAAAAAAAAAAAGACACGAACACTGGAAGATAAATGAAAGTCAAAAAGAAAAGGCATGAACTTTAACTGTGAGAAAATATTATGCCAGGGGAGACCGTCAAATTCATGCCAGCGGTGATTAATGAAGCCAATCCCTAACATGAGGTCCCACAGAAGCCATTTCTAAAAAGCCACTAGAAAACTATTTAGATCTGGTGGGCATTTCGAACTTGATCCATTAAAATTCCTGCCTCTGCTGTGATCTGATCAGCGAGAGTCTAGACGGGACATAATCGGACAGTTGAGGATCACGTAACATAGACTGGTAGCTAATTATGTGAAACATGGCATGTCTTATCAAAAAGCTCTAAAAATAACCAGCTGATATGGCTGACGGCGTACTGCATCACCCAGAATGATGGAAACACTTTTGTTCCAAACCTAATGCTCAGACCATCAGTCATCGCTAAGACAGTATCTCAAATCCCTTCAAGAGGTCAGAAGAGCAATTACAAAATCATAATAATCCTACATGTAACACAGTTGGACCTGAAAGATGCTCAAAAAGACAGATGGAAGTATTCTTCTAACCCACAGTCGACGTGGGCCTGCACACTGAGAACCTGCCAAACTGCATCAAGCACAGAGGAAGGTTAAGCATCATTCATATCCATTATTTTCCTGACAGAATTGTGGTTCACAGACTAAAATAAAGCCAAGTAGGAGGAGTTGAGAGGCTCACATTCAAGCTCTTTCAACAATGTGATGAAACACATAGGATAGCAGCAGAACATGTAGCTCTAGCTTTGTTTTGGTTTTTTTCTGACTCGGCCACTAGGAAAAAATGCTGCCATTCGACATTTGTGCAAAGGACAGGTACATACGGTCGTGGGAAGAAAAAAAAAAAAAGACCGTTAAAAGTCAGAAAAACAAGGGTTATGCAATCAAGACCTAACTCCTGTGTGTGTCATGTGACTTAAACTGACAGAAAAGAAAGCATGGACTATTTTTATCAGTAAAGTACCATAGATATTGATGGAAGAACTGAAGTGATTTGGTTATAATAAAAAAATTGATAAAAAATAAATAAATATCAGCTCTGAAATTAAATTCTTAGGAGCTATTCTGTCATTATATTTGTTTAAACAAATGTACCTTTAGTTGAGTTATTTAATGGGTTTTCTTTCTGCAACTGTATAATGTCAAAATCTGTGGTGGAAAAGAGGTTTTCAGACACAATCTGAAATGTGTATAATATATTATCTATTATCATGAAATATTTGTAGAAAAATCTTTTTTTGATCTTAAAATAATGCTGCTGTAAATGCAATTTTTTTTTTATGTTCATTTGTTCCTTGTACTACTATCAACATTTCCCGAAAATGTAATAAAAATCCTTCCACGAATGTTTTAATTCTCTTACTAATAGACAAACGAACAGAAAAACCCTGATGAAAACAGAACGTCTTTGGTGGAAGAAAATAACGGTCTTTAACTTCTATGAAACAGTGCACGCTCAGCAAGGAACACAATGATATAATCGCAACAGTCTGCAAGTTACAGCCACAGATTCATGACGGAACAGTTAAACAACCTCTTGTCTAATGATATTTTGAATTAAGTGATTTATAGGTTTGTGTGGGATTAAGTACACATTTCAAATTGTTCATTGAAAACCAAGCATGAGAGGCATCAAATTTCTCCCAAAAACTGCAATATGACTTTTCCACCAAATTATGCACTTTTAGTCTTATATTTTCCCATTTTGTTTCCTTTGGATCATTAAATACACATTCAGCCATTTTTATTTAATTAACTTTTTAACAAGAAGCACAACAGTATATAACAATATTACATCCCCCGTTTAGTATTTTTTTTTTCCCAATTGTACTTCACCTAATTATTGATACCAATTGCCAAAGTAGATTAATAGTAACCCTTTAAATGCCAGGTTTTCATCATGATGCCACTGGTTCTGATGCAAAACAACTGTAATTATGAACAATTTTCACACATATAAAGGATATAAAGCCTGCTACATGTCAACTATTAGTAGCAACACTAATTTTAATACAATATATTTTTTGCTCTGTCAAATGCTCACACTATTAATGCTGAGCACAAAAAAATCTTCTCTTTGTAAGGTACCTCTAAAAATATTATATATTGATATGAAAAGAGTCGAACTGCACAGATTGGTTTTTTTTTTTACATTTGACTGTATGAGTGTTACACTTCTTTGTGCACAGTGTATTTTAGACTGAGCTACAAATAAGATACACGGTCTAAAAATAAAAATACACAATCTTGCCGAAAATTCATGCCACATACATGAGCACAACTAAAAACAAAACAAAAAAAAAAAGAGTGAAAAATGTGTAAAATGCACACACATTTTTTGGGTTCAGAAATGTTCAAATAATGTTTATCTGTGGTTTATACAGTGTGTCCAATAGCAACACTTTACACCAGTCCTCAGTGGCCTGTTTTAGAAATGTCCCTCTTCCATCACACCTGGTTCAACGAATGATCAACTCATCATAAAGCTCAGGTTAAGTCTGATAAGGATGCAAAGGCTTCCAGGTGTGATGGGAGAGAGAAATATCTAAAACATGCAGGATACTGGACCTCGAGGACTGGATATGGACACGCCTGCTTTACACTAAACTTAGTGCAGACAAGAGTACGACTCGATTTAACTCATTTAATTTCATGACGTTTAATCTAAATTTGGAAAGACACATGTACTTACACAAAACCAGCTAACACCTGCAGTGTGGAAATAAGATTTGCCCATTTTCACCTTAACTTCCTGTAATCCTTCTGCTTCACCACACCAAACAAATGCCTTTCACAGGTATTAATCCAAAATGTACTTATAAAATTAATCTGAATAAAACACACACACACACACACACACACACACATGCAAATCATTCAGAACAAAGAGTGAACTGTGTCTCACCCTCGGCTGAGAGGGCCCAGCAGCTCGGGGCCTCGTCAGTGAGCTTAGTTCCTTGTGGAAGCGACAGGGTGAGTGACATGGTGAGAGTCTGGCCCGCAGACACCGCCACCAGTGGCATTTCTTTCCTGGCAGCTGACTTTGGTAGAGTGGGTATTTTGGCAGAACTGGCAGACTGTGTAGGCACTGCATCGGTGCAATCCATAGAAATGGGGAACTAGACAAGAGAGAGATTAAAGAGAAGCAAAGAGAAAGTTGAGTTGAGCCGTGGCAAAGCTAAGGATGATTAACCTTCGATGGAAACTTTTGGTTAAACGCTGCAAAAATATAAATCTTACCAAGTGTATTTTTCTCATTTCTGGTCAAAATATCTCATCGCACTTAAATAAGACATAATCAACTAAAGAGGAACTTGTGAAATATAATAAATGTTATTTCAAGAAATCAGATTTTATTGCTTGAATTAAGAAACAAAAATCTGTCAATGAAACACGTGAAAATAATTTTGGCAAAATTTCTTGAAATAAGATTTTCAAGATCTATTGTCAAAAATTAAGTTCTTATATCTCACAAGTTACTCTTTAGGCGATTATGTATAATTATTATTTTAAGTGTGTTGAGATATTTTGACTAGAAATGAGATAAATACACTTGGAATGATTTAGATTTTTGAAATGAAGGAGTTAAATATAATAGTGATATTCCAACAATATTATATATTTGATGGTAGACATCATGAACCAGAATGCACTCATTGCTACTGAATAGTTTTCTCATGGTGTACCCACTGATAGTTTACATTATAATTTTACTGCCAAAAAAACATACAATTCTGAATATATATATATATATATATAAAAAACTTTCATAAAAAAGATGTAAATAACCTGAAAAAAATAAAAAAGTATGATGTGCAAAAAAGATTTTTTAATACATGTGCATTATACATACGTTTGGTAACAAGCTTAATATTGTTAAAATGTTGAAGTTTGGAGGTAAAATAAAAACAATTTCTATGATATTACACCCCATCTTATTTTTAACACAACTTACAGATCACAGTGGATCTACGTCTACACAAAATATTTAGTAACTGGCAGAATATGATTAAAAATGCACTTATTTACATTTAATCGTCTTCACATTTTATTGCTAAATGTATTTTTACATTGTAAATGTAATTATTTTCATAATGTATTTTTTTCCCCTACATTTCATCAAGATGGAACATTTGTAGTATTCAGTATTTAGGTTATTATGTTATTATCTGTATCTGTCTCTTACAGTAAAATGAGTACAACACCATCTTTAATATCTTCAGGGTAATTTTTGCATTTCCTAAATTCTTCCTGCAGGTCAGATTGGATGCTTTGGCAGGTAGCACATTAAACACCTCTGTTCTTAATGATACTTTCAGGATATATTTGAACAGAAATATGACATTTAAAGTTTGCATTTAGGATAGATTATTGTACATGAACAGCAGTAAACTTTGTTCATTTCTTTTTCATTCACCACACTAACCAGTGACACAGTCTTTGAAGCCAGGTCCAACACTTTGATTTGGTGGTTGTTGGTATCAGCTACGTAGAGAAGCTTGCCGTTGTCACCCACACAGATTCCTCCAGGTTCATTGAAGCAGGATTTGCAGAATTCAGGCCCCAGGTTGTCTCCTGCTTCTCCTGTTCCTGCTACCGTGCTACACACCTTTGTCTTTGGATCTATCACTTTGACCTGAGTGTACATGTACAGCGACAAATAAACAAATATGAACACTGATATGTGGCCCTCCAGCACAAAACCAGTAGTGGTTCAGTCTCACAGCAGTATTTCTAGCTATAGCCTCAAATACGTTATATGGGTCAATATTATGGAAGTTGAAGTTTATGCATAAAATCAAAGTAAAATGTCTCCTGAACACTTCTAACTATGTTTTTTGTGAAATTCCTACATTGAGTGCCTCAAATCATGCCTTTTAGGAACAACAACAACTGACTCTGACAGTAATTAAGTCTAAAACAAAGACAAATCGGCAAAAAAAAAACGGCTTTCCTTCGCACTCGCGTATTTCCCAGTCATGTTTGGTACCACTGGAAAGATCGGGATTCCCTGCAGACAACCCTTAAATAGAAATCTACATAATTATATATTTGAACCAATGGGAGGCCTCAGAACAAACCCTCCCCAGTAAACAAACTGCCTTGTTGCTAGGGCGATGTTGAAAAACTGTCTCTGATTGGTTGAATTAGTGTCACGCAAGCATTTTTAATAAGCTTTCAGATAAATATAGTGACTGGTTTTGTGCTGGAGGATCACAAATGGTTTGTTAAAAGCATGTCATTTTGTATGTTTTATGTATTTAATTGGAAATACAGTGGTGGAAAAAATGTTGCATTAATGCAAATGTATTGCATTAAAATCATTCTTAAGTCACTGTTATCTACCAAGTATTGTTCCCTTCTCCAAACCCACATGCTCCTTTCTGCATGTGCTCTGTTCTGTCCAGGTCAAAACTGGATGTTTCAGCAGAAAAACATCCAGGAGAT
Organism: Siphamia tubifer; assembly: GCA_020466265.1. Lineage (NCBI taxonomy): Eukaryota > Metazoa > Chordata > Actinopteri > Kurtiformes > Apogonidae > Siphamia > Siphamia tubifer. Next base: position 22,946,927 of record CM035801.1, on the reverse strand, counting down.
AACATGTTGAAACTGTCAATAATTTAGTTGTTTTTTTTTTTTTTTGCCTCTTAGAAACAATAAACAAAAAAAAAAATATGTGAACCCAGCCACATCTTTTGAAACACAAAACATATTTCTCTGCAAATATTTCATTACCATTTGGGGAAAACCGTGGCCAATTCTAAGGGTGCGCAAAAATGTTTTTTTTTTTTTCCACTACTGTAGATTAAATGCTTTGTGAATACACTGGGGAAAAAATACAAGAAGCATAGATTACGAGCACACCATAGCCTTGTGACAGGCAATCATCACCTTGTGGTTGTAGGAGTCGGCCACATAAAGCAGGCTTTGTTCAGGGGCCCATGCAATGCCGAGGGGGTGCTGCAACTTGGCGTCCACTCCCTTACCGTCTACGTCCCCGAAAGCAAACAGGTTCTGGGATAAAGAGCATTAAAAGTTCAAAGATAACGAAATGTACAAAGCCCTCTAACTAGTACTCGTGTTCTCTGAATTTATGTTAAAAAAAAAAACTTCTTCTAAACTGCCTCTGACAAAGTTTAATGGCGATAACATTCAGTTGGAAGTGAAAAGAAAGGAGGCTTTTAAAGCATTTAAATGAAACACTTTCTTTTTTAAACCGTTAGCCAATGCCTTTCACATTAACATTCAATATAAAGACATAAAAGCAGCATTGGGGATCATTATTTTTAGGGTTTCTAAATTATTCACACAAGAATAGTAACACAAATTAATATGCCATGCTGGTAAGTATAATGGAAATCTAGCAATACCTTTGAATCACATTTTACCTAATACAACTGAAGGAGTAATTCTTGAGGGGTTGACAACACATTGATGTTAACTGTCATTAAAATATTACAGGCGGAACACATTTACGTTACGTGAGAAAACAATTCAGACCATTTTCTTGGTTTATTTCCCCATTGAGTAAAAGTAATTACATGACTAAAATGGCAAATTTAAGACTAAATGAACCAAATGAATTACCAATTTGGGAGAAACTGAGAGGAAATTGGATTAAATAGTTATTTGTTTCTGCATCGTATTAACACTGTATGGCGTCTGAACAATGGAAGCGTCAGAAAGTTTGTGCTGAGAACGTTCGGGAGTGTTTCAGACAGTGACGTACAGTATCTACGGACAGATGGGGAGAAAAAAAAAAAAACTACAGCTTAAAAAACATGTGCAAGAAAAAAGTGCAGAATGATAAAAGTATTGGCCAGATTTGACATATGCCTGGTAAGAAATGAAGTGTCACTTAAGTTTTAACAGTGAATTATCGCCTCAGATGCACATTTGTCAGTTATTTCTTTAATCCTGTTTGAGGCTTAGTGTTTAAATAACTTGAATGTCTGTGGGCCGGAAACTATATGTTAATGGTTTTTGTTGGCTCGCTGCCAAATTGGATAAACTGTGTATGACTCTGTAGTTAACGATTCCACTTTCTCTTGGGTGAGTCGAGCCTCGATGCCCTTGGGACTTCTACAGCAGTGTGCCAGGGAAAAAAAGAGAAGAAGAAGAAGAAGGAAAAAAAAAAAAAAAAAAAAAAAAAAAGCCACATATGGCTTAAGGACATGCAAGTTGTACCCAAAATTGTTTTTCAGGATTTGCTTCAACAACAAACAACTGAGTGTGTGTTATTTATGGAATTTTAAAATCAATATTTTCTATCAATGAAATCTTTGAAAAAAAAAAAAAAACAAAAAAAACCTTTGGGCAACTTTTTTTTCCTGGAATTGTTTCCTTTGCTGTAAATAGGGTGAATTAATGTTTAGAGTTTCTAGTGTTTTTGCTGCTGATGGATGGTTGCAGAGCCAGGTACAAGATGTATTATTCCTGAAAGTACTGCATTTGCCAAAGACTTTCCGCACTTCCTGCAACTGCTTTAGGAATGTAATGCATGAGCAACGCTGCAGATAAGTACAAAGTTAAGACTGCTGTTATAACAGATCACCTAGGTCATATTTTCTTTGCAATAAAAGTGTCAAAAAATGTCTTTTCTGCTAATTCTTTGGTACAGAGGGGTTTTGTGGGTCTGTCACACATATGAATGGTTTATTTATTGAAATATCTGCAGTATCTGTCCTAATGTTCAGGCAAACACATGTTTCAACCTGAGAAACAAACAGTCTGAGTGTTAACTTGAACCCTTTTAAGGTATCTTTATGTTTTCTTTGCAATAAAAGTATCAAAAAATGCTTTTCTGTCAATTCTTTTGCACCTTTGTTTTCAGGAAGAATGTCACTGTCAATATCTAGCTATTACTTATTATTATTAGAAATAATAAATACTTAAAACAGTGTATTTTAGTACAATTGAAGAACAGATTTGAGGTTTTTAGCATATGTATTATTAGAAACAACTGTAAATGTCCTAAAATAAACCTTTTTGAGGTTGCAAAAATAAACTTTCAAGTATTTTACATCTGCTCAAACATGCTTCTTGGCCTTGAATGATCAGTATCCACATTTTAACTTCAGAATTTTGGTTAATTCCAGGCATTTTTGACCTGTGTAAAAGTCTCTGAAACAGTTCCTTTCTATTTGTAATAAGAGTCCCACCCCTGTAATATACAGTGACAGGAAGCTCAGGATCTGAGGTTTCTGATGACATTTGAATTTTGTGGATAGCAAGAACAGTTCAAGAGCTACAGTAATTTGATTGCAGCGCTGGAGAGATTGGTGTTGTTAAAGGGTTAATATTTACTAGGTAAGAAGGGTCACTAAAATACATTCAAAACAAGATGAAATTCCAGAGTTTAAGAGAACTTTCTAACTTAAAATCAGTCAAAGAGGGAAAACTGATTCATTGCAGGAGCTGAAATCAGGAGGGAAAGACAGCAGAATTGAAACACACACCTGAATTCTGCAGGTTTCATCCATATTAAAATGAGAAATACAGTTTATATGTGACACAATTCTGTTTCACTGCTCTTTCCCAAACTTCTGTGATGGGACTCGAGCAAGGGTCTGAAAACTTGGTCCTCAAGAGACACTATCCTGCATGTTTTAGATGTTTCCCTCTTCCAACACACCTGTCGTTATCAGTCTTCTGCAGAGCTTGATGATAGGCCGATCATTTGAATCAGGTGTGCTGCAAGAGGGACACGTCTAAAATATGGAGGACAGCAGGGTTGGAGACCTGTGGACTAGAGCCACAGAGTAAAACAATGTGAAACAATGTGAGCAACTATAACCACCTATGAACCCAGAGGAGGTGTAATTGACTTACTTCCTGGTAGACCAGGCATGTCCAAACTATTCCATAAAGGGCTGTAGGTTTTTGTTCCAACCAGTCACACCAGATTGGACTCAATTAATCAACTGATCTCAGTCTTCAGAGAGATGATTGGTCAAACTGTGAACTCTTGGTTGGTTGCAACAAAACCCTGCAGCCACATCAGCCCCATTGTAGAATAGTTTAGACATGCCTGTGGTCGACTAACTGGTGGGACAATATATGTGGGATGCACCCAGTGTTCTTTGGCACATATTAAAAGTTGTGAGCATTTCAGAGGGACTGTTTTTTTCTTCACTTACTTATTGAAGAGTTATTAAGTTAAGATGTTATGAAATGTTTCTGTTACATAGTACGCCAAATATACCATAAATCATAATATGCCATCATTTGTTTGTGCTTGTTTTTAATCACTTTCTGTGAGCACAGCCACTTTGTGTGATTATGCCGACTGTGAAAAATCAAACGTATAAATAAAGACTTCAAATATCAATATATATACATTAATGTATAATTTGGAATTTTAAGTGATAGTAACATGACAATTTAAAAACAAACAAATATTACATTATAGACAACTTATCTTTGGTTAGATATAAACAAAGGTCATTCTTTTCCCACGTGTATGTAATCAATACAAGAACTCAAGATAATTATGTGTTTTGCAAACAGAATAGTCATGAAAACACCACCTCCATGATACACTCTGCTGTGTTCTCTGGAAATACAATCTTTAAAAAGTTGTTTTTAAAGGAACCACTGGATCATTAAACATAAAGAAATAACTATATGTACTAAGAAATAGAATAAAATAATAAGGTCATCATTTATCATCTATCAGTTTATCCACCTACTGCACACCCACCAGTGGGTCTCTCTCTCCCCCGATCAGTAACTTGACAGCTCCATCCTTCAGCGCCAAAGTGCGGATGGTGCTGCTTTCGCTGTCGGCTACGTACAGGCAGCTCCAGGGCTCCTCTGGAGCTGCAGCCAGGCCCGAGGGCTGAGCGAAGCCTGCCTTGTGCGGGTAAGAGTTGTTCCGGTTCTCCTCATTGCCGCTGCCTGCCCATCGTACACATGTACCAGCCTTAGACTCACTGTTAAAGCACAAAGACAAAATACATTTTTATATGAATACATTTTTATTTCCTAGTTACATTTGAACAGGTAAAAAGATTTTACATAACATTGGTATTTGTCACTTTTTATGATACAAAATTATTAGTATTTTTTTTTATTTTATTTTATGTGTGCAACATATTTTAGTTCAGGAACCACATGCAGCCCAATTATGATGTCAAGTAGGTCGAACCAGCCGAGTAATAGAGTAATAGCCTATAAATAATGACAACTCCATACCTATGTCTTTGTTTTTGTGTGAAAAATTTTAGCGTGTAAATTTACAAACTATCCTTTTACAATATGTGAATAATCTGAACAAATATGAATATGATGGACTCAAGTTTGATGTGATGGTAAAAGAATTGGCATTAATTGTCCAAATGGGAAATTTAAATTAGTACCAAATTTAATCCTGTTGAATTTAACTACAGTTGTGGAAAAAATTATTAGCCTACGCTTATTTTCTTCCATTTTTTGCTCATTTTCATGCCAAATATGACTATATTTGTTTGGACAAATATAGT